>VZSV01000062.1:783995-807003 GCA_013398735.1 Nothocercus julius | reverse complement strand
CACGCGCGCGCAGCCCTGCCACGCTCAGCACGGCGCACGGCCCTGCGGGACCCACACGGGCCCTGCTGCGGCCGCCAGCGCGACGCTCAGCGAGAGGGCGGTTCGGCCGTTCGCTGGCCGAAGCTGAGGAGCAGCGCTCCGGAGACCCAGGACAGACGCCACAGGACGAGCGCCAGGGCAAACACCGGAGCGAGGAACCCATCTGGATGCAGCCGCACGTCCGCGGCTGAAGCAGTTGCAGAAACAAGAGGGCAAGGCAAAGGGCAAAATATATATATATATATATATATATATATATAATTTGGGGAGACTAATGGCTAGCAAGGCTAGCCTGAAATTATAACCGAGACGGACGTTTTTGTTTTGATTCCTCCTGCATTCAGCAAAATAGGCTCGGGTGGGGAATAATTCTTTGTAAATTAATGAATTATATTCAAGAAGTAGCTGACTCGTGAGTTTTCCTTCTAACAAGCTGCAAGGTCCCAAAAGTCATTTAGAGCCAGTCAGAGCTAAAAGAACAGGAAGGTTTGTGTTACATCAGATTTTTAAATCTAATCACGTGCTAAGGCTGAAGAGAAGCTCTGGCCAGAAATTTAGATTATTTCTCTGGTGCCCCCTACTTCTGGTTTACTAGGACATACTAACTACATACTGTGAATTTACAGCAGATGTGCAGACTGTATGCACAGGTTTTTTTAATGCCATTAAGCATGAGACAATTCCTGAATTACTGTGAAATTAAGATGTTACAGCTACTTTCACCCTGCAGAGATGCAAAGATTTGACTCCTCAGCTACTCCTCAACAAACTGCCTATTTCTCATCCTTCCCCTGCTAATCCCCGCCCACAGACACACAGCAGCTCACCTCTTCCTCATGAAAAAGAAGAGGTGGAGCAAGCCCATAAGCAAAGGCAATTAGCAAAAATAACTAACGAGCTGCAAGCTTGGACTCTGAGGTACTCTGGGGAAATGCATCCCCAGCTCTACACGGAAAAGGTCTGAAGAGTTTCCTTCATCCAGCTATACCCGGCAGAGTGCAACAGGTCGCTCCAATCTAGGAATCAGTGCAGACAATGAAACCTTGCAGGCACTCAAAACTTGCCGAGCCGCATTACAGGATGCTTAATTACATTTCAGTCGTGAATGCTCCCATTAATGTGGTAAGTAAACCCATTATTCACTCTTCTTATTTGCACAGCACTGTTAAGCATGGAAGAAACAGCCAAAGCACAGAAATAAAATCTAGGCCATTTGATAAACAGCAGTTTAATTTTTACTTCTGAATGCCGTGGTGGCATAAATAAATTCTTCCCTCCCTGGTTTTCTGGCTCCTTGATGTTCACATTACTGTAATCCGTGGCTGCTCTGTGATATTTGTGTTACAATATAGTAATAATAAAACACTTTTGATAAATCACTTTGGCCTGAACAGTTGTGCTTTACTTTCCCTCCTGTCCCTTCTTAACACAGCAATTCCATGCTACTTGTTAAAGCAACCAAGAGCTTACAGCTAGCACCTGGTTAAGAGCTATAAGCTCTATACAGGGTTAAGACCTCTGGAACTATAAAATCCAGAACTTGGCTGGCTTTCCTCTGGCCATTAGAGCATCCCCACCTGTGTCTCCTTTCACTGCCCACAGATCACGATGCAAGGTCATGGAAATACCTTCCTGTTAAAGCGGCAAATGAGTCAAGGATCTGGACTGCTTGAACCTCTTCATCTCCAAGGCAGAGACGGCGGGGAAGCCAAACCCCCTGCTAGCAGCATATGCCAATGAGAGGAACAAGAAACCTTAGCAGGTATGCGAGGGCTTAGGATCTGCCTCCTCACACTGTTATTGTTGTTACCAACACGGACACGCTGAGAGTTCCCATTTAAAGGTTATGCTTAATGATAAAGGTTATGGCTAATGAGAAAAGGGAGCTGCAGAGAAGGTCACCCCAGCCTTCCTTTTGTTTTTATTCCTCTACATGCTTTCTACTTGCAGACTTACATACACGCAAGACTAACAAACAGCATTTGGAGAAGACATTAAAACATCCTCAGTCTCTCTACTCATTTATTTACACGGTTTATCATGGGATTTTTCTGTTGTGCCATATGGGATCGTATTTGGCAAGTTTGCTCAGTGTTAAAGACAGCTCAGTTTTGTCATGAGTCTCATCATATTCTGATTTTTTTTTTTATTCAGAGCTCCTATAATCCATATATCATAGAGAAATATTAACTTCAGATTAAGAAAAACATTACAGTGCTCTTGATTCTCAAGATTGAAGAAAAATTAATGCTTCCTAAAAGCCAAAGAGAAGCTTCAGAATGCACCCAAAATTAAACACTTTTCATTCTCAATTTCTAAGCTTATCTCATAATTCCAAGTGTGACTCATTTTCGAACATTCATGGATGGCAGTAAAATATTACCGTTCAAGATGATTGATTACCATTATTTTTTCTTTTCCAATTAGTTCTTCTCACGCTCACAGTGCCTTAAGTGGTTGCTACAATTCTACATGCACCGCACAACAGCATCGCACTTCTGTTCCATATAGTTTCCAGGTAACTGTCTTGAAACTTCTCTTCCCCGCCACAACTGACCTGGTCCTCAGTGAGAAAAGTAATGATGCTCTTCAGTTTACATAACATGCACATCTTAAAAGCATGTTCTTTCCTTACAAGGATAAGGCACTTGACAATTTTCAGCATCACTGTCAGAGAAAGTATTTCCAAAGCATATTATTTACATCGCAGGCCAGTAGACTCCATGTAAACAGTTATGGGTTTACATTTTCTGGGGTGGGAAAAGAACTTTTAAATACAGAACAAAATTACTGAAAATTCCCTAGGAACTGGAAAGGATCATGCTAACAACCAGATCCCATTACAGGGATGTAAAGCAACAGGGCCTGAATGTAAAGGCTTTAAGTACCTGAGTCACAGCCACAAGTCCAGATGATTATGAGTATTCGTATTGGGTGACAGATTCCTCCAAAAATGAGCTGACAGTATAAATGTGAGCAGTATTATTTACATAGATATTAAAAACTTCTGTTTGAGTTTTTATTTGCTCAGAATACACTACAGCAGCCATATTGCAGTAGTAGTAGCCTACTTTCCTGCAAGCGTATCTGCACCAGCTCATTTCTCCTCAAATCAGCTTCTCACACATTTTGAGAAATTCTGCTGTAAATAGGTATTTCTGGGAAGGAGAAAGCACTGTGATTACTCTTATGTGCCTAAAGGGAACAGACATGATAATATTCCTTTTTTTTTTTTTTTTTTTCTTTGCCCTCTCTCCTTTTTTTCCTTTTCTTTCTTATACCCAGCCCCTCCTCAGTCCTTGTGAAAAACTAGACCTGGTGCAGGCAAATACGCCCTATGTAAAATTGGTCAGCACTTTAATATAACTGTGACCACTAAGCAGGAGCAAAACCATTCAGCCCCCCGGGGTAAACACAAGAAAATGCTTAAAACACCTTAAAACAGCAATCCAGGACTGTGCCGAGCAGCCGCTCTCCAGCATTTCTGACCAAGTTTCTCTTTTTCCATGGTGAAGTAGCTCTCCCACGAGGCAGCACAAAATCTAGGGTTCAGACATGCCTGTACTTTGGCGCTGTGATGGCTTGATCCTTGAAAATTCAGAGTTCTCATTCAGGCACACTCACAATACAAGTTGCTAGACATAACACTGATGAGCTGTTTTGCTTTTGATGTATCACCATATTTATAGCTTTCTGGTAGAAACAAATTCTTGGTCCAAGGTAAAAATATTTAAACCTTTACTGACTTCATGGTCACTACTGAAAAAAGACACTTAGTGTCTCTAAGGTGAAGGAGGTGGAGCATCCTAAGTTCCACTTATTTTTCATTTTGTCTTCTACAGCCCATTATAAAGCTGCATGTGCCACATGTTAATATACAAGAATGTGTAAAAAATCTGTAATATTTAGCACTTATTTGCAAATTTTACCTTTACTATATGAAACATCTGCAAACAAATAAAAGACCTGTGACCCTAAACTCTGCATTATGATTCAGTAAAACTATACTCATTAACCAGTAGCATAGCAATGCATGCAGCAAGGAAGAAAATGTAACAAACTTCAGATTCTTTGCTCCACTGAATAAAAAAAAAAAAAATAACAAATTAAGAGTACAAAGAACATTTCTTTAATTCAGTATAGTAGAATTGTGACACTTACTAATATGAAATATTAGAAAATTATTCTTTTCTATGTAATTTCCAATAACTGGAAAAATTAACTGAATTTTCATTTGACAGTATACATGTTCAGTATAATCAATCTCTTTAAAAATACATACAATAGCAATCCTGAGCTCAATAAAAAGTTGCCAGAAATTTGCCAAAAGTTTCCCAAACTTCCTAGAGTAACCACAGTCACATTTCTGAGAAAAATTTTTCTTTAAAACAACAATAACAGAGTATTATTGCTATAAAAATGGCAGCATGGAACTGTTTATTTATCAATGTTTTCTGTATCAAATGCTTACAATACCACTGACTGCTATGAAAAAAAATAGCTCCAGATCAAAAAATAACCGTGACTCCTTCTGTCTCCTGCATTACCAGCAGCAATACAAGTTCTCACAGGGAACAGAGTGATCTTCTTCCCCACTAAAATTAAACAACAGCAACCAACATAAGGGCAACTTCTTCAGGCCAAATTCTGCCTGCCAAAGATGCAAAAATGCCAGCAGAAAAATCTGCAGGCAGATGGAGATGTCCTTGGATCCATTTTCTCCTCTAGCTCCGTCTCCCACGGGAAAAGCACCACCAGACAACCCGTCGTAGGAGCTCGGCGTGGGAGGAAGACCCACGGGCAAGGATGTGCTAAGTTTCTTGTCCACCAACTGGGAAAATATAACGTGGGTGCAGAAAAAGCAGCGGTGCTGGCCTGAGCCTAAGCACATGCATTTCTTCTGCAACCAATTACAGCAGGAGAGGGAATTTGCTCCAGCTTCCCAAGTGATTAACAGCACATCCTGGGCTGCTATCTCGCTGCACCACAGCTGGGGACACCACAGCACCAAGGGGAAATCCCTCCCAGAAACAGGAAAACAGACAGGAACGGCAGAGAGATCAGTGGCCCTAAAAACCCATGCGTGGTTCAGAGTTCAGATACCAGGCCTTCACGGAATTAAATTCTCATCTCATCTCAATCCCTTGAAACGCATTACATTCTTGGCTCCGGGAACCTTATGTCTGCGTATGGAGGACAGCCCTGCCACAAAGGTCCCCGTGGAAAACTGGCCGAGCAGGCAGCTGTCCGCACCCAAGTGCTACTTATGAAACGACAGAAGGGGAAAACGTGAAAGGTTTATTACAGACATCCACCTTTTCCAAACACCTAACAGAAACACATTAAAGTGACAACTGGAACAGGCTGCCTTTGGCAAAATACTGTAGTAAAAAGAAACTACTTATCCTGACAAGACAAGCTTCAGTGGATGGCAAATATGATGAAGTCGTACAGGATTTGTTACTTCAATCTCCACTTTTTGGATAACGTGCACACACACAAAGAATATTTAACCATCACAGCTATCACATCCTATTGGTACCTGCTCTTCCACATATGAATTGCCCACATCCACAAAGCCAGCATGAAAATTTGCCCTCACTCATCATTATCTTGTTATAAAGGTGACTACGACAACTTTGAAAGGCAGATCAGAACTACAAACCATCTTTTTCTTATTGCATGAATGTATTGAGTAAATGAAACAATGGTCTCTAGCATCAACCTAAGAATAAGCACACATGGAAAAGCCTGGCATGAATCAGATGGTACTTTTGCCTATGACTTGGCTGGCTGGACACGTGATGCTGCCATGTGTGTACAGCAATTCCCACCTCCACTCAAGGGATATTGTAAACTAAAACACAACTTCAGTGCATTAAACAAAAGAGTAAGGAAGCACAAAGAAAAATGATTTCACTTGTCTTGTAAACTAAATTTGAAAGACTGTAATTTGCTGCAGCCAAACTTTTCCTTCAGCACAATTATTATTTTCCTGCTTAGAGACCACTAAAAAGTAGAAATATCACCTTGAACCAAAAGGTGAACTGAGATCCCTCCCCTAAGCTAATTCTGCTTTATTTTATACACTCTTCAGGAAAAAAAATAGAGTACAGAAATGGTTAAGCAAGTCTCAGCTCCCATTCTCATAACTGCTAGGTGATAGATTCTCTTTTATTCATGTCTTCATGTACCAAACCGGGGCCAAATCCTGAGCAGTACAACCTGCTGCTCTATCTCACATGGCACAGAGGTGCACCCATTAACACCAGCTGAGGACCTAGCCTTACAGGAAAATTAATTCTGAACAGCAGCCTGCAGCAAGACTAGTAATGAATATAATCAGGTCAGGGGCAGAAGGGAGTTCTCGAACCTATGATGAACAAGCAGAGACGCTTAAATTTCAGACCAATTTAAAAACTAATTAGCTTTTCTTCAGCTGCCTGCTAAAACGATGCTGCTCCGCCTCAGCTGCCTAGGTCAACCACACGAGGAGGGGAAGACATGCAAGTCCACGTAAACCGAGTCCAGCCACAGCCAGAGGCTGGGAGCTCACCTGAAATAACACTGCAAGCACACGAGCGGCACAGGACAGGAATGCCCTCAAATAGGAAGACTGCCTTTCACACCCTAGGACCATCGAGAGGCAGAAGACTTTCCTGCACATGCAACTTCTTCACTTCTACTGACACTGGCAATTAAAAGAGAAGGAGAGGGGGGCTAAAAATACCAATCACGTATATCAGACAAGAATTCTCTTGGATATAAGCATACATTTGAAGCACTCACTATATTCCGATACGGACAACCCTCACCTAAGTTAGTAGCACGCAGCACCTTATACAGGCCAAGCAAAGGAAGGCAAATCCTAGCTGTACAAAGGAGGAGGGAGGGAAGGAAAGGGCAAGCACGGAGACAGTACCAAAACACAGGGGATGAGGGCCAAGAGGCTTCCTGGGACACACACAGGCTCTGGAATGAATATTTTGGGCATTACCTGCACATGCACCTCATCAAGCTGCTACTAGATTTTGGGGGAAAGACAGGCAGGGTTGTTTTGTTTTTACAAGTAATCCACAGCCTCTATGTATAAAAATACTGTAGCTCCAGTTTTAAGCTTTCCAACTTCTCTTCTGACTAAGAATAGATGATTAACTCCACAGACTCATTTCTTTTGGTACGATATTGACCACAGGACAAATGACTATGGGAAATTTCAGATATTACAGGAGCACAGCAAAATAAAGGCTACAGTTATTTAGAAGTGACAAGATGGTGAATACAATAAATGCAACACTACAAACTATAAAAAGTCTACAGAAACACACTTGGTTAAGATTAGTTTGGAAATATGATAAGACAACATCTTTTGCTACCCACGATAGGCTAATTCAGGTGAGAACTGGTTGAAGATAGACTTCAGTTATCACATTTTTGAAAGTCTGTGGTTGGATAGGGTCATTTCAAATTCCTGACACAAAGGAAACACGACACTGCCTAAACAAACCTCCGGTCGAGGGAGGTAGTGTAAACCAAGCGTGATCTGCCCATCTCATGTGTCTCCCCAGGCACTTACGCTTTAGTTAAACTGAAGTATTTGAGACTCGGGGATTTGATGCCACTAAAATTCCCGCCTTTATATCACAAGTCCACAAGTCCTTTCCAAATGAAGCAAAACACTCATTCTCCTACCCATCAAATAATATTCTTGACAACTTTTTATCCCATCAAGTCACATTTTAAAACTTACCACTGAAAATATTTCATAAGGCACTTACAGAGCTGAACTCAGGGCAACTTGTATCCAACACACCGGCATCATCCAGCTAGTCAGTACCTCTGCTCGAGTCCCAGCTAAATTTAGATGAACAACAAGCCTGCATTTTGATTTCTACTGGTAAAGCCTTGCCGACAGCTACGCTGCCCAGTGACAGAGCTGTTCTGAATCCAAGACCCCTCTGAGGAGTGGTGGGAAAAGTCTTTTCTGGCACAGTTCCTCAAGGCACACAAGCAAGGCAGAGGTGCCTGTCGCACGCGCACCATTCAGAGCCCCGCACCAAAAAAGGGTAACAACATACATATACAATACCACTGCAGGCAAACAACCCTACAACAACTCAAGGTGAGTTCAAATACATCTTGCTCTGTGTAATTTGGAGGAGGAATTTCACAAAGCTTGCTGTATCACGCAGCTAAAAGCCTTACCTATCCCACTAAGGTCATTTGGGAACCTGCTCATCTCTCGCAGAGGGGAGTTTCTTCCCTTGCGTTGAATCTAACAATTCTGTTGCCATAAAGTAAAACTAGTCAGCTAGAAAACACAGAAGAAATGTATTCGTTTTCCAGCAGCTCAGATTGATCAACTCACCCAGCAGCCAAAAACTTGATCCTATCCAAAGCACCTGTAACCTCGATGCCAATGAGGCAGCACAGGGGAAGAGGCCCAGCTAGGGAACCAGCATCTCCTGCGTCACTTTTATACTGTCCACTTTCAAAAAAAGAGGCCTTCGGGGATGGGGACAGGGAGGGGAAGTCATCTTTCAAAGTCAGCTGTCCTTTACCAAAATATTCATCATCATTTAGTGAGATCTTTCTCATTTTGAGGGAAAATTCTGGCATATTTTTCATATACCTTATTTCAGTGACAGGCAAGGAAGCAAATTAATCATAATTTTATAAGAGCGATCTAGAAACCAACCATATGTTGGTTTCCTTAGATAGCTTCCTTGGAAACCCCAGTTACTAAAGAGAGGAGTTTGGATTTACCTTTCTGTCCTCCTCTGAGGTTTGCTTATCACTGCTCTTCTCAACACTTTTTTGAGGTTACATCTCACCTTAAACTTCTTTGGACCACATCTCTCATTTACTATATGCTTGTGCCTCATCACCTAAGTAATAACACAAAAATTGATTATTTCAGTTAAAAACGAAAACCAAGTCCACCGCACTCGGGATAAAAGCTTCTTTAAGTGGATTTATGGATCTGCCGAGACACTAAAATGAAAGTTACCTGAAAATTTCTCTCCCCCTAACCAGTAAGAGAAACTTCTAAGTCTAGTTATTCTAGGCACATTAGTACCAATCAAATCATACATTTCCCCACACTGCAGCACAACCTGACATGTATAAATTGAGCGCATTCATCTCCCATTGTCATGGCTAGGCCATTCAATAAGTATGGTCCTCATTTTGAAAGGAACTGTACTGGAAAGCTCCTCTCTGGACAGAGATGCTGCTTGCCCTGGAAAGCAGCTTATTCCTAGGCCAGGTTCTTACCTGTCAAACTTTTTTTCTCTTTGGAGTTTAAGGACATATTTCTCAGAGGGTCGTGGTATAATACACCTGAGAAAGTATTTAAGAAAATACTTGGTATTTAAGAAAGAATACCGATACACCAGCAAGGATCAACACACAGCTCTGTTTTTAAAGTGACGTCATTACAAACATAAATATAATGGCCTTGTAAAGAAAAGACAGCCCCTACAGACAGGAGCAGTTTACACATAAAGATAACAGAACAGTTGAATGACCATACATCCATTTTGGTTCACAAATAAATAAATAAAACTTCCTCCCCACTCCTTCTTGGTAGGGAGTGTTATAAAAGATTATCTGCAAGATGGGGAAAGCTATAGATTGCTGCTGGGATTTTAGCAGGGCTAGACCCAGCAGAAGTGAGGTGGTTGCTGCCTGCTCGTTTTTTATGTTTATCAACTTGAACAGACACTACGACCTGAGCGCAGATGATTTGGATGATACGGAAGCTCATTCCAAGCTGTAAGACAAGACAGGCCTGACTGGCTGCTCATCCCAGTAATACTCATCGCTATAATGACTAAGCCGGCAATAATCTGGCCTTTCACATTCCATCAACACGCAGCCCTCGGTAGTGCGATGCACGATACTTCCTTAAGAAAACAAACCTGAAGGAAATGTTTAACTTTTTTTTTGGATGCTACAGTATCACTGGGAGCTAAACAACTTTAATGTATTTGATACCTCAAGGCATTTCTTCCATTATAGGCAACCAAGCAGCACAAATAGAAAGCAAGAGTTACTTACAGCAGGTTGCCCCTTTCTGAAAAAAAAAATGCTAGCTTATTCTTCTCCCATGGGTTACAACAAGCAGTAAATTCCCAAGTGGGGAAATGACATGGTTTTTATGGTTGTCGAAGCAAACTAATACGTAGTGCACGGAGAGCAGCAACTGACATTTAGCTCTATTTGGGAAAGCAATTCCTCTGACAGCCTACAAGGGAGAACTTTACATTAAAATGCCCGCCTTACAACAAAGTAGAATAAACACCAGGAGCCTCTAATCCTGATGCACTGCTGGAATCCAGCTAGTTGCCTGTAGTTGCCATTCGCAGTGCTTTCATACTTTTCTTTATGACATATCCCATTTTTTTTAAATCAAAATTGAGGATAAGCTATGGAACACAACTACAGGTTCCACCTATGCAGTGTAGAGAAAAAAAATGATAACTTCATTTAGATTTTATGATGCAACAAATAAATCCTCTATTTGGCATTTCTCATCCAATAACCCATCTAACAAGCAATGCACAGACAGGAACAACTAGAATGGGCTAATGGGAATTAAAGAATAATCCTAGATTCTGCAAAGATTAACGCACTTGCCCTTTAATAGCTATTGTTACTTTTAAACAGGAACAGCTATTAGATGACAAGAATGTGTATGATTTAACCTAGCACACAACAAATTAAATACACTGCATACTTTCCACAAGGTAGGTGAACTATTCTCAGAATATCAGATACTTTAGATTGAGTTAATATATTCAACCACTACATATGTAAAACTTCCATTAATAAATATTCCTCCACTTTTTAAACACGCTTTGTCAACTGTCATTCATAGCTTCTAGTCCAAAACTCAGGAAACAGGGCATTGCTGCCTTCCCAAGTATCAGTCTTCCTTTTCAATACCCAGAACAAGGATAATATCCAGCAGCTATACTCAGAAAAGCACTAACACCTTGGGCTTAATCCCAGCTACAAAGTTTTCAGCAACATACTAATAAATCACTCCATATTTTACAAAGAAACTCCTGCGTTGTATTTTTGCCCTGCTCCTAACAAATTCAGTCAATAAAAAAATGCCAATCCTTTTTTCTGCCAAACCTCAAAGTACTGAAATATTGAATTTAACATGAACTATATATAGCCAAAAAGCATTCCACTCCCCGACGGACACCAAAAGCCGAACGATGGCTACCTCAGCCAGGATGCCCTAGAAAGTCTCGGTGGTAAAAAATGTCTCCTCTCTCCCTTCCAAGGGCTTTCCAAGGGACAAAGCCAGGCTGCAGACCCAGGCGGCGAAGTGGAATTGCGCGACCCTCCTGTATTGCAGCAGCTCGGTGCCACCCACCAGCTCCCTGCCCGCAACAGGGGATGTCGGCGGCGCTTGAATAATTGAGTGACCGTTAATGGGAAGAACACAGAAATGGGACAGAAAGGCTGAACGGCTACCGAGGCTTTTAAGCACTGCATTACCACTATTCAGATAGCAAAATCCACAATGAAGCATCCGGAATGAGCCCATTACAAATGAGGATTAAACAGCATGATGACCACCGTGATACTGAAGGACTCTTGAACCACCTGAACAAAAAACGAACCTATTAATCTTCCCTGTGCATCCCCCTGCCCTCCCTTCCCTCTCCCGTGCAGGGGCACACACACTCGTGAGCTTTTCACCCCATGAAATCCAACCTGGTCTGCTGAACCCGACGTCCCAGCAACAGCCGACGCATGCCCGTGATGGGCCATCTCTCCTCCTGCATCCCCAGAACGGCGCTTCTAATCCTACTGTGACTAGTCCATCTCCTTTTTCCCCCATCAGCTTGTCACGTTACAGCGGCAAGAGGAACCCACATCACATCAATCAAATCGGAATAAATCAACAGAATGAAATCATCATTCTTTGCTAAAATGGGATCGAGCGACAGAGACTAACTGTTATGCCTTTCCTTAAAAAAAAAGGGACTCGGAGAGATCTCGAGTAACCTGGTCTTGCATAGCTGGGCCATTCCAAAATGCTCTGAGTGTTGTTTACAATAGTTTCTCCGGGGCATCACAACCTCACTAACAAGTAATTCCCCAAATTTTGGTATTACTTTTCCAGTGCATTTGTCAAGGAAATAAATATGTCAAGATCTCTGTGCTTAAAAGTGCAGCCCACACTTAATTGTAACTAAGTGCTGCCAGCACCTCTTGTTCTGCTTCACCAGAAGCGACCAGGAGGCACCGACACGCACAGATGCTCGCCCTCACATTGCAGCTCTCTTGCTCACCCTTTTACTGGTGTGCAAGGGAATCCTACACACACACCGGTGTCCCCGCAAGACGCCCAAATCTAGCCTGAGAAAAGCCGGGAGTGCGGAGGAAGCGTTACACAAGCGCGGCTGGAAGGCCCCGCTGAGGACACCAGCTTGGCAGGGCACTGCGCTGCTGCAAACAGACTGGTTTTGGTGCCTCTCCATAGACACGTCCAGTGTAAAGATGAATAAAAGTTAGTCCTTTTCTCCTACGTATTTTAAGCTCCTTGTAAAAAGAGGCATATTCTTGTAGTGGAGAAGCTGATCTATCTATATCGAAAGCAAACAACACCAGATTTCAATGGAAGTCATTTCAGGACAGATTCCGTACAGATAACCATTTCCTGGCAAAGGGCCGATGTCCCTTTTCTACCAGGAGAATTTGCAGGTAGCGTTAACACCTCACTTGTGCTCTGCAAACGCCATTGCAGCAAAACAGAGGCACTAAGGAGGACTTTTAATGCTTTTGCCTTGCTTTAGTTAGCTTTATCCAGCTGTGGCTGTGGATAGAACTGTGTCTCTACCCGGACACAGCCATATTTAAGAACACTAGCCAGAAAGATGCCATAAATTCAGTCTTAGCCTGCAACTCTGGGACAGGCAGTGGCTTCTGGCAGTACATGACTAACTGCAGCCTGCGTTACCCAAGACGTTGCTACAAATAGGCCCCGAGTGCGTGTTTTGCCGTGGGCTTCCTGCAGACGAAGCGCAGCAGGAGCCGTGCAGCTCGGGTTCGCTACGCGGCTCCTGCACGTTCGCACCCATCCACCAGGGCCCGAGGAAGGTGCGAGCCTGCGGGGTAGCACCTCCCCGAGGACACGCGTTCTTCAGCCCCCGAAAAAGTCTGCTCGTACATATTATTTTAGAAAGTATTTCTGCCAGCACTTGGTACTCATAGGACAGGAACAGATTTTTCTCAGAATCCATGAGTTTTATGAAGGATTAGACTTCCCTTGCAAAGGAAGTGAGAATTTAGAAGCAAAATAAAGCAGCACTTGGCATATTGAGATATACTGAGAAATACTAGCAAAAAAGGAGAAAGAGGCATAATTCATGACACTGCAAACATTACTTTTTCCTATCACAGCAGAGTTTTAAGGATGATTCTTATTTCATTTTCGTATCCTTGATTAACATAAGGAGCTACCTGAAAACAAGGAAGTTACCTATTCCCTCAACCTCAGCCGACTAAACATTCCCTTTATCAGGGAGTATTAAGAGATCTGTGATATAGAGCAACTCTAGATGAGATGACTTTTCTGCCCAAGTCATTCCCACCTATATAACACATCCATGCTGGAATCCTACGTGCAGCATGCTGCACACCGGGACAGTGCCGCAGCCGCACGCCAAGTGTGCCACCTTCACGCAGGACCACGTAGCCCTCCACCATATGTTGCTGGTCTGAAAGCCAAGCGAGCGAGACATATAAATTCTGGAAATGGTGCAAAAAAAGAAAGAAAGAAAAAAAAGGGAAGGGAAAAAAGTCTGCCTACCAATCCACGTAGATACTTGTTTTCAAGAAGATCTCTGTGCTCAGATGTATTTTCTCTGTTGTTAGACAGTGACTCACTCACAGAAAACACTGCAATATTAGCCTCAGCACTGCAACTGCAGGGACAGCTTAACCCTCAGCCTCCATAGCCAACTACCTCTGCCAGCTGATTCTTAGCCTTAAAACAGGAGATAGATTAAAAATTCCAATTCTTGCAATTCAGAGAGGTTCCTTATGCATCACACAAAGGTTATGCTACGCATATGCATTTATTCTTTCATATTTCCCGACCCTAACTGATTTCCACAGGGTACTAAAAATATTTTCATAAAAACCTAGCATAAAACCAAATTGCAAAAGCTGGTTCTTCTGACATGAAGATTAAAACACTTTTCACATTAATAATATATAGACTACAGTAAGCAAGAAAATCAAAACCATCATCAAATGTTAATAATGCCTAAAAGTTAAGAATGAAGTTATAACTGTAATGCCAAAATAAAAAGTCTATACCAAAGGATTCCCTTAAAATCAGAAGCGGAAGCTTCATTTCTTCCCTTCTGCTAACAGACTTCTACAATCCTTTCTGTTTTCCATCAGCTCTCCAAGACCTCTGGGGTCTCTGTCTGCTGCACGTGAACGTTCCTCCCATAACGTCTCCTTGCCCAGGCATCATTAGTCACTGCTTTTCCCCCACTGCTTGTGGGGAAAAAAGTCACTGCTTGTCCTCAGTCTCCAAGACTGAACCAAGTGGTTCAGAGCCACTGGCCAAACAGAATGAGATGAATTTTTGGAGCCAAGGCTTCAATGAGTACACAGAATTTCCCAGTTTAAGGGATAAAAAAGGAACCCAACACTTGCTGCAAAGTAGCGTTGTTTTCTGCACAGAGCGGAGGAGTTCCACCACAGCTGAAAATGAAGTTCTGTCCAAACTGGATGAGAACCAATTTCTGGAAAAAGTCTCAACTTCCTTTCCATTTGGTCTTCTTGCACGCACAGGCGTAACACAGACTGAACTACAGCTCAATACTTTCCCATTTCAAATTTGCTCTGTTCCAGTTTCCAACAGTCGGTCAAAAGGGCTTAGAAAGAGAACCTGTCTCACAGGTATCCATAAAAGCCTTAGGTATTATTTTCCTTCTCTTGTTATTATATAAACGACTGCATAAGTCACATCAGGTAAGGTAGCCAACAGAAGGAAAAACAAAACAAAAAAAGGTTCCCCCTACTAGCACAATCCAGAAGACATGGGCATTTTTCCCAAAGCTTAACTACAGGAAATACGTGTTAGTAGGGATGGGGCAGCCTCACCGCTGCTTCAAGAGCGCTCTCGACAGCAGCGGAGAGCGAGCATCCGACAGGTAATTCTCTGACATAAGAGATATGAAACAAATAGAGGTTCACACAGAGCGAGAGACTACTCAGGATACGCATTAGCTGCAAGGGGCTGAGCGCCCTAATTGGATACACGGCCACGAGAAGCCGAGGGGCACGTGCCTCGCAGGGCCGTTCAGCGTCCGCGAGGCGGCCCGAGACGGCTCCTCTCGGCCTGGCGCACTCCCCTGCGGGTGGTGGAGCCCCGCGGAGCTGGGCCGAGGACCCAAGGCCTCGCGACCAAAACCAAACCCGAGCGGTCCTGCCCACAGCACGCCTGGCGTCCGCACCAAGCCCAGCTCCTTACATAAACTGCACCCAGCTTTTCTCCGGAAAGAACCTACTCTGCTTCGTACCACGTTTCGTGACTCATTCTTGCATACGATTTCTTGAGAAACAGCTGCAGAGCGTCCCCATAAAAGGACAGGGAGAGGAGAGTCAAAGTTAATGCTTCTATAGTTTGAAAAACTTGTATATCTAAACTGATAGTTACACAAGTGACTAAATTTACATTTTTTTTAATCTTGAAACTCACCCATCATTCAATTGAGCAAAGAGGCTAAAGAAAAAGTACAAGGTTATAAGGAAACAGCGTTGCACAGGCCTGAATAAAGTTTGAAATACAATATTTTGTTCGTAAGTACACGCTGCTGCTTCTAGAGGTTCTTACAACTTCTGATCTCAGTATGGTGGTGGTAAAAGTGGGACAATAGGAAGAACTTGACTTCAAAAACCAAAAGGACCCAAAATTAAGAATAGCCACGAATCACAGAAGACACAGGTGGATGTAAAGAGCAAATTCTGACAGTCCACATTTGCCAATACCAAAAGGAAGTGCTACTTTTATACTCCAATATTCTGATGGCCTAAAGATCTCTTCTAGCACTGCACTTCCATTCCTACTGTATTCTGCTGACCTGCTAACTAGGTAAATTTCTGAAAGGCGTCCACATTATCCAACACAGCACTCATTTGATCTGTGAAGAAACATTATCAAAACAGCCTTTCTATAATCCAACTGCTTTTTGTTCTATTACATGTCCAAAATAATCCTGGAGACATCCAACATTTCTCTGAGTAGGTTCAGCATGAAAATCATTTATCATCGTAATTGAGGAGCAGGAAAAAAGCAGCAGGAAAAAGCTAAGTTGATCACGATCCCCTTTACAACAGTGTCAGGTGGTAAAACCACCAGTCATTTCTTGAAGAACCTCTCCCCTTCGGGGGCACAAAAACATTGGGTTCTGCATTTACGTAACCTCAGAGACGAAGAAAGTAAAGAATTCTGTCTGCTTCCCATGGCGTGGCCGCTGACAGGACCCCATCGCGTGCTATTCACAGCTCCCAGAGAAAAGAGCCCATCAAAACACTTTTTAAACTGGATCTTCAGGTCCGAAGAGCTTCACCAGGCACATGGGCCACTGCGCCAGGGTCTCTCTGTGGCAGCGCTTACACACAAGCTCTAACTTTTCTGCAGCTTAGATCTTCTGGGGTGTGAGATCCTGACCAGTGAGGGAAACTCCATTAATAAAGGAGGCTTCCCCTGCGGTGGACAGTGGGAACATGCAAAATACAGAACACCACAGAATACCTAGCAAGAGCCACCAGTTTTATTTTCTTACGTATCAGTGATGCTAACCCTCAGATGCATCAGAGCACAAACTTGTTTTTATGAAAAGTATGTTCTAAACATACACCCTCCTTTACTGCACCCAAGAATTGGCAAACTGCTATCAGTGCTAATAAACAGGAATTGTTATGAACAACCAAAGATTGTTCTATGATGGTCTATGACTGTGCAACTCCTACAGATCCCCAAATCATTACTCTCTTGGGAAACTTTAAATGTAAACTATGTTTGTGTTAATATATTACAAAAAAAAAAAAAAAAAAAAAAAAAAACAAAAAACAGACCACAGACAGGTTGAACATCATATTGCAGTTGTTAGCTTGAATATTCCCAATTCTATGCATCACAAAGCCATTTTAACAAGAATTAAAACCAACATTTTCTTCAAAGGCTTTTGATTTACCCAAATAGCTTATGACAAAGACAGAGACAAACTAAAGCACACTGAAATGGACAAAAATATCAATTTAAAAAGCTGAGGAGTTACCATGGGAATTAATTTTTAATGTAAAGTGTGTCCATTTTTGTTCTGTCCTCTGAAAAGTCAGATTTGCCTAACGTTGAAGATTGCCTCATATGAGGACCAATACAGTAACATTTCAAAAATAGTCACCTACATTAAAGGTCAAAAACAGTGAGTTGTAGCCTATGAAAAACACAGAGATTAGGATACTTCAGTAGGAATCCAATATATATCAACTTACGTTAGAAACAATATTTAATACGCCATATTCTGAAAGTACTGAAGCAGTCCTCAAGCACAATATGGTGTATATTGTGCTACTCTCCTGTTTGCTCCCTGAGATACAAAACAAAATTAATCATTTCAACCACCACGGCTACAAATATCTCACATCTCATTCCGTAAGGGCCAGGCTTTAAGCTCAGGGTCATAGCTGAACTCCAACTCAAGCGACCAGAATTACTGACAGATGGATTCCCACTTCTGAAATACCTCCACAGCCAGGTCCCAGTCTTCAAACAGAATACAATCTCCAAATAAAAACACTGAACCAAAGTGAGTGCGTTTAATTTACAGTTCAGATAAATTAAGTATACCATAGTTAAAGTGTAGGGGATTTCTCCTTTTTTTCCTACACATGAAAAGGAAGTCTTTGTTTTCTTTTCATAAGCTTGCAGCTTTAGACCTTATGTTACAGTTACCTATTTAAAAAGCCCTAAAATATTTAGAGAGATCCAGGATCAATTATGGAGGAAAAAAACAAATACAATCTTTAGATCAATGCAGAGTTCTCAGTCATTTTGCCAAAGACCAAGAGGAAATAGGAACCTCCTCGTACAAGAGGAAAAACATGACACTTGAGTTTATTAATATGTCTGTGCCATATCACAAGGCAAAATAGTTTAATTAGAACTACCTACAGACCTAGATTCTGAATGACACACAGGACTGGGTATAGTCATACTTCTTTAAGTGTTAAAATGTTCTTCTTTGCAGTAACATAATAGCTGGTGCTAAATCTTATTAATAAGAGTAATAAATCTTGTTAATAAGGGCAATAATTTTCTGCTTTCAACACAAGGACAAAAAAAAAAGGTAAAGATTGCTTGGGAAAAAACTCAAATTACATAGCTATATTGAGGTGTTTGACTTCTTACATGGAAAAAGTTTCACAGAATTCAGTGTACTAGGAACTACACACTGATAAAACTCTGAAATAACAAGCATTAGACTTCTGACCCACAGTCACTTAAAACACAGCTAGAAGAGTTAATTACCACACTTAAGCCAAAGGTTATCACCTTACAGCGGAGTCACTGGATAGAAAACAAGGGCCTTTTCTATCGCCTCAGCACAAGAACTGTTCCAATTTAACTCAAGTCATCACACCACAGCCTAAAACCATCAAGGCAGTTCATGCATCTTATTTTGCCAAGGGGTATAGAGAAAGAATAGTGGAAGTACCTTAAATTTTTGTTTGAGGATTTACTGAATGAAGAAGTGGGGCTCAGAAGACTGGTGAAGCCTTAAGGCTAAGCGGAAATCTCCCTGGTGCCTACAGCTACCCAACAGGAGGGCACGGAGAAGATATTGAAGGGGTACCGTGACAGGACCAAGGGCCAAGGACACCGGGGAAGAAGGGAAATTCTGATCAGGTATAGGGAAAAGCTTTTTCACCACAAAGGTGGTCAAGTCCTGGAAGAGATGGTACAGAGTAGACCCTCCATCAATGGAGATGCTCAAAATTAAACTGGGCAAGTCCAGCACCTGCTCTGAGCAGCACTACATCACCTTTAGAGATCCCTTCTAAACTAGGTTACTCTATGCTGACATAAGGATTTTCGCAACCTTTATTCCTGTACCTGCTCTGTACTCAAGGGAGTTATTTCCTCTTAAGAAATGCCTTTTTATTATTACTGATACTAATGATCACATAAGGATTTGGTTATCACCAAAGATATCTGAAAAAGATACAGATATCTATACTGTTCCATCACTGACATGTCCTATCCACCAACTATTATTCTCAAAACGTTTTACTCCAAATAGGTTTTTACATATAAGCAAACCAGGCAGAACAAAATAAATAAGTAAAGCTTAAGTGAGGTCATAGATTAAAAAAACAATTGCTGTTAGCTAACTTCAAAGTATCTGTGTTTTAAGTACTTCACCCAGAGGATAAATGCTAACTGGATGATTTGGAAATATGATGCAGCTTACTTGGAAAACCCTCGCGAGAATCTTTAGTTAATTACAAACAGAGGTTATCCAGGATGTGATTAAACACCATTCTGTTGTACTATCTCTTGATTTTCAGGTCATACATATTATGAGTTGGGAGATGGATCAAATGCTAAAAGTGTATGAGAAGTAGATTAATGCATCTGAAATTGCTGAAAGAAATCTTTTAACAGAAACTTAAAAAATTAAATAAAGAAGGAAACAGGGTAATACAGAATCTAGATTCATTCCTTCAGAATAATTAGATGTTTAATTAAATACTTGGAGAAACAAATAGCCTTGAGAAACTGAAACAGTTTAATAGATTAAATTCAGGAATAGTTTTTTTTTCCCTTGCATAATAAATCAAATTTCTATCAACAAATTCAATGCTCTTTTGCCCCACATTAAGCATTGACTCATCTACCTATCTAGTATCTCTCAGCGGCCTGATCCCCAAAAGAAAGCTCTTTCTGGCCCAAATTTTGCTCTTTTTTCTCAGTGCCCCCAAATCACACTCCAAAACTGTGTGCAGGTGAGCCATCTCCAAGCCTTCTTGTCTTGACCTGGCATTATCTTAGAAAAGGTAATCCTTGAAAGCCAGAAGTGCTCCACTTCATTATTTCTGCCTTCCCCAGTGCAGTCTCTTAGTAATCTAAAGAAGCGATTAAGATTCCCTTCAGTGATGTTATCTATGTAGCTTTCTTACTGACTTGTTCTGTCTTTTTTTCCCCACTCCTTTATTCTTTTGCCTACACTGGGCTGGATCTCTTCCTGAGATGCATCCTGTAACATGTGTGAATTACACCAAACAAGCCACGTTTTTTAGCTTTATTAACTTCAAACGGCTCTGAGCCAGGTACAGATTTATTCCAACACAGACAGATAAATATACACAGTATATCAGTCAGGTACTTGGATCAGGTCTACATCCCCTTCTGCAGCAAATGCAGAGTTCTCCTGCTTGCTCCTCAGGGTTCTCACAGCTGCATCTCTGCTCCTGTTTCATCCCTACTCTTCTAGTGATTTAATTCCAGCTTCGCTTTCTCACCTCATGACAGATCCTGAATTCCTTACCCTCGATGTGCAGTATCTCTTCAAGTGACCCTTGATTCCCAACATCTCCCCCTCCCACACAGCTTCCCTCTTACATCAACTTTATTGATAAATTTCACTGAAAGGAAACAAAAATTTTATACACACACACACATATATGTGTGCATGCATTTTTTATTTTTTTCTCAGCATCTCCTCTATCCTGCATCATGCTCTTTTATACCTAACCTCAACCAGGGATATCTCATCTCTGGCCCAAAGACCCTCAAATGCAGGCCTGAAGGCTTCCTTATTAACCAAGCAAAGAATTTCATGCCCAAATAGCAAAGCTTCGCTTCCTGCAGCTGTGTATCTAATAGCAGAGCCACAACCCTAGCACTCCCCCTTCCCTACTATAACCTTACAGCCCTCCTGCATCTCCTCCTTAGTCCTGCAGCTCACCCAAGCACCAATCCGAGGCAGAGGGTTCAGTCCCTCCTGTTGCTCATTTGTTTAGTGCATCAGAAGTTGATCCATTAAGCTGAAAAGACAGGTTGCTACTAACTCGTGACCCTGCAACGAAACCTGCCAGGGAAACAGGCACACAGAGCAGCTCTCCCTGCACCTGAGCCTGCAGCCCTCCCGTCACCAGCCCACCACCATTCCCTCCAGAGCACGCGTCGCCTCTGGTGCCATCACAAATGCAGCTTATTGGATACAAATCATTGGAACCTAGGGAAAAAACACCCATTGATTAAATAGTTGATTAAAGATGACATATGCCCGCACCCATGTATTCCAACTAAGGTGATGAAACACTTGTAACTTTGCCTGGATTTCGACAGTGATACTTCCACCTTCCCTGTTTTCACTATGAGTTTGTGCAACGCAGGGCCTTCCATGCATATTGCAATTTTATCAAAGTATGAAAATTTTCCCATTCACCTCACTAATTTTTCCTCCTTTTCCACTTATTACAGTTGTGTTATTTCAGCTTATAGTCACATGAAATTTAACTTTGCACAAGAGTGTATTCCCCTCCCCATCATTCTCCTGAAAATGCTTGGTATTTTTGTGCGTGTATTTGAAAAAAGAACCAGAATAAATGCATGCAGCTATACTTAAGAAGTCTTGTTTACTTCTATTTTTCACAATAGAGCCTTTCCAGGTAATTACATTATAAATATGTTTATATAATCTAAATAAATACAATGGACAAGTAAAGCAATACTCGGCCATCACAGTCAACTTTTTCTTTCTGCCTTCCTCCTCTCTCTTTCTTCTGTCAACTGGAGTTGATCATCTTAATAAGGAAACTTACCTACCTCTGAGGATCTGAGTTTAGAAGTCTGGTAAAATTAGTTTAAATTTTAAAAATTCCAATTATTTCAAGTTTTGCTTACAGCAGCACAGATTTTTAGATGCAATCTTCTTGCCCAGTGAATCTTACATGTCATGAGCTCAAAAAATTCTTCCAACAGACTCACAAATATTAAATTAAATTATCCAAAAGCAGAAGACTACCAGAACTAAAAAGTGTTTAAAATTTATTTGGAATTCAAATGAAACACAGACACAAGCCCTACTACTTGCTTCCCAGGACCACAGCAGTTCCATTTCTGGATCATTGTGGAAATTCATTTCATTTAAATCGGACAGTTTTCCACCTGACTGCTGATTTAATGTGACCTTCAGTCTTACTGACCTCTTGCCATCGATGCCAGCAGGGCCGGAGCCGTGTCTAGCACTCAGCAGACACCTTACTGAGCTGAGTAGGCAGCACGCGGGACAGCTCCAGCGCCCGCACTGCACTGGAAATGCTGGCCGGTCATAACAGAAGTTATCTCCTCCAGAAGACACAACTCAAGACAGATAAAAATGAAGAGTCCGGCAGTGCTTTAATATTTGAATCTCATTTCCTTCAGCATGGCATGACTCAAGGAAGCTGATGAATTCGGTCAGCTTTAGCAACCTGTGAGACTACACCTTTAAAGCTGGGGACAGCAGGGAACTTGCTGGTCACAGCACAGCAAAGCAGCTGTGTCAAATCATGATTGCCTACTCCACAAACCCCATGAAAAGGCAAGGGACACAACAAGCTCTATTTAATAATCCAAAACATTGGTTTGGGCATGTAAGCACAGCCCAAGCTAACCCTGGAAATTGCTTAGAGAAACAGTCCAGAAACGTTGTCAGTTATTTGTTTGGATTAATAGTACTCTTTCCAAATGTTGCATCTGTACCTTGTTTAAAATGAGAATAATCCTCTTGTAAGTAAATAAGAATTGACATGTTTTGTAAATAAATGTGCTGTTCCCTTGCAAAACACAACAGTAAAAGAACACTAAGAAAAAAAAAATATGCTTTCATGTTTATTAACTGCAAGCTCCTTTTTTTTTTTTTTTTTTTTT
>VZSV01000062.1:745019-778408 GCA_013398735.1 Nothocercus julius | reverse complement strand
ACCTACCCTATTTCCTACTGAGGAAGGATCCTGAATCCAGGCTAACCAGGGTTTCCTAGCACTGTAACATGCAACTTTCCTCCATCTTGTATTTGTAAAGCTTTGCCCCCACCCCTCCAGCAGAACTGGAGTCTATATTTTTACTGTTATTGTCACACACTGAATTTCTTAGAGCAAGGCTGAATTTATTAGTCATGTTATACTGCTTTTGCAAGCTATAAATTTGGTCTTATACAGCTTGCCGATTTTGCCTCAGGGCCATATTTTTAATCTATTTCTAAAGACATAGAAAGATATCTGAAATGAAGTTGAAAAAAAATCTTATTCTTTATTTCCATAGAGACTTTTAGTGCTTGTGTTGTCTGCAAATTCAGCCTTTTTCTTATAACTGCCTATCAAGTTACCTAAATAAAAGAAAAATCTGTACCCTCCATACTTTTTTTTTTTTTTTTTTTTACATGTTCTGGCTGTGTTGAGAATCAAAAAGGGTTTCTGTAGCTGTGCAGCTGCCCTCTCATTGCATTTATTCTAATGAAGTTCTTGATATATCCTTTCAACTGTGATTTTATTTGACAGCCACGTTCCAGACTTTGTGGGCCCACGTTTCAAGCTGCAGCACAGGCCATTTGCTCTTGCTCCCTCCAATCACTCCTAGAGCAATAATATTTTTTTTATTATCTCTGATACTCCAGAGCTATAGTTATTTTTTAATCGACCTCAAAGTCCTGCTCAGTACAAGGGCCCATATGCATAGCTGCCGTTGCTAGTTTATTCATTTGGCTATTTAGTACTGTGGGCTTGTCACATTTTTCCCATTTGTTCCACTTCCCAAAAGATTTTCAGCTTGTCGGAAGCTGCTGGAGCCACTCACCTTCTGGCTCTCCCCCCCATAGCTGGGAGCTGCCTTTTGGGCACAGGTTCCCAAGTTCCCTTCTATTCCTTCTCCTGCTCTCCCCTTGCTCTGCATTTTTCTCAGGGCTGCTGATCACCTCATTCTAGATGAGCATCCCACCTGCACGGCCATCTGCTGCCGCTCCTTGCACTGCACCTCTGCCCAGCTCCCTGTGACCGCAAGCAAAGCACAAATCCAAGCAAAGCACAACTTGAGGGAAGGGAGCGCTGGCACAAACCAGATCTTCACAGCCACCACCTTGGCTGAGACACTGGCTGCCCTGTCTTCCCTGGCTCCTGACTGTTTCCACATCAGGAATGAATTCAAGGGGAAAACAGGAGAAACTGCTGAGTGTCTTCTGTACCCGTGGATTAGAAAGAAGGCGCCATTGCTTTACACCTCCCCTCCGTTCTGCAGCACTGCACAAGCAGCCTCGCTGGCTGCGCTGGCACAGCAGCTGGCACCAGCCCTTGGCCCTGGGGCCGTGCAGGGGACACTGCCCACAGCCCGTGGCAGCGCAGGGCAGGCCAGGGAGAAACCTGCTCCGCCTGCCAGCGGCCCCAGGCTACCCCAGGCCACCAGGGCTGGTGGCCGAAGGAGCGCAGCACACAGCTCGCTGCAAACAGCGAGCGAGCCCCTCCGTGCCTCCCCTGCTTCGTGCCCTCCACGGGCCTCATCCTTCACTGCTGTGTTATCACGCTCTCATCACACAAGGGAGAGAGGCAGCGTGTTTTTCACACCCCAGCATTGAGCCAGCTGAGCCTCTTCTCCATGAACAGCTCTTGTAGGTTGGGGTGGAGGATTTCA
Source organism: Nothocercus julius (assembly GCA_013398735.1). Lineage (NCBI taxonomy): Eukaryota > Metazoa > Chordata > Aves > Tinamiformes > Tinamidae > Nothocercus > Nothocercus julius. The sequence goes on along the minus strand of VZSV01000062.1, from coordinate 776,709 downwards.
GAGCATGTTCACTCTTATGATCTTCCATCTGCTTGGGCACCCATGGGCTCCCTCCAGCTGTAGCAGAGATCAGATTTGGGCTGCATGGGGAATGCTGAGCTACAAAACAGGCTGGAAGGCAACAGAGGGGTCTCCTCAGCCACTGAGCTACTCAGGTCTGCTAATCCCAATGCAGACCCTACCCAAACAAGAACACCTTGAGTTTCACATAACATCAAGTAACAGACTGACAGACCTTCAGCAATATGACAGTACTGTGCTTCTCCGCTGTCTGTTTACATTACCCCAGTCCTGCTTTTCTCCTGAAATTGCTCAGAAACATTCAGCGTGTTTGCCATTCTGCAAAGCCAGAAGTTGATCACTATCACTTATTATGTTGCTTGCACTTTGAGTTAGAGAAAGTAAATTAGGAGGAAAAAAAAAAGAAAAGAAGCATCTGCAAGATACTTGCATTTCTCTTAGCAATGAAACTATAGAAAGAAATTAATATATTCCAATATATTTCAAAGAAAGTTCATATATTAAAATTGAAGTGCAAGGGCTTAAGATCATAAATAGTAACTAAATATTAAAAACAGATTTTCCCCATGAGAAATAATTGATATGCAACTTCATTATCATTTTCCTTTCTTCAAAGTGAATAGGGAATGATATTTCTGCTTTCCCTAGGGTGGAACTCTATCATTCTATTGGTGGCACTTGAGCTATTTGGTCTGACTTCTGGCACTTGGAGATTTTTAGTGTTAGCTTCTTAAGATTTTCCTATAATTTATAGTTCTGTCTCCATCTGAATGGCATTTGGTCTGAGTAAGAATTACAGAATAGTTGAGGTTGGAAAGGACCTCTATGATCATCTAGTCCAACCCCCTGCTCCAGCAGGGGCACCCAGAGCACAGGGTGGCAGCCAGGCGGGTTTGGCAGATCTCCAGAGCAGGAGCCTCCACAGCCTCTCTGGGCAGCCTCTTCCAGGGCTCTGGCACCCGCACAGGAAAGAAGCTCTTCCTCACATGGAAGTGGAACTTCCCATGTTTCAGCTTGTGCCCATTACCCCTTGTGCTGTCACTGGCCACCACTGAGAAGAGTTTGGCCCCATCCTCCCTGCATTCACCCTTCAGGCACATGTACATGTTGATCAGATCTCCTCTCACCCTTCTCTTCTCCAGGCTAACCAGGGCCAGCTCACTAAGTCTTTCCTCATACGATAGATGCTCCAGTCCCTTAATCATCTTCATTGCTCTACATGGGACCCCCTCTAGAAGCTCCACATCCCTCTTGTCCTGGGCAGCCCAGAACTGCACCCCGTACTCCAGGTGCAGCCTCACCAGAGCTGAGCAGAGGGGCAGGATCCCCTCCCTTGACCTGCTGGCAACACTGAGGAGAATATCTACTAACTCAGTATTTGAAAAGGAGACTGGAAGTGAAAAAGGGTTTTGTCATGTTTAATGCATTTATGAGCTACAGCTACATTTTGTTCTCATACACATGTAAACTTTAAAAAATGTTATTTACTTGTCTGAAACATCACAGACTTGTGGTACCAGTAACAGCAGAAGAAAATTGGTTTTTAAAAGAAAACTAAGACTAGATAATAAACAGATTTCACATAAATCAATGCCATTCTAGACAAAATTCTAACTGAAATTTAAGACAGCCCCATTTAGGGGTGAACACCCACTGCAAGCTTTAGATTAACATTTGAAGTAACGTGCAGAGCTGCTTCCACAATTATGCTATACCAACAAAACTGCATAAGAACACTCCTTAAAAAAAACAAACTGCCTTGAGGCTCTGCTTATTAGAGGGATAACAGGTAAGACTTCATTATTTTCTTCATTTCAAAGCTGGCCTACCCAAATCAATAAGAGAACCATTACTACCTAAAGATTATCTTCACCAACCAAATCAAATGGCTTTAGTCAACATTTACTCAGCACACACCAAATCCTCTTTGGAAGTTGCTCCCTCAGAGGTATTTCACAGAGAAAGTGATAACATTCCTGAATTAGCATGGGGATGACAAATAATCACCTTAGGAAGTGATTTGCAGATTATGCTTTTTAAAAATCAAAGATGATTAAAATAGATCCCATTACAGCCTGCTATGAATTGGGCAAACAGGTTCTGCCTAATTTTGAGATTCAGTCAGACAGGATTCAAAAGTATCACTCAGATAACATTAGCCTTAAGTGATCCTAGATAGAGATAATGAAAAAAGATAAAGAAATTTTAGTGTTCCTGAGGAATATAATGAAAAAGGGGAGAGCAATAAGACTAGAAAAGTATCAAAAAAGCTTTTGATCTTCTGATCTTTTGATCAGCTAAGATTTTAATAAGAAATTTAGAAGGACACACAGGAGATAGACAATAGGAAGAGTTTCTAGAAGCTTAATGTGCACCTTAAACACTAACACTGCTAAGAGAAGTCACAGATAGCTAGCACTGCTTTTGCCCTGACAACGTCTGTGACAACTGCAGCAGAGAGGCAGATGGAGCACTTTCTTGCTGCTAACTCCCCCTTGCTTCTGCATGGGAGAAGAGGCATGAACACATCATCCCCACACAAGCCCCTTGGGAAAAATACTTACACATTGGATCTATAGCTCTACAGAATAGACGGGGCTCTTAACAGAGAATTTTTAACAGGCTTGTTTCAAGCCTGCAGAAGTCAAACACACAGCTGTTTCCAGGAGTATCTACAAGGATGGAAACTTCAATCCTCATTACACATAGATCTGAAAAGCATTTCCTGGATCTATTTGGCATCTTATTCTACAACCTTCAACAGTCCTCTTGAAGATATTTAATTGATAAAATGAGTCTAGTTTTATTGGATCAAGATTATGCTACAATACTCCCTGGAGACCTAAAACACTGTGGCAGACAAAAATAAGACATCTGATGTAGATGTGTTGTGCAGGCAATCTTAAAAATGTTTCTGTGCTCATTTTACTTTGATTACAAATCTATATTATGCTGACAGGATTCACATGTGCAACCAGGTAATTAGATATCTAACCACTACTGCTTGCCCCTGTCATTTAATATGAACCTCAGTAGCCACTGTAAGAACATGGTTCATTTTCTACTTAAATAGAAATTGCAATAGAACACAACATGAGAGTGGTTCCCTGTGTTTACCTAGGTTTTTGTCAGCTGGTGCTTATATTCTCTACCTCTAACTTAAATCATTTCAAGTTTAAAATAACTCACTACACTTAGAAGAGACAATGGCATCTAAATATACAATTTACTTGCCTTGAAAATACTACCTGCTACAGATTTTTTATTAATAATTTCCATATGAAATCCATGCTATACTACTACTGGGCTTCATTTTTGATTTGCTTTTACCTTATCTTTCTTCATGTCAGCTCTTCCAAAAGCTCAAACACATTTATTCATTTTGCATGACAGAAGAACATCTACCTCAAGAAATAACAAACCTTAAAGGTAAATTAGGGTTATCTTAATTGAACAACATTTCTACAACACAGCCAAAGTGCACAGCGATTTGTGGCCAGTGACTGGAGCGCCAAGCACAGCCGAAGTGCCATCTGGCACACAGAATCCTGCACAAGCCCAGACAGCATTGATTTGAGGGTTTGCAAAGGCTTCCATAGCGCAGAAGCCAGATGGTGAATCCAATATTCCCTGGCAGACAGATTTTCAGAGTTATGAGTGCATTGCATCTTTTCCGGGTACAGTTTTGCATTTGGATTTTTTTTAAATGCTAGATGCCTGCAACAGCAACTTAGTCACTAATTACCTGCTCACACAGGCAAATCTCAAGAATTGTACAGAGCTTACAGTTTTTATTTATATTTTGAATTGAGCATTGCATTGAAAAAACTCCCACTGGAAATCTCCCACTACCAACTAATATTTGCACGCTATTTCACCACACATGCAATTTGTGCTTTTCAGCCTCTGAACTGCAGGCCAAATAGAGCACTGCGGCCAGGCAGCAGCTAAAAACAGCACATGCTCATGCAAGTTTAAGCATCTGCAAGTAATTTTTTAACTGCACAAGTACAGAAAGCAGTTACCTTCTAAAATATAGTAATTTAACAGAAGTTTGGTCAGATGCAATCAAGAATATGTGGACCTGCAAACATTCAGAAGGTGTTTTCCTTGCTGTGCCATTAAAACTTCAGCTTACCCTTCTTAGTACTCATTACTGATCACAGATGACTGCTTATCAGCCAGTACCAACTTTTTTCTTACAACAAGGCTCCAACAGAAAATAAAAACAGAATAATTATCCACGTATAAACAACTGTTATAGGTACTACTGGTTTATCACATTTGCAATTGAGAGCAGGATTTTTTTAATAGATGTTAAACAGCTCCCATGTCAAAATGAAGCTAAGCTTGACAAAGTTTTCATCTTCCAGCTGAAGAATTTTGTACATTAAGAAATACTACAAGGCCTTGGAAATCAGCACCCAGGAATTACTGAGTTTCCCGGCTCCTCTTTTCTAAGTCATGAAGTATCTCACAGCTGGATGCTGTCACATGTGATGCAGCACAGATGCATCACCAAGATGTTGCTGTCACATCTGAAGCTGTAGTAATTCCAGCCTTGCTGTGATTACTTCATAGCAGATGAGTTCATGTCTTTGTAAGACAATACTATAACAGGAGCAGTGCTGTCCAGTGTTCTCCTTATTCATTTTAAGTAGCTAAGCAGCAGCTCAACAGCACACAAATGAAAAGCAATTGCCCACTAAACTCATTGCCTTTCAGAGCTCACGTGGTTTCTGGAAGCCGATGAGGGTGAAAAACCTCCATGTAGTGGATAAATTACAAATAAAGAGATGGAATGCTTCTGTTTTTCTTCCCCTATTTTGTCTGAGGAAAACAGTATCAGAGTATCAGCTTTATTCTATCACATCAATTTTAGTAGACAGCTTTTTGAAATAGGGATATTTTCATATGCTATCCTTTCCATATTCAATAGGGCATTAGTTTTTCAAAAAAAAAAAAAAAAAAAAAAAAAAAAAAAAACACAGAAGACTGTGCTTGGTATAATGCTCTGGATCTTCCAATAAGTTCAAGCTCCTCAGTGGAGCCAAGTAGAACCATGGCAGTTTATACCAGAGGAGAGATGGAGCCAGCTCAGTGCTCAGACTCCCTGAACTATCACAGGGAACATCCTGATGGACATAGTGAGTGTTTCTGATTTTTTTTTTAAGAGAGAGAAAAACAAAAAACAAAAAACAAAAAACAAAAAAAAAAAAACACACACACCCACCCACACAGGGTATGTTCATAATACAGACTACCATGATCACCTGCCAAGGCAGTAGAGATTAGTGACAAGAACTGGGAGACACTATATCTGTCAAGGCTTAGTGAGATGTACTAGCCAAAGGCTCCAAAAGGAAAGCATGGTTGCAGTAAAAAGTCTAATTTTTATGAATAAAGACAGACAAGTAAGAAACTCCATGATGTAGTCACAAGTGTTTTCTACTTTGCACCACACATCTGCACCTTATTTCATAAACATCAGTCTGACATCAGCATCCTACTGGTGCCTGTTTTGTTCCATAAACAGCATAAAGTTTTCAAGAGTACCTAAGACATAAGTGCAAGCTTCCTATAACAGTTTTCAACTTTGTTGTGAAAAAATCCACCTGCAAAATTGAAATTATTTCTTAGTCTAGGCAGATGCTAGAAAGTCCATTTTCAGCAAAAGTGGCAGAAATGCAGAGGAGTCTCAAAGCACTAAGTTCTCTACTGTGTGAGATACAGCCCCACAATATTGCTGTTAGGCAATAACTTGGTTTTCAAATTTATTGCCTAGACAGCAATAAGAGGGTTCCTGTTACCTGATACTGAGAGCACTACTGAAGTGGAGGTCGTCAAAGGAAAAGAGTTCTCTCTCTCATGTGACAGTGGTCTTAATCCATAGACTAATTTTCTGCAACACATACAAGTTACTTCACTTCAGTTAGAAAGCAAGAACTCAGAAAAAATAAAGCTTTGCAAAATAACCTGCTCTTATTAGTCCCTGTTAAGGTCATCTGTCATGGAAATGCTCTCAAGTAGAAAGAGTCACCTTTATTTTTGAATGAGAACTTTATCTTGAATATGCTACAAAATATTAGAAACATATATCAGTAAAATTCCTTTATTATGCATGTATACATACACACAGGAAGCCCACAAATCAGAAGAGTTCAGCTGTGCCTCCTCCACTTTGAAGCTCAATATAGAAATCTAATGAGCTTGTAGAAAACCTAATACACTAAGTAACAGACCTGCCAATCTGATGGCTTCATCTTCATCACACTGCAGATAAAGCTCTGAACTTCTGTCCTGAAAAGGGACACTGCTAGTAGCATAGCCTGCTTACAGCAGGACTTTGTAATTACGCAAGTAGTCCAAGTAGGGGACAGTCAGGAAATAAGCAGGGGCCCTTTCTTCTGGGGCCGCCTGAGTTGGCTGGCGCTGCTCTGGGCTTCCTTCACTACCCTGTTACTGGCTGGATGACAGTTCTACAGTTACTGCATACTTGAAAGCAGCCTTTCCCACACCTACGGTGCCTGCGCAGGGAGAGTTTGCTCTTTAGAGGTGTGCATTGCTCCTCCTTCCCCCATTTTATGGGATGAGCAGTTGCACAATGACAGATTCCTCCAGACAGCCGCATTCCTAGCACAGTTTTCCATGGAGCAGTAGGACAAGCATGTGCTTTGCTTCCTGCAGCCCTAAGAACGGGATAACACACAATCAAAGGTGCTTAGCTGTATTACAGCTGTGGCTTTTCCTTACAGCAGGACACGCTGCCTCTGCAGCACAGCAAAACAGCAGCTTTGGCTGCACAAACTGCCCGCTCTCATCCACCAATACCCCATTTCTGATGATACGCTCTCATCCACATAAGTGCTCTTACTGCCCACATAGCTTCTCCCTTATTTCAGTCCCACTCATCTTTTTCAGCGCTGTGGTTCCTCCTTACCTTTGGCCATTTATTCCTTCCCTGGTGTTATTTCTTATCTCCCATTCACTCTTTTCTTTTACAGAATTGCCTTTGCCTTTTTTATAGCAAGCTAAGTAAAGAGTTGCACTGAGCTCAGACCTACAGCCTGTCATCCCAAGTTTTAACTCCAAATGGCAGATTTAAGAAGTTTAATGTATCAGAACTCTATAGGGAATGTTATTATAAAAGGGAAAAAAAAAAATTAAAGTCACACTTGTATTCTCCCTGCTTGCTTAAAGTACAGAGGAATCTTAAGACATATTTAGAGAGGACGCTGCATTTTTTTTTTTAAACATCCAACATAATGTATTCTATTCCCTTAGATTCTCCAATCATAAAAAAATCAGCAGAAAAAAAAATAGTGGAAAATAAGGAGTTTTGTGTAATGATTTCTCTTTTGTCATGAGCTATGTTTGTCAACTTACCCCCCTCCACAGAAGCAGTACTAAAACTTGACCAGAGGATTAATTACATAGAAAAACAAGCTCACATATTCAAAATTACCTTGAACATGTTCAATTAAGTAATCAGGTTAGAAGATAGTTCAAAATTGCTATAAATCATTTGGGGGTGGGAGCTTACAGCATTTCTGGAAGAGGGACCATATTCTGGGAAAAAGAGGCTTGAATAATAATATTCAAAATATGTTTAAAATACACACACAAAAAATTACAAGCAACGACCATACACAACTCCAGAAAGCCTATTTTGTGAGAGAAGCTTAAGTATCAAGCAAAGCAGAGAAACAAACAACAGAGGGAAAACACAACAACTTGTTTTGAAGACATCAGAATTAAAAAAAAAAAAAGAAAGAAAAATAAGGAAGCCTCAAACACACTTCCGCAAGCATCTCTGCAGAACTCCCCCTCCCCAGCCAAGCCCTGGGAGCACAAGAGCTGCAGCCCCCAGCCCTGGGGGGACCCCCACCAGAGGCAGCTCCCAGCAGAGCCGCTCCAGAGGAGGCAGGAAAGGCCGGGACAGCCCAGGCTCCCCAGCCTGCTGCAAGCCACACGGAGCTCTGCTGCAGACCAGCTCTCCTGCAGCCCTGAGGGCACCAGCACAGCACCAAGGATGACTCCCATGCATTCTTACCTGCTTCTGCCCAGGAATTCAGCAAAGCCAGGATGTTTCTGTTTCCAAAGCTCCCATGCAGCCTTGTTTTATAAGTCCCCACAAATGAGCGGCAGCCAAGACACCAGCTCCCATAATGAACTCAGAGCATCAGTTCTCATTTAAGAGCAATTAAACTTCTAGAGTCAGGCTTTACAAAGAAAAACCACTATAAACATGCCTGCAAAATATCTCCCTGTTGGAGCAATGATTGCATTACTGAAAAGACCCAAATTAACTCCAGGAACAACAGCATCCACCTTACTCTGGAAAAGCAAAAGCTGGCTGTAACCTTGGGAAGGGCTTGAAGTAAGGAGCACGCTCCTCTCAGCTGTTTTGGGTCAGTGGTAATACTACCCTGTGCTAATGCGACTGACCCAAAACATCTGGAGTGGAAGGTGCTCGTATGAAAACTGTTTGGGGAAAGATGTGATGCAAATACGAAAGAAAAAAGCTATTTGTTATCACTCTGATCACAAGGATTGCTATGCTTATGTACTCACAAATACCCCATGGTCTGCGGTCACCCTCATCTGCTGATCTCCAAAGCAAATTAATTCACATATTTCTCTGACAGTCATTCGCTTATAAATTTAAACACAATGATTAAACCATCTTGTAAAATTCATGCTCACTGTGACATGCATCATCTTTATTTTTAAACTGAGAAAGAGTGATCAATTAGTTTCAAGAAAGAGGACTCTAAAAGGATCTAAAGGCCATACTCTGCACATTTATTCTGAGGTTCGCAATTAATCTTTCTAGCATCTCAATTGCATAGACTTGCTCATCCTAATGGCTTGTTATTGGTATGGATTTCCAGTGCAAAGGAGATGTGTGGAGCACAGCCAGCAAAAAGTTTTTATCTGCTTTTAACTTTAAACAGCATAACAAGCTGGTACACAGATACGTCTCCCATTTGCATTCATTAGCATCTGAGAAGGCCAACCTGCTTTTTGTTCTGTTAAAATAGGAGTTTTGAGATGTGCAGGTATGTTTTAATTAATGTCACACTTTCTGCACAGGGCTGTGGAGAGCTTTCACCAATTCAGCTTGCAGAGTCCGCTGGAAGCCACCGGGTAATCGCAAAACATTGCCAACAATCATAATTGCTGGCACAAAAATTTGATGGTGCTGTCTGTCGGGATACGGCCCACATTTTTCAGAAACTATCCCGTGAAGGGAGTGCGTGATATCCCGAGGCCACGCAGAGAGTTTGTAAATTCAAGGAGCTCGCTGCCACGTCCTCGCCACCTGAGAGGACCCCGTAGCGCGGGGCTGCCGCCAGGGCCGCAGGGCGCGCTCCCCGACCGAGCGGGGCGTCCCCGGCGAGCGAGCGCACCGTCCGGGCCCGGCGCTGCCGCCGTGCCGCCGCTCGGGTCCTCTGCCCTGCGGAGCGCCGCGTCGCGTGGCGTGACGGCTGCCCGGACTAAGTCCAAATGACATTTCCCTCCGCTGAATTCAGGTCAGCCTGCACTTCAGGGTTAAGCCGAGCTGGAGGACAATAAAAGTGGCCGTGTTTTGGAGGAATTTCTAGCAAGGTTTTCTACGCCTGCTCTCTCACTGCAACTGATGAAACCTTCTTAGACATCTTGAATCTGAATTAATAATACCATGAAGGACATTTTAATTCAGGACTGCTTTCCCTGTAGTGAGTCTATACAGCCGTGCTGGGTTTCTCGTTACATACATGAGACTAAACACCTTTCGTATCTCTCTACGTGTGGGACCACCACTTGACCCCACACGCTCGGGGCAAGTGATAAAACTGACAGATCCAGTGTTTTACTAATTCCCTATATAAAGGATTGCCCAAATGATAGCAAAGTACCAAAAGAAGCGTTTGTTTAGCTCACTTGAGGAAGACAGAGGATATAAATCATTTTGTGCCTGTACTATTTCAGCATCCAATTTTATTTTTAAGCGATTCTCCGTCCTTATCCCCTTCACAGCTTTGGAAGGTCTCTGTCAGGTAGCAAAAAAACAACGTAGCCCTTTCTGCTCTGCTCTCAACCTGGGATTAATTTTAGCGCAGACGCCCCAGACCTGCCTCCTTGAAGCGTGGAGGGGCTGTGGCAGCAACGCGTCCTTCCGTCCTGAAGCACTGAGGGGGCTGCCGGCTCATGTCCTGTCTGTTCTGACCTAACCAGAGAAACAGATTTAAAGGGATGCCAGAAGAGGGGCCTTCACAAGACTAAGGATTTTTTTCTTTCGGTGTAATGGATTGAAAAGTTTTTGATACGTGGTAAATAGATTGAATATTCTAGATTTTAGGGAAAATGCAAGGGTGAGATGTAGTCATGCCTACCAAAATATCAGAAAGGATTAATAATAAACATCTTCATCTGCATTGAACACATTAAACTTTAATACTCCCGTCTTTCTGACCTTCCTAAGCAACTGATCTGTCATTGACAAGGACTTGAATGTTTGGAAGAATGCTATAGAAATGTCACATCACTCAAAGACTAAATTTTCTTCATTGTACTGTATATGTACTTCATTACACTTTTTGTATAATAAAGGTATTAAATTATATTTACAATATGTTCCATCAGATTCATAGAAAATCCATTAAAAATAGAGATTGTTTTCCAGAGGGAGTGGTTGCAAAGCAGTATTTGTAAATGCAGCAGAACTGCACATGATTTTCATAGCAGTTTTTTCTTCTTCTAGATAATATTACACAATTCATGTTAGGCATCACTATGTTCTGCCAAAAAAACTGAACTATAAATGGAATAACACAAAATCAATCCTAGCACATTCAGAGGTGTTCCCTAAAAGACTCGAACTCTCAATCTCAAATCATGAAGAAGATTGATATTTTTGCTACCTATGTCTAACTCTAGGATTTTATTTTTCTAAAGGAGGGAAAGGGTTTGATAGCTCTTCTTTCTTCTACCTTCATCCAGCATGACAATGATGGGCAAATTTTCTCTCTGTCTGCTTTTCCTTCTATACTGGTGAGCTCTAGGCAATGCTCCTGGATTCACAGCTTTTATTTTTCACCTTTTTCTTCTCCTGGTCATTTTTCATCCTGTACTCTGTGCTGCAGTTTTCATCAAATTCAGTTTAATCTCTTGGCAATAAAATAGTACATCTTTTTGATTTAAATGTATTTTTAAAAATATATTTGATTTCTGCCATCAGCTCTAAACCAAACTGCTTGCTTCCTTCAGTTACACGACAAGACGCATTCCTGTGAGCCAGCTCCTGCTGTTTGTTCTCTGACAAGAAAAAGGCTCTTCCAATTTGAGATTTTTTTGTGAGTCTCAAGATGTTTCAGAGGAACATGACAACATGTACCCTCTCTCCCTCTCAGTGTGATGGAGACTGTTACATACTTTTATTACTCCAAGCTTTAAACTACATTAATAGTTCTTCTGCTGCAGGGCTGTCAAGAGAGTCGTTCTGCACTATGGTCTATGCCAGCTGTCTCGTGCTTTCACTGAGGCTCTCAGAGAAACAGTGCTGAAATAAAAGGTCAGCGTGAACCGGAGAAGAGCAGAAGCTAAATTAGACCCTGCCTCACCCAACTAGGTAAAAAACATTCTGTAAGCACCACATATTTCTCAAATAAAGAATTCTTACAATAGAGTGTAAGACTAAAAAAAATCCAGCAAATATTTTAATTAAAGAGTATAGACAACATATGAATGGCACCATGTTCTCTCATAGACATTTTCTGCAGTTTAAAAGGTCCGTTCTGGCAAAAGAGAAGGGAGCAGGTTGGTTTAGCAGGTGGCTGGACCATGTCAGATTGCTTTGTCAAATGTTGAACTTTCAGTGTTGATGGTGTCTGTGTCAGACTGTTTTTAGAATATCATGCTCATACATACAGAGATGGATAAATCATGGATAAAAATGCACGACTTGATTCATTACACATACACCTCTCCCATGAAGATGTATTATGACAGAGCACTTTCTCCAAAGTGAGGATTAGACCATTGTGAGGTCTTCTACAGCTTTCTACCAAGGGTACCCTCCCTCCCCTGTGGCACACACATAACCCCAGGAAGAGCTGAAATACTTGTTCTCCTCCTCAGATTACTTTGGTCAGCAACCATGATGTCCAAATGAGACAAAAACATAACTGGCAGCACGTTTATCTTTGTTTCTACAAAATAAAAGCTTTTCTCAATCTCTTTGTCCCAGGTGGCATTCAGAAGAGGTTTTACTTCTGCAAGCATATAGTGCAGAAAGTATTTGCCAGCCCATCTACTCCGGAGTCAACACGACAGATCGGAGGGCAAAAGAAGACTGAGCATTTGTCACAGGTGCTCTAAGAGTCAGACACCTCCCTTAAATGTTTCCCACCTTTTTTTTTTTTTTTAGATTATTCTCTAAAATTGTTGTGTTCATGTGCCACTATTACATCTTTCCATAAACACGCTACCATTAAGGCAAAAATATTTAGCGGCTTAATTACTTAGCAATTCTTAAACATTTATAGCTCTTCTCATTCTATTGAAAGCTAAGTCTTGTCCATGTTTCATATTTCCAGGGAGAATTCATAAGAGTTTTGTAGCAGAAAGTTACCAGAAGAAAAAGGTACTTGGAGAAACAGAGTAGACTGAATTAATGGAGTCTGCAAAAGACTACAGTTCTGCTCTATGTGGATACCTCTGGTTGTTAATGTAAATATATAATGTTTTTTCTGCACGAGTGATGTGTCTACCCTACCTCGGGTAGGTTACACAAATTATATCCTTCAGACAGGAGACAAAAAGAAAAATACAAGGTACAAAGTTAATATCCTTAAGCCACTTAGTAAATTAGCCTTATAATAACCGATAAGACCGGTAGAGCCTTCCTCTTGAACATAAGGTCTCTGCTAGTAGAAAGCTGGACAAAACAACCACCAGCTCCTTCTGCCAACTGCATCTTACACCTGACAAAAAAAAAGAGCATTAGCAAAATTTGAATTGTTCATGACAGTATTTGCCTATGGTTAAGCATGAGCATTTTATATTCAGTATAAGCCTTTACATAATTTAATTACAAAATAAAGCAGCGATATTTCTCCAAGATTATTTTGTAGTGCAACTTAGTTATTGTGTTGTGTTAGGTAGGCTGGTATATTTAATTTAATTAATTGAATTTATAAATACCTGTGTAGGGCTCAACACTGAAAAGTATTAAAACCTTATGTCCAGCTAAGGTAATTGAAATAACATTTTATACTTACACGGAGCTAATAACGTTCAGATAGGAAACCATAATATTTAATTTCAATAGCTATCTAATCATTCAGCAAATAAGAAACAGGAAAATAGCACATCATCTTAGACCTAGCAGTCCTGCACATGGAAATAGCAGTGTTATCCTGCTAACTTTCTCATGTAAATGTTTTAACATAAACTGACGTGGATTTCAAAGTGCTTAATGCTCCAAAATTTTGCATTGTACATTGTATGTATGTGCGTATAAACACACACAATATTCTGCAGTATCATCTGCCCTCCCGATGACACACCCCCATTCTGTCTTTTCAGCACATTTATTTTCTTAGCTCAGCATGCTAAACTGCAAGAGAATATCAGGATTTTTGCTTATGATAGCAGGAACAACTATAATTTTACATCAAAATAAAAATAGCAATAATTTTAATTGCATTTAGTACATGAAAAAAATGATGTCCCACTTTGCAAAGCGACTCTAAAGTAATGAGCAATGGGCCTGTCCTAATTGAAGCCAAATACAAGTGTTCTCTCTGAAACTATTGAAAGCCTGATGCTATTTGGATGCATGTAGTACATTTAAATGAAAATAATAAAAAAAGTATCCATAAGCCATTTAACTCCCACCCTGGTCTGTTAAGTGAATACAGACTGTATATTAGTGATTTGTGGGGGACAGTCTTCTCCACTATGGGACGCTTAGGGCTCCTCTGCAAACCATCTGCTTCTAGGTAGAGCTGCACTGAAGAAGTGATGAAGCTGAGATAATAACTACTTTTAAAACAATGTTCCTAGTCATTTAACAGAGCTCCTAAGAAGTTACTACTGCCCTTTACATCTCCTTTCTCACAACTTCCACTGAGTCTTCGCTTCTGCCTATAAAGTGTTCAATATTTTTTGTGGGTTTTTGTGTTTCCAGGGTGTCCTGTGGTTTATGTCATGGCTTGCACAGAGCTCAGTTCCAGCTTTGGATTAGCCATAGTATATCTATCTTGTTTAATTACAGCGTGCTTTTGTGAAATTTGGACTTCTTTCACCCAGCTGGGATCATGCTGCTTGGGTCTTCCAATTTAATGAACTTAATGTAACACAGGAAGGATTTACCTAATAAATTTATATGCATTGCTACTTAATGAATATTAAATATTTGTATTTGTACTTTAGTTTTTACTACTTTGTGATTCATCGAGCTACTTACATTGATAAAATTGCACGTAATCCACATTGGTATAAGCACCATGGGATAAAGTATCAATAGAGGTCTAAGGGAAAGGGTAAAAAAAAGATACAAATGTGGGACCACATGCATTAGGAGATATTATTATCTGATGTGGGACCACATGCATTAGGAGATATTATTATCTGGTAACACAAAACAGAATAATATGATCAAGAAAAGCTACAGTGAGAATAAAATATTAAATAAATCTTTTTTTTAAGAGACGCATACCCTTCTTTTGGATGAATGTCCTCAATGCCAATATGGAATGAGAAAGCCAATCAGCTTTTCCATGAGAGTGGACGCACAGTCTGAACCAGAAATGCAGTATTTTCCCCCAAAGGGGACCCAGCACACCAGATCCTAGTTCCTGCCCAGGCCCAACACGGCACACCAAGACCCAAGAGGGGCACCCATCCATCTGTGTGAAAACACCAACTGTTGCACACCCCGTGGATACAATTCTTTTTGCCAAGTCTTTGGTGGTGGTAGGAGGAACCTGTCAGCCATCCACTGCCATGAGCACTCCCAATTCAAGATAGCAATGACTCTACCCCACCATCTTTTGTCCTACCAGTTTTAGGATACTTTGGCCTTTCAAGGCTGTTCTAGCAGATTTCCATTATTAAGGAGACAAAGTTCTGCAATAACTTATGAGGGATGTCAGATAAATACCAAATGATTAATATAAATTCCACAAAGGTGGAAATATTTTACATAAATTGATAGTATCTGTCAGGCACCTACCACCACAATATTTAAATATTTTCCAGTACAAATGAATAAATGTAAGAAGTCCTTACTAACCCTCCATTCCTTTTTACTAGTCCCCCATTCCTTTTCCTCTTGGAAGAAGCTTTAAGAAAAACCTCCCAAGATAGGACTCAGATTATTTCTTCTTTTTTAAAAGAAGATATATCAGTAACAATGTATTTTACTCAGCAGCATAACTGGTATCTTTGAATCCCTACTACAGGTGCTTAGAAGTAACTTAAGAGAGAGAACCATTTATCTATATATTCCAATATCATTTACAGACTTTTTGGTTTAATATCTAACTATTTCTGATTCTGATTGAATAGATTCTGATTCTGTTTCTGATTGAGGTGGGCAGAGAGGAACCTCATGAGGTTCAAGAAGGACAAGTGCAGGGACCTGCACCTGGAGAAGAATAATCCTAGACACCAGTACAGATTAGGGGTTGACCTGCTGGAAAGCAGCTCCGCCAAGAAGGATTTAGGAGTCCTGGTTGACAAGAAGTTAACCATGGGTCAGCGATGTGGTTGCATGGCCAACGGGCCAGGAAGGCCAATGGGATCCTGGCCTGCATCAGGAGGAGTGTTGCCAGCAGGTCAAGGGAGGGGATCCTGCCCCTCTGCTCAGCTCTGGTGAGGCTGCACCTGGAGTACGGGGTGCAGTTCTGGACTCCCCAGTGCAAGAGGGATGTGGAGCTTCTAGAGGGGGTCCCATGTAGAGCAATGAAGATGATTAAGGGACAGGAGCATCTGTCTTATGAGGAAGGGCTAAGTGAGCTAGGCCTGTTTAGCCTGGAGAAGCCTGAGAGGAGATCTGATCAACATGTACATGTGCCTGAGGGGTGAATGCAGGGAGGATGGGGCCAAACTCTTCTCAGTGGTGGCCAGTGACAGCACAAGGGGTAATGGGCACAAGCTGAAACACAGGCAGTTCCACTTCCATGTGAGGAAGAGCTTCTTCCCTCTGAGGGTGCCAGAGCCCTGGAAGAGGCTGCCCAGAGAGGCTGTGCAGGCTCCTTCTCTGGAGATCTTCAAACCCGCCTGGCTGCCGCCCTGTGCCCCGTGCTCTGGGTGTCCCTGCTGGAGGATGGGGGTTGGACTGGATGATCTCTAGAGGTCCCTGCCAACCTTAACCATTCTGTGATTCTGTGATTCATTTTTTTCTTAGTTCTGCTTCAGCACAGAATTTATGCCACTTAATGTGAGCAATACAAATTCTTGACCTGGAAAACGGCCCAGATCTGTAAATAAAATAATTTATTATTATAATGATTCATCTTTTCTTATGTTCCTAGTTTCTTAGGAGTGCCTAGTCATGGTTTCCCCATCAGCTCTTATTATGTTGTTATAAATGTTTTCCAAAGCCAGTGGGCTCCGCTGGGAGAGCTACAAGGTTAGGACTTATTCAAGGATGCTCAGGTGCTTACGGTTCACCTAGTACTTCTTGAGAAGGTTGTTCCCCAAAGAAAATCCAGAAATCCATTTTTAAGATGATTACTCTACTGACCTTTCTTTTCTCAACCTTATCATCCTACCACTCTCCATTATGTGCAGTGCCTCTGTAGGGCATTGTTACTGTGAAAGATACAAATATATAATTTTCTTTCCCTCTGCTATCTGTAGAGATGCACAGAAAGTCATGACATAAAGTCCTGCAAAACATGCAGAAATTATTTTAACCCTTTGTTTAAAACAGCAAGTCTTGAGCCCATTGCATACCTTTTATATTTATTCTTTTATTTCCCGAGTAGTGATGAGTTCGATGTTCTCTCATCTTTTCTATTCATAAATTCTCCCTGCAAGGTTTGCTACTGCATGGATTTGGTTTTCTAATAGTAGCTAACATTCAGTTGGGTTGGTAAATTAAACAGTTCCCTTTGCTCTGGGTTGTTCATCCTTATCAGCAACGGATAACGAGCATTTGCATCTTCTCTTCTGGAGAAGTCGTAGGAGGTTATTGCTGCTTGCAGCTTCCTACTAGACGGTGCCACTTCCTAGTGGCAGCTCCCAAAACCTGTTGGGCTTTTCAGCTGAGTTGGGTACCCATCTTTATTTTCATACCCCAAAGATGTTTTGTTTCTAATTCACCTCTAGAAAAATTAATGGCAAAGTGCAAAGGGTTTTTGCTGTGAGCAGAAGCAAGTGCTAGAGTAATGCCTGCGGCTCTGTCATCTGACATCTCCTTCTAGCCCCTACAGGAAGGCAGGAAACATGGATTTATTTCAGACAACCAGACTGATTTTCACACTATCATTCCCCAAGCAGGAACTGTGAGAAAGGACTCTTACCTTCTCCAGAATTACTCTTGCTGCTAGTTAACATCCAAATTAAGAAGATGGCTTTGCCGTCTGTTTGCATCCCTGTTCCAAAAAGGACCAGAACAGAAGTAAAAGTGGAGACCAGCATGTTCGGCATGGAAATGTTTTAACTGTGCTACTGGAGCTATCCACTTGTTATGAGATACATCATCTCTAACAGTATCACAGAAAGATTTAAATTGATTCATGGTTTGTTTTCTCAAGATAAGATATTGTTTACGCTCGGATATATTTCCTTAAGGACCTCTCATTTTTCTTACGTAGTCAGCTGTTCCTTTTGACATATGTCTGTAAAATATCAGTCATTTTCTATTTGCAGAAACAGCAACAGAAAGAAAGCAATTGTCATTTTGCATTTCTGCATCTTGACATTATCCGTTCTATGCAGCACCGTGCACATCCACGTTACCTAACACGAGCCACCCACTCGCAGATTTTACTGATATGTGGCGGGCTGGCCGTGCACTTCTCTGACCATACACGCCGAGATCTATTTGTGCCTAATCCCTCTCTATTCGTACAAATATTTGTAAGGATACACAGAGCTTATACCGTCTCCCCATTCCTACATCCAGCAGTGCAGTGATCACATTGTCAATGTTATTTCTATGTAAGGGCAACTCATTGTGCAGAGCTTTCCTTGGTCAATGTCGAGCAGGGAGCTACAGCAAAACAGCAGCTGGAGCGGGGGGACCCTGCACCACCAGAAACAGGGGGACACATCCCCATCATGAGCCTATGGAGCAGGAGGGCAAAGGTTCTCTGTGTCCTGCTGAGTGGTGGCTGATCCCCAGTCGCGACCCCTCGTGTTCTCCTCTCATGGCAGTGAGAAAGACGAGCAATTCTTGACTCCACCACCTTTCCCCAGAAGGAAAAGAGATCACGGCTTGAGCACAGTCCTCCAGCTGCCACATACAACAGCAGTGCGCTGCTGCTGCTCGGCACACTTCCCCCTCGGAGCAGGCGGCCGGGTTTCCTGGAAACCCCAGCAAACACAACCCTCTTGGCAACAGCTGTCCCAGAGGACTGGGGAGCTTGCGACCTCTCCGCCTGGCTGCTTCTGTGCAACATGCTAAGGAGGCAAGTTGTGGGCACGATTTCAGGCTTTCGTTTGGATTTAAAGCCTTTTTCCTGCACCGAAGGGACAGAAATCTCGCGTGTTTATCATCAGGTGTATTTGCGGTTTGCTTTCTCTTTTCCTGGGCAGCCTGACAAACTTGCAAAGTGGCTGCTGGCTGCATGGGGAGCTCGTGTTTGGTAGCGCTTGGGTATGTACGAACAGCTGTTTCCTTAGCAATGGCTTTTGGGGCTGGGTTTGAAAAATTAATGAAACTAAATCTGAAGTCTCAAAACAGGAAAGCGGAAACCATCAGTTACGGAGTAAAGTGTTGTCCCAAATTAGAGAACGCGGTAGTCAGGAAAAGTTCTTTGGCTTTCCTGAGACTTTCAGCTGCTCCATTCAAAGGGGAAATTCAGTGCAGAGGTGGCACTGGTGCATGATCTATAACAAAGTCCCAGTCTGCAGCTCTGTTACTCTGATTATGATTTCTAAATGTTTTATTAATTATTATTAAAAAAGTTTGTATATCAAAGGTATTGCATAAGAAGGTATTACATATGTATCACAGGCTTGGACATTTGAATTCCAGAAAGCCTTTGCAATTGCTTTCCATACCAAGTCACAACCGCGTGCATTACTGAGTTTAATTCATGTACTCATAACACATGATGCAGTGCAAGCAGGGCATTACAGACACTTACAAGTGTACTGTGGTTATTTACTGTGCTTCCTTGATAAAAACATCAGAGCAAAGTTTATTTTGCAATCTACCTCTAAAGCATCTATATGTGTTGTTACAGTACGGAAGGCACTGTGTGGGACAAAAGCACCCACTTTTGCAAGGACACTGATGCAAACATACTGATTTTGAGAAGGTTGTGTCTGAATCACTGAGAACAAAATCTCACCCTGGTACGTGTGATTTTTAACTGTGACTGTCAGCTTTACCAGATAGTCTCCTCTTTGATGCGTGCTGCTTAATGCCAACCAGGCTGTTTTGTTCCTTGAATTAACCCAAAGCGAAGCCGCCCCCAAAACCTCTGGCACGGTAGGAGCAGAAATGACCCACACGTGCCTCATGGCCTGGGGTGAGTGCGCTATAGACCAACTCCTGTGCTCTAAGGATGGGCTATAACCGCTTCCTTGGCACCTGCGGTGTTCCCCTATGCTCCTGGGCAGTGCGTGTTTGCTCTCTGCATCCTGCACTCGGAGAGGCTTCACCCAGGCTAGGGCAAATTCATTCCTCCCGGCTTCAAAACCAGACGATTTGCTAAAAGGATAAATCCTGCTTTCATGTGCTCTTGAGTTTAATAGCATCCTTCACATGCAGGAAGGAAAAGCTATTTTGATATAGACAGCATCCCTGCTCTGAGAAGTGTCTACAGCAGTCTGCGAGCACACTTGAAGCACCTAAAGTCTACCTAAAATTTCTGAACCTGTCACTTACCTCAAGCCTTCTGTAGTCTGTAGGATTTGCAGACACAATACATCACTCTAGTTCACATAGGGAAAAATAAGCCCTGCGGTTAGTGTTTCTCAGAAAGGTTGAGTTAAAATATTTGCAAGCAGGCCCCTGCTCAAAGTCAAGCAGAGCCTTGCAGCTGCAAACTGGCAGAACCAGCTTGTTGCAGAGCTTGCAAGAATTAGATATTTTTCCACCTTTGCCTTTGAGAACAACCTCTAAAACTGGCACCAGTCCAAGCAAAAAGGGAAAGTTGTTGCAATTACACAATTATGTACAGGTTGAACCTCTGTTCTGAACTGTATTGTAGACAGGATTCTTTTGAAGGCTTTGCTCTTGCAATGTGTTCAGCATACGTTTGATATTTCTTCTTTTAGCAGATTATTGGGCACATGTGCCACCACTTTGCTATGGTTAAAAAAAAAAAAAAAAAAAAAAAAAAAAGTGAGAGGAATTATACTGGCATTGCTAGAATTTTGCATGTGACCTGGACAGACAATAAAATGTAAGGTCTTGACTCCAGCTTTTGAGATTTGATCCTACATCCAAACAATTTCTTACAGTCAGGCTCAATTGCTTAGGGTCTTGTCCATCTAACTTTAGGCAGTGCAAGATTATTTGATAAAACAGATTAGGCAGGAAATTCAGCCAGCTGCTCATAGGAGCCTTCAGAGTCTTAAAAATTAAGAAAGATGAAGCAAGCAAGCTAAGGGATGAACCAAAAAAGTACCGCTTAAATGGAAAAACATGTGGTTTCTGTTCTGTCTACATAACCTAGTATTGAAACTACACATCCTTTCACAGAAGCTGGTCCCCAAAATCAGACAACTTCCCTCTCGCTTGGCCTTTGCAGTCTGCATGCTGCTCTGTGGAGCAGCATCCTGCAAGGCAGCTTCAGCCACCGCTTTTGCAGTGTTTGCAGCCCCTGAACTTCTGCCTGCTCCCCTGACCTGCATCATCGTGTGCTCTCATGACATGAGTAATTGGCTCCAAAAGTGCTCACCAGTACTAGTTTTTTCATTGCCATCAAATGGTCAGCTCTGAATGGTCACCAGGTCTACCCCCTGTAAGGCCTCGCTTCCCTGCTTGCTTTGGAGGAGAGAACTGGTGTTGCAGTCGGAGTTTAATTAGAAAGCCAAGAGATAGATGTGTGTGGCAGGGGGATGGGAAAGCACTTTGCTAAACTGCTTAGAGCTTTATCATTGCTTAGAAACCTCCAGTTTAGCATATGCTGTCAAGGAATTGCTAATAAGAGCATCTGGATTATTAATGTATGACAGAGGCAATTGGAAACCCTATCATCAGCACTGACAAACCATTACCATAGATAAAGTTCAAAACATCTCTTACTCATTTTAATAAGGAACATGCCTGCGGTCAAACATATCAAATACTTTCTACTCACCTCCAGTTTGGTCGCCCTTTGCCCACAGCCTTTTCTCTCCATTTCTTGCCTTCTGTTTCTCACCAAGAAACGATGTCGAAAAACAGGGGAACAACCCAGAAAAAAAATCCCACTCTCCTCACTGCAGCATGATCAGAGGATTCTGTGAGTGTTGTGGTTTTGGGGTGGGATGGGATATGCTTCCTGGAGGATGTCAACCCTTAGTTGTGCTACTGCTTCTACCCATTTCTTGGTGTCAAAACACTGCGGGCACGGCTGCGCGCTTGCCCCGAGATGCGGCCGCAGAGGTGCCCATCGGGACGGCGGGAGTGGGGCTGGCAGCCCAGAGAGCCCTTTGGGAAGGGGCTCTCCCCTTTCAAAGGCAGGGCAGGCTGCGGGGGAGGCAGCCTCCCCAGCGGGTCCTCGCGTCGCGGCTGTGCTGTAGTTATAGTACTGCGCTTTATTTTGCTGTATGCCTTATTTCAGGAGGAATTATAGACATCTTAGTAGTGTGCTGCCTATTTAAGAGAGGGTCTTTTCAACAGCTATGCAATTTCATGCCACCTTTATAGTCTCATTTCTCTTCATGCAGAAGCCTTAATAATGATTTATTTGATTAGCAGCAGCAATGAGCTAAGTGCTCTGTAATGCATAAAATAAAAATACAGCTAATTATTCATGGGGTTTATACATCTATAAATTAAAAAGAAACAGCTTTGCTTTTTTTATTTCATCCTCTTGTTTATTGCTAGAAGGGAGAATAATTTAGAAGATACATATTTGTATATAGATAACAAGAGATGAGTAACATCACTAATCATTTTACTCAGTTCATTACTTAGAGCACAACATAAATAAATTCAACTCACCAACCCTCAGTAGCCTTTGATTCCCGAGTTAATCTCATTTTGGGGACAACCTTCATTATCACGTCGTAATGGTGAAATACGATGCCTTGCGCAGCGCGTGCTACCCCAGCACAGGAAGACATGGAGCTAAGGGATGCCATGTCAGTGAGCTCATTACCACGGTGCCCTTTCCTCCGCAGCAACGTAAAATTGTTATTGAGAACTGAGTGATTCATACCGAAATATTGCAAGTGTCTGCAGTGCAGCAATGTGCTTTCCCAGGACGTCTGGGGCTGCTCTGGGGCAGCGTGCCGCGGTTACGCACAGCGGCAGCTCCGCCGCGTAATTCTCCGCCTGTGAAGTTGGCTCTCTTCGAACTGGCACATTGAAATGCTGCTTCAGTTTGCACTGCTGCCCTTCCTAAATGTCGTGCCCAAACCAGCCCCTTTAGCTGAACTGCCCCAGCACGCAGCTGCTCCCAATGCCTCTGCACCAAGGGGGAGTTGGGTTGGCCAGGCAGTTACTGGTGACAAGATAAGGCTGATGCCCAAGAGAGCAGAAGAGCCCTGTCATAAACCAGATCTGGTCCCTACTCCTCTAACTCTTTTATACAGCAAAGAAATATTTGCTTGATCCTTGAGAAATATGCGAGGTGTAAAACTGTCCCGTGGTTATTCTCAGATGATGCCATAAACAGATGCTGCCGTGCCCCTTCCCCGAAAAGATGGGGACTGGCCTCCTTTAAAGTCATCGTGTGCTGTTTCTGCTTATGAAAAACATAGTTTCAAGTCCTTGCCTCAACCGTTTGATCTGCTGATGTGACAAACTGGGAGGTGAAGTTAGCATCAACCATTCTTAAAACATGGACACTGTTTTTTTGTTTTTCCCTTGGGCTTGTTTGAGGACATTTCGAGCTACTAGCATGAGTGACCCTTGGAGGTCACTGGTTTCAGGGCACTCGGGCCTCGCAGCTCGCTGGGCTCCCTCCCCCTGGCGCGGCTCGCGGTGCAGGCCCAGCCGATGCCGCGGGAGGCTGCCATTAGCGGGGAAATGCAGGTTATTAGATGGTGCACAATCACCTTTGAACTTTCTGGTATAGAAGTTTTTCCCATGCTGAACTATGGGAAATGTTGGTATTCATTGACTTGGTAGATAATTAGTTAAAATTCAGATCAATATATTGCAACAGCAGCAGTACATAATTTGTATCATTAAGTTTCTGCAAGGTTTGGAAGGCTTTTTAAAAAGCTGTGGTCAAATAAAGCCACAACTTCTCATTCTGTGTGGCCAGGTTTATTATAAGTGTCAGGTAGTTCTTAAAAATAGCCTTAGTAATTTTTTAAAAGGGCTTTTACATGGCAGGTACTACCCCTGCTCTTCAGAGGAGATGGAGAAATCCCCTGTAGGATCAATGGGAGGGATCACTGCAGCATTGCACGAAGGGCAGCACGACCTGCATCAGAAGCACCACCCGTGCTGCTCCTAACCGGTGAGCGCTTTCAGGATGCAGGGTCACTGGCAAGTAGCCACTAGCTGCTTATTTAAATCCTACTTGGATTCAGATTTCAGGAGGAAAAATAGAAAAAAAAAAAAAAAAAAGCCAGATTAAATGATTTATGATGGGTCCACACAAGCGAATCCAGTCATGCGGCACTTCCTGCCTGACTGGGGCAGTTTTTCAGACGTACAGCGAGTTTCTGCTTCCCTGCGCAGCCCCGAGATTCCCTTTAGCTTTGCCAGCGGTGCAGCACGCAGCTCGCCTGTGCAGGACTCCCCACCACAGGCTTCTCGCCGAGCTCCGGGGCCCTGCTGCTGATGGCTCCTGGCTCCTCCATCCTCCACCCGGCCCTTTCTATCACCCGGGTCTGTGCCGGCAGCTGAGCTCGTCCCCATGGCTCCCTGCTCCGAAATCCCACTCCCAGGAGTTTTTCCTAAGCCCTTATCAACAGCTCAACCAGAAAAAGTCCAAATTCTCTTCAAGCCATAACATTCCCTGCAGTCTGCGGGATATACAGAAAAAACAGGGATGGATCGGGGTCTGCAAAGAGCGGTCAGGGTTCTTGTGAGCTGAAGGGGCACGTAGACCACTCACGGTCGTGAAGTGCCATCACGCTGGCCTATTCTTTCCCAGAGAAGCTAGGGAACACCATTAAGTAACAGCAAATTGATTAAGTGCCCTTGATGTTACATTTTGAAATGTTTCTCCTTTGAGTTTACTTGGTATTTCCTTGCAGTCTCTTTCACTCTGCAGGCCGCTAACTTAAACTTATTTTCCCAAAGCTAGGAGTACAGCTGTGCCATCAGAACGGTGCGTAGGAAAGGTTAAGTCTCACTGACAGAACCGTGAAGCTATGCTGGTATACTGGGAGCCAAAGATCCTCTTTTTTATTTTTTTAATCAAAGCCCTTTCAGTAGTAACAGAAAAAAAAAGTATATATATATATATAGTGTAAGAATTTCAAAGATTTTTATTTCCTACAAATCTCAGGAAAATCAATAGCCCTGTAGATATTTAAATGGGTGTTGCTGCTGGTGGAAACTGTTCAGCACAGAGCTGGGGTCATTTGTCTTGTTTTATTTGGTGCTCAGTTAGCAGGAGCAAGCAGAAGTACAAGTGCAGCTTGCAGCTAACCTGCCACGTGCCTCTTGGCTGGGGCGGCTGCAGGGCCTGGGATGGATTTTGCAGGCTGTGTTACTAGGAGGAATGGGAAGTTTCGGGGTCCTTGCAGGGAATGGAAGGTATGCCAGGGATGGGAAAGATCACAGGAAATATGGAAAGGAAATGGGATTATTTTTTACTAAATGGGAAGGCGGAGCTGTAGACTTAGGAAACCTTTTATAAAGCAACATTTTCATGGGGCTTGGTTCAGTGCAAGAAGTTAAAGCACAGCCTGCAATGGCGTGTAGTAAACCCTGATTTTCCCTTTACTAAACACATTTACAAAAAGGTTTATGAATATATGGGTCATGTACTGGAACTGCAGATAACTCTCTACCTCTGCAGTGACACTTGCCAAGGGCAGAGGAGAGACTAGGGCATTCACTGGGTTATGGCGTGAAGGCACCTTCATTTTTCTCATGCTTAAAGTGAAAGCAATATGATCCAGAGGACCCTCGCCTCCCTTTTAATTCATTTCTTCCTATCACCATCCAGTCCCTCATGGCCTTTCTAGCCTCAGTGTCCAGACTCAGAATGCGTTCTTGAACTCACAGGTCTTGAGCTGATGCAAAATGTTGCTATTTGATCTCTGATTCAATTAATCTTGTTTCTCCACTTGCAGCTTTCTTCTTTTGTTTGGCACACTTTCTATTAAACATGACGTAGACACCTGAACTCAAGGTTCAGGGTATCTTTGGATATAGAGCTGAAACAACCAGCCAGTTCCTTGTAGTTCCTACTAATGTTTAATAGCCCAAGACCTAAAATTGCAATGTAATATAGCCGAGCTTAGCCAAGATTGGGGAGATATTATTCAGTTTACTTCCTTATTCTAGTAGGATATTTGCTGGTAATACCTGGATATTTGAGGTCAATGACATGGTGAATTTTAAAACCTTAGTTAAAGAAGAGAGCAGCTCACCTCCCTTGGCACTGAGCCACAGGAAATAGCTCTAGCTACAGAAAACATCCTGAAGTGTAGGGGAACACTGGGTGTAAAGTACCTTTAGCATATTAAGTCCTTGGGGTCTGAAAAAAATCTTGGCTTCTTCCCTTAGTAGTTAATCGGGATTGATGATGATAATTGACGTGATTAGGGCAGTAGCTTAAAGGGTAGTTTGTAACACACACTCAGATCTTTCAAATGAGGTCATTAATAAACCAAAGTAGGTTGGAATTCTTAAATTAATATTAATTCTACCAAAGGCAAGCAAATCAAAGCTAAAATTTTAATTTTAAATGCGAAGGAAAGCAAAGTTAGCAGCAGAAGTTAATTTCGCTTAATGACAGATCCAGATCTTTGTCCAAATCATCTCATGGAACTGACAAAGGATCTAGGGCATTTTATGGCCCTTATTATGTGTGTGAGCCCTCAAAATGACACAAACTGACAGTTGGTAGAGGATGATTATTATCAAAGTTTCATAACTGTGAAGGGGAGATTTATGGGAGATGACCCAAGGTATTCACCTCCCATGCTCCCAGATGTTTGCATTTAGAGAAGCACTGGAAGCTCACCACAGACGGCTTCTCATCCAACGGAGTCAGCAGCATGAAAAGTCCAAGTCAAGTCCGTTGGGTTCAGGCGCTGACTGCAGGAGGCATCTTGCAGGCTCAGGCCCTTCCAGAAGGACTCAGGAAAGCAATCTTGACAGTAAGAAGTTCTCATTAGCCAGATGAGTCACTTTGTGTGTGTGTGTTTTCTTTCTCTTTTTTCTTTCTTTCTTCCCCTTCCTAGAGTCTTCATTGCCTTCTCAGCCCTGGCACTCACTGGAACTCTGGGAAGCCAAAGTAATTTACTAACTCAGCAAAAAACTAATTCAGCTGAAAAGGAAGACTTCTCTGCTGGACAGATGGGTGCAAGAGAGGAGTGGGTAAACAACAGGTCAACAGGAAAGAGGGAAGGGGAGAGATCAAGCAAGGAGAGAAGCAAGGAAGAGTGAGACCTATGTTTTTTGGTTACAGGAGTCACTGGGCTTAACTCGGTTACCTCAGGCTCTCGGGGCCATCTGGCCCACGAAGAGACATAGACAGCCTTAAGAGCTGCGGACCAGCCTTTCCCGACCATTTTGGCCAGCCTCATTACTTCTGCACTTCCAGTCACTTTTGGTCCCGATGTACAGTTTTGTTTTGAAGTCCAGTTGTAAAACGCAACAACAGAGAATACTTTCTTCTACCAGAGTCATTATTTATATGTAGTAGGCAGGGTTTAAACAACAAAAAGCTATACAAATATTCTCTTATGTAAGCTTAGCATTTGACTCATGCAAGTTAACAGGGATGATTTAGTCGTGGAAATCCTCTCCATTTCCCATGAGCTAAGCTTCGGCCAGCTTCTTTTCATCCTTCTCGCTCCCCTTACTCAGTGCCTCAAAGTGTGGGTCTTTCCAAGCTCCTCGTTGACAAGAACTTGCTGGCAGATATTCAAGAATCCAAGCTGATGTGCTCTTCCTTTAGGCCTCTCCAAACTCGCTTAGAGGAGCTTTAATTCAAAAACCTTTAAACAGCTGTTTTACCAAAGTGCATTGTGAAAGAGTAGCTGTAAGTGCATGGGAGGATGGGAAGAGAAAGGATGGCAATATCATCAACAACTCCAGAAGCATCAAGCAACAGTCTAGAAGGCCCCACTCCATGACAGAATAATAACTCAAGAAGCTGAGTCCAAAAAAATGTACTGGAAATTCAGGATTGGAAGTTATTCAGAAAAACAGAAGCTTGGAACAACTGGGTCTAGCTCGATTGTATAGCTGGATGGTCTAACTGGATTGTCCTCTACAGCGTAGAGGAGAAATCTCAGCCAGGGCCATGTCAAGCAGCTACATGTATTAATAAGAAAAAGAATGATAATACTAAGAACTAGCTCTTACTTAGCAGGTTCCTGATATAGCACTCTCTTGTCCTGTCTTTTGAGCCTTTCTACAGAGAGGAAAGTCAGCGTGCAGGGGGTGGAATGACCCAGCAGAACAAATCCATGCACTTGCCCACATGTGCAGGGGAGTTTAACCAGGGTAGATGTGATGTGTGTTGCTCCCGGCAGCTCAAGGGTTTCTTAGCAGGCTTGAAAGGATGCATGAAGCAGCTCACCCCATTGGTACCATGTCTGAGGGAAGCTCATCAGGCTCCTCAGCCAAAAATGGCTGCACAGGGGATGAGAAGGCAGAGCAGCTAAAGGGGATAAGTCTTCAGAGATTATATATGCAAGTCTCTAAGTACTCCGGCTAAGGGCTTAGGCTCAAATCAAGTCATTGCTGCTGCACAGTAAGTTGCTGTACACCAGCAGAGCCATGGTGCCTTTGGCTATCTATGTGCCATTCTGAGCCATGATAAGTAAGAGAGGCAAGTGCACCTTGTTTTAGAATTATCAAGTATTTTGAGTTAAGGCATCTTCCTTCATATGCACCAAGGGCTATTGTCATGCTCATGCACAAATCAGTTAATTCTTGGTAACCTTTCAAGCTGCAATAACCACATTGAGCCCAGGCCACACCTTGATGATCTTCAAGAAACTTTCCTACTACTACTAGTTGTTTTCCTCTTAAATATTCTTACAAACAGGAGGGTTTTTTTTTTTTTTTTTTTTAATGATTATAAATGCTAAAAGGAAAAACTAGACTATGGACAGTTCATTTTCAGCCTGCAACTTGTGCTATCTCTAGCAGAAGAAAGCACACAACCTTAGCTGGCCATTCTGATATTTAGAGTTTTGCCAAGAAGAGGTTGAAATTAAGTGTTCATATCTCGTTGTTACTTCATGGCTGCCAAAGGTTATGTTTATTTTAAAAGTATAACAGCACAGACAAATGTATAACAGCTCTTGGTACACAAAGACATGAGGCAGCTGCAGAACATCATTACAGCCCATACGGGCTGTAAAACTTGTTGCAAAATGTCCTTGGGCACACTTCAGTCATTAAACTGTCATCTTTTGCATTTTGTGTATTGATGGAGTAAGGCAGCCAAACTCTTCCTCTTCTTATAGTTATTTTTACATCAGAACTTTTATTTATAGCAGCCTACAGTCAGAAATGAGGAGCAAGTGTGTCTGACTTCTTTCCCAAGCTGGGTGTTTTTTCTTTGTCATTACCTTATGGGCTTTGGGCAAATTGCTTGGTCAAAGGGAGCTTCATCTGGCACAAAGAGCATAGAAAATATGTCACTCAGGTTAAACTAAGACACAAAGCACACCTTACCTGGGTACGGTGCAAACCCAGGGGTCTGCAGTCATTAAATACCTCCCTGGGTTAAAAAAAGAAAAATTAAAAAAAAAAAATCCCATAACCCTAGTCTCTCTCACACCCCGGATTGTGCCTGTCTGTCTAAATTCAGCCTCGTGGTGCCCTTGATGGTTTCTGACCCGCACGGCCTCCCTGCTCCCTGCAGCAGGGCCGCGCGCAGCCTCACTGAGCGCCCTTCAGCCACGGGCGGCTCGCGGCGGCCCCAGAGGGCAGCCAGGCTGGTGGGGAGCGCCCGGGCAAAACGGGACCACGCGACAGCCCCGCAGAGAGGCGCGCGGCGCTTCCCGGCCATCCGCCTCGGAGCCTGCGGGGAAGGAGTTACAGAACAGCTCATACACACAGGGAAAACACACCTGGAAGAACAGGTCTAGCATCTCTGACCTGACACGCATTATAGAGAGGTTTTCCCTTTTAAAAAAAAAATTGTCATATTTCTCAGAAAACCAAGGAAGAAGCAAAGGTGAATTTTCAGTTCTATTGAATAGAAAGAACTTAAAATGAGCATCACTAATGCTTTTACACTGGTGTTTTTTGGTCTTTTTCCCCCCCACAGGAGAGAGACATCCCTTCCTCCCCGTGCTGGGAACGGGGTGCGCCAGCTCGAGGAGCGGTTATCCAGGCAGGAAAGGACCACGGGTCTTCTCCTTGAGCAGGCTGCCCTCATCAAGGACAACCTGGTCTCCTACCTCCGAGGACCTCGAGACGGGCAGCAAGGGGACGTAGCTGCCCAGCAGCTCCTGCAAAGCCACGTCCAGGCCGTCGTGGGCGCAGTCAAGCAGCTCTGCCGGGACGTTCAGGTACGTCAACCTTGCTGCATCCAGCCCCTCCGTTCCAGCTGCTCTGTGTGTCAGCTTTCCATGGAAAGTAGCATTGCTTTCACTCCTACAGCAGCATGTATAGCTTCATGGAAAAACAGAAAAGTAAAATAAAATAAGTAGATTAATGAGTTGCTTTCCCCTTTAATTAAAAGGTTCAGATTCTATTTGCTTTCACTTTTGTTGAACTGCAGGCGATTTTTTTTTCTATCTTTCTCAGACTCGAAGTTTGTTTTCCATTTAACTGCAAGCTCCATATTTGGTTTTATTTCTTCTCTATACACAGATGTTCTACTACCTTTTATAACTTCTGTAAACAACATAAGAAGTATTGCTAGAATTTCATTAAGCTCCATTCAGACTGGAATGAAGGTTCGTTTCTTGTCTTATTTATTTCAAAGAAAAAGAAAAAGAAACTGTTTTGGAAATGCACTGAGTTATCTTTTCCCAGCTAAGTAGAACTGATTATTTGCAGTTATTCTGGGGACAGATATCAAGTTTACTAATGCTTTGGGTTTTTTTTTTTGGGGGGGGGGGGTTTGGGACAGGGTGCAAAAATATAGGAAAACCATGAAAGAAATCATAATTTGTTTTATCCTTTGAAGTGCTAAAAGCTTGCCACTAAGTTCACAATACGCTTTGTTTTCCATGTACTCAAAAAAAAGATATTTGCACTTCTATGTATTTATCTTAACAGACATGAAATCACAGCTCACATGAAATTAATCTGAGAACCAAGGCATTTTACACTGATCTTATTTTCAGCATTTAGCTACAACCGTGATGAGCAACACTACAAAACTCCATGTTTGTTTTAAATCATTTAAGCCCCCTAACTATCTGGATCAAGCATACACAGGCTTGTTTTACTAGAAGAATGCCTGCAACGCTATCAGCTCCGTGAATCTAATCTTTTGCCTTGGTTAGAAATTACTCTTCGTTAAGTCTAATCCCAGGTGCTCCTTTGCTTTGTATTTTCTGGTTCTGAGGACTTAGGGATGAAGCACTGATAGCACTACTGAGAAATGGCAAATAAACTCACTTTCACAAAAAAAAAAAAGAATGGCTGAGCAACAGCCATTTCTCAAGCACTGAAATTAAAAAAAAAAAAAATCTTCCCTTCATATTTTTCCATGCACTATGTTTAAATTTTATACTCAAGGCAACAGCATGTTCACACAAGGCCTGAAACTACCACAAATCCTCCAGAAATGCTGCAGACCAAGCCTGCCTACATACAAGCCGCCGCTGCCTGTGTTAGCGGTTCAACGGGGCTTCCAGCTTTTCTGCTCCCCTGCTCCCCAGGAGACCCCAACAGCAGGGCCAAGCACCAAGGGCTGTCGCAGGGACAAATGGTATTTTTGGCACCACTGCAAGATTGCAGTCTCGGTACCTGTCCTGGAGAAACCCAAAGCCTTTGCAGAAAGGCATCGGCACGTCCCAGGTCCTCTTGAAGCTCCTTCATTAGCTCCAAGGGCAAGATGCAACCAGAAGTTGCACCTTTCCGCAGAGATGCTCCTCAGCAGAGCTCATTTCTGGCTGCAGCTAAGTTCTCCCCAGGGGACCCCTCTTCTCCCTCATCCCCAGCTCCTTTTCCCGTTCTAAGACACAAAAAACTTGAGCCACTACCACCCCCACAGCAAAAGACAGCCAGGAC
>VZSV01000062.1:734215-744934 GCA_013398735.1 Nothocercus julius | reverse complement strand
ATATATATGCCCCACTAAGTGCAACAAGGGCCTCACCTGAGGCTGGAAATCAAGGCTACTGCATCAAGGCAACTCAGGTGCATAGTGTGAAGGGTTAAATCATCCAAAGGGAAATGCGAGTCATATGCGGTTCAAATCTTTTGGAAGGTGGGACAACTATTCTTTAAAAAGACCTACTTTAAGAAAGGCTCTGGCATACTGCTGCCATCAGGAGTGAAGTTGAGTGTGAGGAAATATATCTACCTGATAGAGCCATAAAACTGTCTGGGCTGCTGCTCAGAAACATGAAGGTGACAGCAGAAAAACAAAAAAAAATGAAGACATCATTTATGATTTTACTCCAGGATTGGAAATCCTGGGTATTATAAATTTGGGGGCAGAGGGAAAATATGCTCAACACCCTCTCTCCAGTAACAGCTATAAAATAAGCGCGTGCCAGCGAAAGGGCAGCTCCCGGACGAGCTGCTGCGCTTGCGAGGCCAGGCTGGGAGCAGGCGTGCGTCCCTTGGGCCCGTCGCGGCGCAGGGACGTTGCCAGAGCCCGGGGAGCCAGCCGAGGAACCGCAGTATCGAGTTCTCCCAGCAAACAGGAGGCTGCTGCTTTCCATCCTAATGAGCGAGTGCCTCGTGCTGCTCGTGCCAGCAGGAGAGCGCTTGCCCTTTGTGTCGCTTTTCCATCTTTGCGGATCTGCTGCGTCCCGTTGGTGTCATTAAACACCCTGCAAATGAGGCATTTGGCTTGTGCAGTACGTTCCGCCCGCTGAGAATAGTATTCCTACAAAAGAACAAAAGCAGGAATGCCTGGCCACGGCTCAGTGTTTCCAATACCAGTCTTCAGCATGCAGGAGGACCAGAACTATTCGGAAGCAGCTCCATATGCAGCAGCTTTTACTAAAACTTTACTCCACAGACTTTATCCCCGAACTCTCCTCTGCTCGCCCACGCCCCACACTCGACTGAAGCTAGAGCAGCTCCTTTGGCTGGAGGCTCCGGGCGACGGTCCGAGCGCAGGCAGAGCGCGCCCATCGGGACGGGACCCTCCGCGTGCCCGCCCGGCTCAGCAGCGCTCGCGCTGCCCCCGTCACCCCGCTGCGACGCCCGGGCGGCCGCAGAAGGGTCTCCTCACCTGCTGCCTCCCCCCCAGACCCTCGTGTGGCACCGGGAGCGCTGCCGAAAAACGGGTGTGATTTATTAAGGGCTGCGCGGGCTGCGAACGCGCGGCGGGGAGAGCAAGGCCGTTGGAGCTTTGCCTTTTCCTAATGTTTTGCTGCTGGACTTTTCATCAGAAAACCTGCTGTTTTTTAATAGAAAGGTAGGAATATCATTTACATAGATGTAGGTTTCTAAAAGAAAAATACAGCCTTTACTTCTTAGTAGAACTACTACCTCACCTCACTCTCATGAAATAAAAGAATGGAAAAGTGTAAAATCAAACCGGGATTAATGGGCTTGAATTTACAGGTTTTGGAAATGCAAATAAGGACGAGGGATAATGCCACACTAGAAAGTAACTTCGCTCTTCAAAGTCTGGACCGTAAATATATCCAGGGTTTTGGAGACCTACGTGGAAGGGTGGCAAGGTAAGGCATACCTAATGGCTACGATTTCCATCGCTGCTAGTCTGCCTGTGGAAAGCAGCCTCAGAGCGGGCACGCGTGTGCTTTGCACTCATTTCATATCTCACCTCAGAGCCAGATCCGTGTTTAGCGTTCTCAGAGGAGATGAGAACCCCATTCTCCGTGTTAATGAAACTGTCGAACCAGTGCAAAAAAAAAGTGCGCCTATCTTCCTATCTCATTCTTCATCACAAATGTACCATTTTAGAAAATTTCTTTTTCTACAGCTTGAATCGATTTCAGCTGAAGTAATCGTTTCCTCTTACTTAAACTCTCTAGTTGTTTCAGTAAAATATGGCAGTAAAAGTAGGTCTTATCAAGCAAGCTTGATTTCTTCCTTTGAAGAGAGCATAAGTTGTCATTGGTACAAGCAATTGTATGTAACGCACGTAGACTTCTGTAGGGCACTTAGTGACACAAAATATTATGCTTAAAACAAAGACCAAGCAAAACGCTGCCATGCAGTATCAAGGCAGCACATACTTTTAGAACCGCCTTACTGGATATATCAGAAAACGTAGTCATTAAGGAAGAAATCCCCCCGAACTAAAATATTTCTGGTGGGGTTCTCCAGAGACTGTTCAAAAGCTTCTCACACTTTTTGAGTAATTCAGAAGCACGTGTAAAATCACAGCCATTGAAACCTGTGGACAAAACAAACGGTCAGATGCGAAGACAGTGATAGAGGGCAGCCTGGAGCGTTGCCTGTGTGGGATGATTGAAACAAAATGCATTTTATATGGTCAGATGAGTGTTTGCTCCACTGCTGACCGCTCCCTGCAAGTCACTGAAAGGCTTTGGGACTGTGGTAGCTAAAAAGCTTTGCCTGAGCTCCTACAGTGACGCGGCATCAGAAGCGCCAGGAATACAGTCTTGCACGAGAGAGGCAGAGGACCAGGAAGAGGGAAGATCGCTTCAGCTCTATATTCAGCGCGGATGAGGTGGATACGAGGATACTGATTGCAGTGCACAGTCCCCCTTCTGAAATGAAAAACCTGATATGCTGTAAAGAAGTCACAAATGTGATGGTGGGATGAGAATAATTTCTGGCTGGGAGAAGTATAAATCTAAGTATAGTTTATACATATACATATATATATGAAAGAATCCAGAGATTTCTTCATTTCCATGTATAACTAAAGAGAGAGAGAGGGGAAAAAAAAAAAAAAAAAAAAAAATAGATAGGGTACCAAAGGCCCCTCTTTTAACTACAGAAGAAAAGGCCCAAGAATCCAAAACAGGCTGAAAACAACACATTCAGACTTGGCACAACAGAAAATATGCATGTTTTTTAACCTTGTGACTGATTAGCATTGGAACAAAGTAGGAGGTGGACCTGTAGGCTTCTCTGAGTGTTCAAATCCAGGCTGGCAGACTCCCGAGGAGATATGCTTTTAGCAAATAAAAGTCATGAGATCCGATGGGTGAAGTGTTGTCTCACCACTCTTTTCCCTCTGTTTTTCCCTCTTCCCTGCTTTAGCTGCACCAGGGCATGCTCCTGTTTACTGTGCTGCCTATAGGAAAAGGAAAACTGGGAAGTTATCGGTGAAATCTTGGCAGGGCTGGGAGCTCACCCCGCAGCGGCCCCCATGGCAGCAGGCCCCCAGCCGGGGCAAATCCAGACATTTCCGTTGTAGCCAGTGGAGCCATCCCAAGGGAGCAGCCGGTGGCGCTCACCTTCCGCACCCATCCCTTGGGGAGCAGACGATGCAGCTCAGGAACACAGGCATCATTTTTCACTTCTTTTTCTAGAGCTCTCCTTCCTGGAGCTGAAAGGTCCCATGATTTGCTCATCCTGAAGGCAACTGCTTTTGGTTTAGTACCTCGTGTGCTGATCAGGAAGGCATAGCACCTCAACTGCCCTAGAAAACAGAGTAATCCTTTAAAAAAAAACAAAAGGATGACTGCTCCACTTCTACGTGCATCAAAAAAAAAAAAAAAAAATGCAGGAGAAACAAGAGGTAAAGGATTCACGGGAATCCAGAACAACATGTTTTGTGAGCTCCTCTCTCTTCTTCCCTCCTCATCCATTCCTCTATTGACTGAACCCAAAGAGAGAGGCTGCAGGAATTGCTGCCGTAGGAATCCCTGCTTTCACGATCAGTAACTTCTCATGGATGATTGGACTTTGCCACTGGGACAGAGGGACCAGAGAAGGGAAGATCTCAAAATACACATATTAAATTGCACATAAAAATTTATCCTGAGGGTGCTGAAATTATTGTCATCCTGTCCTAGGAAAAAAAAGTCCTAGAGGGAAAAAAAAAAAAAAAAAAAAAAGAGAGAAAGAAAAAGAAACTGGCATGTTTTCTAGCTTCATCAAAACATACTGATATTGCTCTGCCTCAGCAGGCTTTCTTGCTGCATTTCACCAGTCATATTATAGTAATCGTCGTGAATAATCGTCATTAGGCTAAAGCACAGTACAGCTTTAAGTGATTCATGAATTGCCAGCACTTTTGCCTTTTGCTTGCTACTGAGGTTTCCCTCTGGAAATGCCAAGCCTTAATGGCATACCTACCTCCAGCACACTGGTTCAGAAGCCAGCCATGGAAAACTGAAGGAATACTATTACAGCAATGAACAATATTTTGCTTTTCCATATTTCTTTGATCTTTGTTTTTAGGATACGATACTTTTGTGTATATTAAATAAAGACCAGAGTGGTTGGAAACAGATGTACGTGCTCATATAATTGATATTTTTAAATAGAAGTCTTCCAAATGCAGGCTGGTAATGACAGATTTCCTCTTGATTTGTTACCTTGCCTTAATCCAAGACTATCTGGGATGGGATGAACCTTAAGTGATCCATTGCTCTTTCTTATAGCAGATGATTCACCCTCCTCTATTCTGACACATGTGAAAGATTAATGGGGCTTAACTCATCTAATTCAAATCATGTCTGTCTATCAAACTGTGTATGCAATAAACATGTAGCTGCTTTGCATGAACAATAATAATTACATTATGCATAGGAAAAGTGAGACATAAGGAGATCTGGGGACTTAATAGACATTGACTGGTAAGTAAGGGCCTGCGGTGCAAGGTATACCAGGTCTCCAGGGGCCGCTGCTTTAGCCGCTTAGGTTACGCAGTAATATAGAAGGAGTTTAATTAATGAGTGGTGCAAGGCTCTTTGGATGATGCTTTTAAATCCTCCATTTTTAAGTATTCTCCATATCCAATATTTTAGTTCCTTTTTCAGCCTTGTAGTTGAAATTACATCTTCTCACTGCTCTAAATCCACTAATCCTCCCACTTCGCACACCCTTTGCTTCTTACATTTTCTAATTGCTGCCCTGAGGGAGGAGTTAATTAACCAGAGCGGGGCCCCGTTTCCCTGTTCTCTGCAGAAAAGGC
This sequence comes from Nothocercus julius, assembly GCA_013398735.1. NCBI lineage: Eukaryota > Metazoa > Chordata > Aves > Tinamiformes > Tinamidae > Nothocercus > Nothocercus julius. The sequence goes on along the minus strand of VZSV01000062.1, from coordinate 739,957 downwards.
TGATCCATGTCTCCAGCGAGTAAGAAACCTTCTCCCTTGACCTCATTGCAGCTGTGCACACGCGCGCCCTCTCGGCTCCCACGGCGGTGCCCGCGGCCGCGCTCCGCGCTCCGGAAGGAGGCAGGCGGCAGGCTTCCCGCACGAGCGAGCTCTTGCACAGGCTGTCCTGCGCTCTCCCAAAAAGCAACCTTTCGCCATTTGGCTTAGTAATCATTATTTTTTTCTGACCGATAGCTACTTTTGTTCAGAGTTCCGGCCTTAGTACTGGGTTTTTATTGTTTGCCATAACGTCTTTTGATTTTCCAAGCGCTCCGTAGCTGGAGCGCAACACGGAAGAAGCGTCAGAAGGCAGCAAAAAGCAGGGCTATTTAATCTGTCAAAACTTCCCTTCAGATCCCCTACCTGTCAACAACGCTGGCTTTATTCTGAGCAGCCTGGTGCTTGGCAGTGTAATTTCCCTGGCGCTTTGTAGCTTAGCTGTTTGTCTTCCTCAACTCCTATTTCATTATTTATGTTAAGTTGTCACTTATATCACTAAACTAAACACCACTGCTCTGAGGCCTTAGGAGATTTGATTATTCAGGAAATTACTGGCAAAACCCCTCTAACCGTTATAACGCAGATTTCTTTTTTCTTTGTGGTCTTTTAGTAAGTCTCTGTTTCGGTTCTAGGTGTGAAGCAAGCATTGCCAAACTAGCAGGAGACATCAATATCCTCAGGCACGAGGCCCACCGGACTGATAAGGAGATTTACAGCGTGCGCTCTGCCCTGGAAAAGTCTGTCAGCGATTTTGAGAAGAAGGCAAGTAGAGAAACCCAGAGCGATGCTTATATATTGTTTCTCTCCAAAGCTGCTGACCAGTATTAATGATGGATATGGTGTTTAAGCAATTTGTCTGAGTTTTATTAATTAAAACAAGTTTTCCATGACACAGTGAAAGGGTAGGGATGTTTGTAGTAACTAAATATAGGTGTAAGGTAACAACAGATAAAAATATTCTGGTATCTGGTGATACTCATTTCATATGTGATTCTTCACCGTTTCTCAATCTAAGTCAAGAGACTCTTGAATCGAAGCAGTACTCTACATTTTAACTTCATCTGAAGATTTCAGGTGTCAGACTTCTGGAATTAGAAAATGCCACATAAACGCACTGTTTTCACTTTAATTTTAAGGTGCTGGCAGGGAGCCGTCTAACAGTATACCTAACTTGGTATGACTTCTGGCAGTATTTCAAGTGCTTTTGAGCCTGTCAAGCTTAAACAGTTCTTTAAAGATGGTATTTTCCGTGAAAGTTTTTTTTCTCCCCCCGCCCCTGCATAGAGTGGGTATGCGAACAGGGAATAAGAACTGCTGCTGCCTCTCATGCCTTAGAGGTGGCCTTTCCTTGGCAGAGATGCACTGTGTGTGACAGCAGTTTTGGAGCCCTCAGCCTCTGTCAGCATCAGGACCTTTACCAGTGACATTTCACAGGAGCCCTGCTGTGGTGGAAGCTCAAATTTTGACCCTGCGACATGATAGCTCTCAGCTCCAGGCTAAACACCGTTTATGGCTGTCAAGATTGAGCTTGATAGTAGATATAGGCAACAAAATTTCCTATGCCTTAGTATTACCTGCTGCTATGAAAAATGCATTCTTATTACTGTAATTTAACAGTATGTTCTGCCGGGCAAGACACAGTTCCTGTCTATTTTTTTCTTTCATACCTTGTTGAGAGAAGCTTCCTCTTATCCAACCAGAATTACTCATGACAGACCTTAATTGAAGATATTTTACCTGCAACTCTATTATAAGATACTGTTTGGACATCTGTTCCCATGATCGCTCAAAAAAAAAAAAAAAAAAAAAACCCACTTTCTTGTTCATTTTCAAGGGAGAAGGGAACAGGTGTGTGTCAGAACCACATCAAGCAGTACACAAAAGCACGTAAAAACAAGTTGGGGTAGACATTAAGCAGGAGGAAGAACAAACTTTCTCAGCTGAAGAGGGGAAAATTATTTGAATGTCATCTCAAGCAAGGCCCAGAGAAGCAGGTTTCTGAAAAGGTATCGTCTCTCGCTGCAACGGAATAAAGCAGCAAGTCAGGAGAAGGCCCTCGGTGGCCTGGGACTAACGCTATTCCCTGACTGCCAGCAGGGTTACAGTTTTCCTTGCAGAACAGTTTCCCATAGAGGTACTCCTCAGGAGCTCCTTTTTGCCATTCATGCCAAACAAAATGTGCGTATGGTATAAAAATCTCTGAAGAAAATCCCTGGGATTTCCCATCCTCTCTGATTTATCCTTCTGGGGGAGGCAGGCCCTGTCCTGAATCCTGGCTTCAGACTGCCCTTTAGGATCACTGTCTGAAGAACTCTGCAAGTGAGTCAGCCCAGGCTGCACAGCCCTAGATAAGGGAGGGTTATGCAAAAAAAAAAAAATAAATAAATAAAAATAAAAATAAAAAAAATATACACACACAGACAAGTTGCTTTTTAAATAATGTTCTTTCCAAGACTGACAGGAGATTTGCACGGTGCTCAGGGCTTTGGGGACATGCTGCCCATCCACGCGTGCCCTTGCAAAGCCCACAGCTACACAGAGACTCTGCCCTCAGTAGGTCCCACAGTCCTAAAAGCCTTAGTGACTCAGCATAAGTTTGCTGAATGAAATTGCTTGTGAGAATGTAGCTGTACCTTCATGCCAGCTGTTTTTCCCACTCTCACAATCCTACTGCATACTTAAATATAAGTGCTACTAGTCGGGCTCATAAAAGTGTTCTCTGTTGAATCCTCATTAGGTAATGCAGCTCTTAGGGAAGATAAAGACTTCCAGCTCTGATCAAAGCTCAAATTTAAAGACAGTCCAGGGAGATCAACATCACGAATTGCAACTTCTGGATTTCAAGTAGGTGATGGAGGGCTTTTCATCATGATAATTCACCCCGAATGCTTTGGTGTGACAAAGGAGTTGCTGTGAAACAGCTAAACAAGCCTGTTAATTAACATCCATTCCAAACACCCAGACAAGGTTAATGAAGATCTGTACTATAAAGTAATGAAAATAGGTAATGAAAGTCTATTGCCTTGAAAACTAATTGTTAAAACGAAGAGGCGCTAAACGCCATTCTGTAAGAAGAAAGGTGGGAAACCAATTACCTTTCCACATTTAAGAAAAAGGCACCAAGCACAGAGATGCTATTTACCATTATAATTGGGGCTAATTTGCAACTTGCCTAACATGTAGAACAGGACATTTTCTTTACACAGTCGTGCTGTCTTCCCATATTTCCCTTATGCACTCACACTGTCTTTCTTCAGCACAATTAGTTTGAAACTGAAGTACCATAATCTTGCAATAATAATATTGAAGAGGCAATAGCACCGTTCCTTAAAATATTGGTTGAAATCTTTGAATTGAGATTTGTCTCAATTAACTCTTAATACATTTGAGAGAAAAAAATATACACGAGCATTAAGCAGAAAAAAAAGGGTTCTTACCAAGAGAACAAGAGAGAGAGACAAATGGGGAAAACAGCTAAAACTGGGAAGGGAAGAGGGAAAGATGGAAAAAAAAAGGGATATGGTGGATATAGAGATACTGTGAAAGAACTAAAAAATAAAACCAAAATAAGGGGAAAAGAGAAATAGAATAAGGCTGGAAAATAAGGAAACTGGAGAACTGAACTGAAGTGACAGTGGAGTTTCTCAAAAATTGCTTAGATCTTATTGAAAGTGTCACCAAAGTTGGGAGACTCAGAGAAAGCTGGTTTTCCAGACCTTGAGCTATACTCACATTGTGCCTTTGAACACAAAATCCAAAAGGCTCATTTACTTAAAGTTGAGATTTTATTCCATTTAATATCAGATTTAATTAAATTAACATCCCCTTTGGGGAATATGTCTTTCTGTCTCTGCTGCTATTGCTCCCTTAAAAGCATACCAGACTGTTGTATTCTTTTCCAAGAGATGAAATAAACTTTCAGCCTGTTCTGCTGGAACAGGCTGATGCTTCCCCCTGGGAAGAGGCGGTCGGCGTAGGTCGGCTTTGGAGCCCAGTCTGCGCTTGAGAAGCTGCTGCCCGGACACAGCAGTTTGATTGCAGCCCGGCAGCCGAGTTGCAGCCCAAACTGATGTCGTTCCTGCAAGTCTTATAAGCCCAGGACAAAACTGCCACCCAAATTTCAGGAGGATCTGTGCCTCTTTAGGAAATGTAGCCCTGATCTTTCAGGTCACTTGGGTTAGCAGTACGTGCACTCATCACCACCGAGTTAATTAAGCTGTCAAGAGATCGGTTTACACCTGTGTTGGGCTTCAGTTGCAATCCTGGAGGATGCTCTTATTAAATATCCATGAGTATCCCCTCATTAATACTTCAGAGCGGAGGCAAGTCCTGTGGCGAGCCTGGCTCCCCTAGAAACATTTGCGTCTAGGATCAGAGTTGAAGATAGCTTCACATAATAATAATAATAATAACACCACCACCACGCAGCTCTGCGTGGCCCTCGCTGATGCCCATGGGAATCCTTCTCCCTCGGCAGCTCACGTGCAGCTGTGTGCCACCCTGGGTGCCCCGTCCCACCTCCTCCGAGGAACCCCTAAGCGCTAACACAACACAACGCATCACAAACTCTGGTTAAAAAAAAAGTCCTGGTGGGTTTACCTGGTGGTCTGCATCCTGACTGAGGTCCAAACCGTTAAACCTGCAAATCAGCCCAAATAAAATTCAATTGCTTGTTGATGACATGTAAGTATATGTCAGAAATTAATATAGAATCATAGAATCATAGAATGCTTAAGGTTGGAAGGGACCTCTAGAGATCATCTAGTCCAACCCCCCTGCACACGCAGGGTCACCTACAGCAGGTGGCTCAGGACTGCGGCCAAGCGGGTCTGGAAGATCTCCAGAGAAGGAGCCTCCACAACCTCTCTGGGCAGCCTGTGCCAGGGCTCTGTCACCCTCACGGTCCAGAAACTTTTCCTAAAGTTCCTGTGGAACTTTTGGTGCTTCAGTTTGTGGCTGTTTCCTCTAATCCTATCAGTGGCCACCACTGAGAAGAGGCTGCCCCATCCTCCTCACTGCCTCCCTTGAGGTCCTTATAGACACTGACCAGGTCTCCTCTCAGCCTTCTTTTCTCCAGGTGTGTCTAATTTTTGGAATCTTGGGACTGACTTAAGGACCTGAACTGAAATGAGGAGAGTTCTTGTTTTCAGTCCCAGCAACATGCACAGCCATCTAATTGGATACACTTAATCACTGTGTGAAAAGTAGTGATCTGCTAGTAGCTGAGGTCATGTGGCTTCAGTCATGTCTTTGATTCAGAGCGGTGGCTGGTCCCTTGGAATGCCACTCCAATTTCTTGCTCCAAATTCTATTGCTGTCAACCACTTCCCAAAATTATATACTGCCACCCATGGAGTTGGACTGGAGGGTTGTGATAGTCTCGGCCACAAGAAATTTGATTTGCGTTTGAGCAGCGCAAAATTATATATGATTACTTCAGAATTAAAATATAAATGTCTATCACTGTTTTCCTTGTGCTGAATGCAGCCTAGCCATATGTAAAGTATTGAGACTTTTACTCCTTTTCCATAGTTATACTTCTGATATGTTAATGCTTTACCTACACTTTGCCTTAAAATTATACTATCGTTTTCAATTTTTCCTTTTTATACAAAACTTCATGTTGTTGGTGCTATTTTAGCTATGAGGGCTTTGTCAAGTCTTCTGTGCAACTGCAAGTATTTGACGATCTGAAAGTGCCAA
>VZSV01000062.1:708330-733805 GCA_013398735.1 Nothocercus julius | reverse complement strand
CTTGCCTTTTTTGAAGACTGGCGTGACATTGGCTTTCTTCAGGTCCTCTGGCACCTTCCCCATTCTCCAGGACCTTTCAAAGATGATGGAGAGCGGCTTAGCTATGACATCCGCCAGCTCCCGCAGCACTCTGGGGTGCCTCCCATCAGGGCCCATGGATCTGTGGGTATCCAGTTTCCTTAGGTGCTCTCTGACCCAGTCCTCCTCAACCCGGGGCAGGTCTTCCTCTCTTCAGGCTTCCTCTCTTGTCCCTAGGGCCTGGGACTCTAAAGGGCCGCCCTTGGTAAACACCGAAGCAAAGCAGGCGTTCAGCAACTCTGCTTTTTCTGTGTTTTTGTAACCAGGGCACCCACCCCATTCACCAGCAGACCCACATTTTCCCTGATCTTCCTTTTGCTATTAATACATTTAAAGAAGTTTTTCTTGTTATTTTTAACATCTCTGACCAGATTGACTTCCAGCTGTGCCTTAAGCTTTCCGTGTCACTTCCCTGCATTCCCTGACAACATTCCTGTATATCTCCCAAGGGGCCTGTCCTTTTTTCCCCACTTTCTGTATACCGCCTTCTTCTGGTTGAGCATTGCCACAGGCTCCTTGTTCATCCACGCAGGTCTCCTGCCCCCTCTGCCTGACTTCTTGCACACAGGGATGCACTGTTGCTGTATATGGAGGAGGTGCTGCTTGAACACCAACCAGCTCTCTTGGGCCCCCCGGCCCTCTAGAGCCCTGGCCCACGGGATTCTTCCGAGGAGGCCTCTGAGGAGGCCAAAGTTGGCCCTCCTGAAGTCCATGGTTGCAAGGCTACTTACAGCCCTGCTCCCTCCTTGTTGGATCCTGAACTCCACCAGCTCATGGTCACTGCAGCCGAGGCTGCCCCCGACCTTCACATCTCCAACAAGCCCCTCCCTATTTGTCAGCACGAGGTCCAGTGGCCCCCCTCTCCTCGTTGGCTCCTCCACAACCTGCATCATAAAGTTATCATCCACGCACTGCAGGAACCTCCAGGACTGTTTGTGCCTGGCTGGGCACAAACATTACATAGCTACATTAAAATTGACCCTGAAATGCCTACAGTCAGGTCAGGTGCATACATATGAACATTTAAATCTGTGACTCAGACTGGACCTAAATTCATATCTTGTCATGGCTCACATTGTAAATTATAGGTTGCGGCAGAAGAAAAAGAGAAATTAAAACATACGGTTCTCCAAACCATACACCACTGCTCCAAAGACAGCTGTCCCTTCTCTCTTTACTTGCCAGCTTGTGCTTAGAAATTACTTCTATCCTTCTGAGCTTCATTTTCTGACCAAAAGTGGCTTTCCTGCTCTTCCACACAGCTTGCAACACAGCTAATGTTCAGCAGGACACTATAACCTTTCTTCATCCATTCTGGATGATGGTAATTCAAATGGGAATGCATAAATTTTTTTTGAGCCCTTGGGTATTTTCCCAAAGTAGACCACACTCCAGAAGACTCATCTTGGCACGTAGGTACAACTTTTAAAGAAAGGATTAGTAAAATAATTGAGCGTAGGATTTGTTAGGCTGGTGAAACTATTTGAAGTAATTTAAACTATCTACTCAAGTGACTCAAACACCCCCATACTGCTGACTAAACATCAGGCCCATTACTAAATAAGCGTAATAAAATAATAATTTCAGGTTGACAAGTACTCTAAATGACTTCAAAGCTCAAATACAGACTCAGCAGAAGTGGACGGAGATGCAGCTGTCAAGGTCCGAGCAAGACCAAGCCTACCACAGGAATCAGCTGCTGCACTCGCTGAAGGAGAGGCTGGTAAGACTTCTTAGCGCAAACCACAAGCCAAACCACAAACCAAGCTGAAAACAGCTCCTTCCCGCGCCAGAAGACCAGCGCCACCAGTGAATACCACTCACAGTTCAACTACTGACAAGCTTAGGAGAGGATCTTCTTTGCAAACTCTGCCTATGTTTAAATATAGGAATTTCCTTCTCATATTGCAGTCCTCATTTTGAAATTTGGCACTTTAAGTTCCATAGCAGCAGCTAGCTTTCAGCACAGGACCATTATGTTTCCATTAAGTCCTTTGCAGGATTAAAAGCTTTCTCTCCTTTGCTCCATGTAATGGTTTCAGCATCAGAGTGCAAAACCATGTCTTACCACGAGGTTGAGGAAGCAGCCTCGTGGTAAGACATGGGAATAGTATTTATGGGGGTTAGGAAGCAAGACCAATTGAATTCATGGTTGCCAGAAGGCAGTTTAATTGTGGCTGTCTGAAAGGTTTTACTATACATGTGTTGATATGTTATCTGTCTAAAGGAAACAGCAGAAAAAAGACTAGAAGAGAAGCTTCTGCTTCTGTCACTGAAGCTGGAAAGAACAGATAGGTCGCACAAGTATGAAAAGCAATTGGATCAGATGAAGAATGAGGAGAAAGCCCTGCAGGCAAGAATTGCTGCGTTGGAAAGACAGGTCTGGGACGAGCTGGAGGAAGTACAACGTGAGTACAGATCAGGTGAGGATGGTCTTTCATTTGACTTATTTCTTAAATTTCTTAAATATTTCTTAAACAAATTTCTTAAATAAAATTATCACAGGACTGTAGCTTGCTACTGCAAAAAACACTTTCCAAGAAAAGTTAGAAAAGTATTAGGACGACTATTTCTCTCTCCTAAACCCCATTTACAGTGTTACTTAAGATGGCTGGGTTAGCCCACCTGTCAGTGCAGAGCCAACACAGCTTGCTTTCTCTTTCTAAACATCTCAAGGTAAGATCCTTTAAAAGGCAATTTCGGAACGTGCCTTCCGAGTCTTTACGGTCAGCCAGTTCTTCCATCAACAAGGTTGCTTGCCTTCTCTGCGAGGGGCAGTGCCCTCTACCGCAGGTCCTGCTGCCAAGCCCCTATTTGATAGGTTTTATCTCATTTTCATCCCTTCCTCCCTACTCTCAACCAACAGTATCTGGAGACAGAGGCAACTGGGTGAGTAACAGCTACCATACGTAGCCCAGAGATAACCCAAGTGAAAAAACGAAGGTAACCTTGGTCAATACCCAACAGTCATTGCATTGTGGCTGCTCAGCTTTCAGCAGGAGTTGGAGAGGTTTCACCTGGCAAAGCACACTGCTTGTAAAAGGGGGACTCACCCTCTCTACTCTGACCCCTGTCACTCAAACATGATCTACTGTATTTGCTTCTCCTTGCATCTGAACTGCCACATAGGCTTACGAGCCCGCCATCTCTCCAAAGGAACAGATGGCAGAACGAGCGCTTTGCGTTTCCCTTGTTCTCACTTGAGACCCAGGAGCCTGGTTCCCATCTCCAAAGCCGCCTCGGACCCCGGCTCTGCATTTCAGCGCCAGCCCCAGGGCACCCTGCACCCCCCGCCAGCCTCTGGAGGGGCTGCAACAAACTGCGCTCTATGTCAGTGAGCGTCTCGGCAGGGCAGGACAAGGGACCTGGGCTACCTCAGAGGTCATCTGAGCAAGCACAAGACCACAAAGAGCGATGCAGTTTAAAAAAAAAAAAAAAAACATAAGATCTTTCAGATTCTGGTGCTGAAAGGAGAGCGCTCAATTTCAAATTCCTGCCTGCAGAAATTAACGACCCAGGAGATCTGCTTATACCAAACTTTGGTCCTGCTCGCCTTCCAACTTACATGCACCGATGCTCTTCCCCTCCATGGCAATCCTCTAGCACGGGCAGATCCCAAAAAGGGGGAAACGAGGCAGCTGAAAAGGTGCAGAGCAGCAGGACAGCCAAAGAGCAGCTGCTTGTGTTTAGCACAGGCTGGCACCTTGGAAAGGCAAGACCTGCTTGGAATTCATAAAACTCTAAGCACCGTGCTGCAATTTGGCTGAATGCTATCTAGACCGTAGCAGCAACCAAGTTGATGCATTTTAAACAGTCATTCCAAAAGGAAAAAACCTGTCACCAGTTGTCACATTACCATGCAGACACTTTCCCCCCACCCCCAAAGAAGAATTAGCTGTAATCTGCTGTTAGGCTGTTTGCTTGCTAATAAGCTAACATCTATGTGACAAACTGGACAAATGTCAAGTGATTACTTCATAATTTGAAAGCTGCTGCAGTCTCAAAACAGCCAGCTAGCAGCTGCTTACGATTCACGGTTTCCCAGTCTTTAGTGACAACGGATGATTTTCCTTGGGTTCAGCAAGCGGACGTCTGACAGTCCCCAGCTCTATTTTAGAAAAAAAAAAAAAAAAAAAAAAAAAAAAAAAGTGCAACTTCCATCTTCTTATATTCTTTCAAACATATACATAGGTGCACACTGAGCTCCCTTTTTCCCAGCAGCATACAAAACCATTTCTCCCAGTTCATAAAAGCAGTAGTAAAAAACAGTAACTACCTTGGAAGAGATGTAATTCTTCTTTACACTTGCCAAAAGAAATACTTTAAAAGCCATTAGGACCCTTAGCTCTGTAAAGGGTATGGTACTGTCCTTATTCTACACAAGGAAGAGGAAAGCAATTGCTGTTTGTGGCTCTGTGCAATCAGTCCTGTTTGGTGTTGCCCAGGACATTTCTAGAGCAAAGCTCTTACAGTATAAACTGCTCTTACATATCTAAGGCATTCAATAAAGTGATGAAATAACTAGATTGGATTTATTGGGCTGGGAATCAAACCGTGGTCAGAAACCTTCACAAAAGAAAAGTAGAATCTCTTAACGTACTGAAAACAACCACTACTTAATTAACTCTTCTTGTTCTTATACTAGGATTTCAGTCCATTCGTGAGTCTCTGGAACTGCTCAGACAAATACAGAACACAAAGCTGAAACTTGAAAAAAAGAAAATCCGGAAAGACATGACAAACATATGACAACATATGACATCCCTCTCCATTTAGAGACAACCATGGTTTAAAGAAAGAATCAAAAAAAGCTTTTCTTTTTTTTTTTTTTTTTTTTTTTTTTTTTTTTTTAAAGAAACACCTGTTTTACTTTTTCCCCATTCCTTCAAGATGTTCTCTCTGTGTATCATGCTCTGCTGCCCCATGTGTAATGGTTCTGCAACAAAAATCCTTTTCGTGCTGATTTTAGAACAAAAAATATTCCAATCTAGGAGAAAAACAAACCAATCAACCCCTAAAGGATTGACTTAATTTGACAAGCAGCTTTCATAAAACGGCCTTCAAGTTTTTTTTAAGGATTTTTAGAAATCCATTATCAAGGTTGAGAACATTGTTAGGCCAGGCTGGTTGGTACACAGGTTGACATCAGGTCTAGTAAATTCCCAGCTCCACCCAAGTACATAGATAGTAGCAGCATTATAAAAACAGGTAACAGATTATGTTTGCATGTTTTTGATTTGATTATAAAAAAATGTTACTGGATCATCAAATGTACCTAATAAAGATAAGGGGGTACAGGTGACGATGAAAGTTACTTATGAAAAGGTGCATTTTTAAGAACCTCATCTTCATTTCTGCATCACTGAAATAAGCTTTCAGTGGGTAGCACTTAACACTCAAAAACCACATTTTCGATTTGCTTCAAAAATTTGGAAATAAAAACAACTCCGAGGTGTAGGGTAAAATGCACATGAGTATACTTTCTCAGCAGATCTTGAAAGGAGTTTCTCAGCCACGAGGTAAAACAAGATCATCAACGTAACAAAAATGTGAATTTCTGCAGTAAAGCTTTCTGAAAATAAGTGTTTGACATCATCCATCTTCAGGAAAAAGATGCTCATAATCCTCCTATTACAACTTCTTGTGCCTTTAACTCTGCAAAAAGACAAATTGCTCCAAAGCACAGCTTTCCAGAGAATCCCAGCCTGCACAGAATGGCCACTGAAGCTGGACCGTGCCACAAGCCGGGAGCTCCCCTTCAGCAATGAACAAGGCTCTTCCTGCACAGAGGACCCTTCCTACGCTAAAATTTCTCCAGAGTGTACAAAGTCCTAGAAGCCACTCTCATAAAAGCAGCAGTAGCAACCCAACTCAAGGAGATGTTTGCACTTTGCTTGTCAATGCATTTTGAAGAAAACTCAAAGGGAAGGAAAGTTAAACTCCTCCCAGGGCACACCCAAGTGGGGTGCAGGATTAGGGATGTAACTTCTCCTTGCAAAAGTGCATTTGGGCAGCACTGAAACAGCCCTCTATGCCTACATATCCATGAACTGGAGAGAAAAAAAAAAAAAGAAATCAAAGTTGCTCATTACACAAAAGCATCCAATAACTGAAGTATACAGTTGTGCTTGTGTTAAAACTGTTAGACAGGATAACCTAAATTAAGGTAACTACGTACCCTAGGCAGGTAGAAATGAGAAGCTCAAGAGCTGAATAGAAACCCAGTAAGAAAAATAGAGAGAAATACAGAGAAATAAGACGTACTTAATTCCAAGAGATTAACATACATAGCCTATTTCAATTAAATACTCAGGCACAATCTGCTGTGTCATATTCACATAAGAAATGTAAGAAGCATATCTTATCTGAAGTCAGTCAAGTTCTGCTATTTCTGCTAAGAAGAAGAAAAAAAAAAAAAAGAGAGAGAAAGTTTATTTCCGCCCTCCTCTTACATTAGTAATAGCCAAGCATATGGTTTTCTATTTAGTGAAATCCATAAATCAACTCTCAGTTCTCCTTCACAGTGATGCTTAGAATTCAAAGTACTACACAAAAACACATAAGGGTGAGCTCTACATTAGTACAAAATATTTAGTACTACTATTTTTCAGTAGTTCTTCAGGCCTTCTGTAAACGTGGCTTTTGCAGAGGCTGTGCGTTTTTTCAAAAGTGAGGAGAGCAAGGCTTTTACCTCACAGTTTCTTGAATTTCACAAAATCTTCAGTTGAAGCTCATTCCCTGGACACTTTTCACCAAGTAGGTGGCAAAGCTGTGTATTATTTCTGCAGGGCATATAATGTGGCTTCGGGCTGTACATATAATTATCGTGTTCAAAGAATTCACCACTGCTTGTATTAGAAATGAAGCAACTTCATGGTCTTCTGAAGAGAAAAAAGTTACTTTGTTGTTGTTGTTGTTGTTTTGAATACGCAGAATATTCGCAGTTGGCACTTGCTTAGCTGGCTTCTCTAGCCTCGTTACTTGCTTCCTTCCCTAGGCCTTAGAAAATGTTGAGGGTGAGTACTGAGTACTGAAATGAGTACTGAACAGAATATAGCCTAACAGTCTGGTAGAGGTATTTCTGTAATGCCCCAACGAGGGTGGGCAGCAAGTTACTATAATCAGTCACCAGACTAGGGCTGGTGGCTCTCCCATCACCGAGGCAGGTAGCATGGAAATAGCAAAAGAAAATACAGTGCTATGAGCTATAGGCTGCAAGAGCTCTCCTATCTATAACTGCAGCAAGCTAAAAGAAGTTACAGCTAATCTGAGGAGTCAACATTCCTCTTAATATTTCAAGTTTGGAATCCATCAAGAGTATGTGACAAGAGGCTGTGAAGGGAACCACAATGGGCCTGGATTTAACAAAAAGAATCTTTTTAAGGAAAGGTATTTCGTAGTGAGAAGGGTGGGAGAATGATAGTGTGGGAGACAAGGAGGGATTCTTACCATTCAGAGAGCTCACCTCCCCAGAGCAGAAAACCCAGCCTCCTGAGCTTCCTTTTCCTGTTTAAAAGAGCAGGGCAAGCTTGCTGCCCTGCCTGCCTTCCCTAGATGCCTGTGCGTGACTGCTAGTAGAGATGTACTAGAGGAGACGGCTCCACATCATCCCACTCGCCAGCTCAGCAGCTTGCTTTCTTTAAAGCCCAAAATAACCAGTCCTGAAAACAAAGAGATGCTGAACTCAGAAGCACGCTGCATGTATTGCAAGTGTCCTTTCTCCTCTGCAATAAGGGGTACACTGCACATGTCTCAACGGCATCCTAAGATTTCAGTAGACAAATGGTGGCTTTAGGAAATTTTACACCAGAAATGGATAACTATCTTAACTGTTGTCAACAACTTCAAAATCCACTGACAGTAACATTAGTAGATGAGAGTCATGGCTTTACTCGTTTATTTTCATGTACATAATGGGCAAAATAACATCATGTATTAAGAACCACTGTCATGATTCATCCAATTAAGCAGTCAGCAGCAAAATTACCAAGACATAAATAGAGCCCATTAGACACATTGATATATGTGACCCTGTGTCCCTGATGATCACAGGCTTTTCTTGATGGGAATGTTTACTAAAACCTGTATAGTCAAGAGGATCCAATACACTGCTGTGGTTAAGGTTAGCTAAGAAAACAAAACAACCCACCCTACAACCTGACACAACACAAAGTTCCAAGGGGATCTGGGTCTCAACCCACTCAACTAGGAGAGGGGAAAAAAATGTTGCTGCTGTTTGGCTACTAAGGCTCTGTTCCAAGATGAGAGAGAGAGGAGAGAAAAAAAAAAAAGAAAAAAAAAAAAAAAAAAAAAAAAAAAAAAAAAAAAAAAAAGGAAAAAGAAGGCCAAGGCAGCTAATATTGTCCTTCTCTGTGTGCGACCAAAGAGGAAATAAAGACAAGGACTTGCCATTGCAATAGCACTGCAGTTTCAGTGGGGAATAAAAAAATGGTAGCGCCCATGTCAACAAGTAAACAACCCGCTTTTGTTAAAAAAAAGAAAAAAGAGCAGTTGATATAGAGACAAAGAAACACAAACAAATTAAAAAATACTCAAGCTACATAAGCTCCTAGAGGATGGCATAATTAAATGGTGTAAATTTTGTACTTGAAACAGTCCATACTAGGCACTTGATGACAATTTCTCATTTAGTTCCAGAGCTCGAACATCTCCATTAGCTTTTGCATTTTCCACAAGTACCTGCAGAGAAAACAAACAGAAAATTGAGAACTTGATGTTTTTACTGTTGATATATTACCAGTTGTTTCAAAAGAGTTTTATTTTCTGCTATGCATTTTCCCTAAAAATCTAAGTAACCTGTAAGTCCAGACAAAAGAGATTCAACACGACACGTAGCTCAGACCGTAAGCTCTAAAGCTACAATCACTTGCAATGTAGCACAGCAGCATCATTTGCTGCTTGTGGCTCAGAAAACATTTGACAAGTTCCTTGCTGACACAGAAGCAAATATACAAATTGGTCTGCCAAAATGGAGCTAGTGTATTTGGTGCACCTACTTAAACAAAACTGCTGATTTTCTTCCTCCTCCCTCCATCCAATTTAGAAAGAAAATTAAGAAAGATTACATCTATTACTTGTATTTGCAGCCTTTCTACTAGTTAAAATAGCTGCCATGTCAGTCTAACATTTACAGATGTGCCAGAGGCTTATGACACTTCTCTTATAATTTCACTAGTATTATATTGCTTTAAAAAAAGTAAATCTTGACTCTGACCATTATTTTTATTGCACCCTGTACCCACTGGTAGAGAATCCAGATGGCTGTCCACAAGTAAACATAATAAGATTATACCAGGATCATCTGAACTCATTATTTCCAGCTCTTTTACAGACCTTGATGATTGCATGTGGATTTCTGTCAATGCTGAGCCTACTTGATATGTTTGACCCTCAAACACACTTGATTACTGATTCAGAACTTAACTAAAATACAGTGGTTAATAGCGGCAAAAGAGTTCATGGTACCAGGGGCAGCAATCTGGAGTGGCAGAGTCCTCCTAGTAGAGGGTATTAAAGTTTAGGTGACAAAATGATTACAGTTACAAGACAAAAATGAACAACCCTAGTTTGCAGTATGTGAAAGAGCTGTGTGGATTTGCAACTTTGACCAAACGCATTTGTCAAGTACTATAAATCAAGAAATAATGCACCATTACAGTACAGTAAATATGTAAAGTACAGAGGCATGCCAAGCTACTGGTCAGATCTTTCAGGTCAAGGAAACCACACTGTTTCCAGCCAATCTCAAAGGAATTAGCATCTTCATAAAGCATTAACATGTTCTGGCAAAATTCTGATAAATTGATCCTGATATCTACTGGAAAGAAGCATGTAAAACTTTTTCCAATTTGCATTAGAGAAAGATTTTAGTGTTGTTTTTCATCAGTATTGCATAGAGAAAAACTTCCAAGCGAACTCTATGCAATTTTGAGAACTGAGGTGATTTTGCCGATGAGGAATCCTCAGACCTACAATCTGTAGAGCAAGAGAGTTTCAGCCTCCCAGGCCTCCCTTCACCCCACCTTCAAGACAAAAGCACAGTATTCCACAGAAGCAGTTGGAATTGCTGTATCAAACTGACTGTCTTACATCTATTAATTCATAATCATCTTTGGCATAGAGATGTTGCAGGAGGTACCAGCGTGCCACAGAGGCTATGTTTTCAGGAATTCCAGGCTGATATACCAGTCTTTCCAACATTCGACGAGTCTCCCTAGAAGCAGATCAAAAACATCATTCAGACAAACTGCAAAATTTGGCTGACTAGCTTGCATATAACTTGTAAGACCTTAGTGATTAAACCAAAATGCTTCTTTAAATTTTAAAGCACATAAGTATCCTGTGTAAGCAGCAATAATCAAGAGTGACTTGAAGAAATGTCCTCCTTTCCATATTACCCATTAAGTGGGAGGTGAGCTGCTGGTTCCTTGATTTCCTATGTGACCACTGCCTTTCACCTAGAATGTCCTGTTATGTTTCATATATGACATGCAAAGTTAGTTGCTTTAGTTAGTAAGTGTCCCAGAATTAGATGTCATAGCAGTCAAAATCTGCTATTTCCAACATGATAAACCTCATGCTGTCTCTGAACTCTGCCCAACATCTGGTTTCCATAGGTGATCTGTCTAACAATAGATATTCTGCTGTTTAACTATAAAATAAATCCTTTAGAAAGCAGATAGTTTCTGTAAGACACAGCTACTAAGAGTCTTCTTAATCCCCAAGTATTTTAATATTACACACAACCATATTTAATCCAGCACTCATAAAACATACTGCAGTTTAATATGCAATAGAAGAAAGATGTGAAATGGCAGAAGAGGGGGGGGAAATTTGAGTAGTATGAACGGACTAAAATCCTATTTGGCTGAAATTTGCTGCCACCCTGTACCAAAGTATTCAAGTTCACCTCTGTGTCAACAGAAAGCTAGTAAAAACTGGCAGTTAAAGATATGGTTTTCATTCATTGCTGCTCCATCAGCTTTGGCTGTTGTTTCAAGAATTCTATCTTTTGTAACTAATGCAATTTTCCATTGCATAGTGATTTAATGAGCTGTTGAGAGATTACATCTGTTTGACTTATTTTGTTTGCTTGTTTGTAGTTAAGACAAACTTGTTTCAGTATTTTGAAACATCTAGCAAGATCAAATAGATTTTGTGATATGTTTGTTGTTCAGAGAACTGGATATCTTCAATTGTAATAAAACTGATTTTAATTGGATTTAGTTAAGTGGGTTTTCAGCTCCCCCTTTTCATTTTAAATTAACAATGGCCACATAACCACATAGGATGCTTGCCACCTTTCTACAAGTCCACAGAAAAAGCAAGCAAGCTCAGACTCTTCAGAACTTAGTCTCTAAGATATATCTAACAAAAACAGATAAAAATGAACAAAACCAGCATTTATGCAATATTCCATTTTTCCATGGCTAGATATGCAAAAATTTCATAGACACAAATTAGAGACTTAAAACCAAACAAAGCAGGAAGATTCAAATCCTACTCAAAATCAGGTACCTTTCTCTCCTTCCTCAAAAAGCCCCAGTGAGCACCTCCAGTTGAATAACCTTCTGTTATTCAGGATTAGATGTAAACCCAGCAAAGTCTGGTTTGATACCAAGCTGGACCCAGCACTAGCTAGAATGTTGGTGTTTGTTTCTACCATGCTAATTAGCAATCTCTTAGGAAAATGTGTACTTATTGACTGTAATTTTTTGGATTGCATGCCTTTATTTACAGAAAAAGCTGCCTTTTCTCTTGGTATCTCAGTCATCTAAAAGCTTCTGGGAGAAGGGATGGAAATTCCGCTTCCTTATCCCCACACTGCCAGCCTCTACCCCGTTTAAATGCCATGCCCCTTCAGTAATTCTTATTTTCAATTTTCCTTGGGTTCGATCTGGGCATACTGACTGCTCTTGCTTTTAGACATTGTGTTCCTTCCAAACATAATAGATCACACCTACCTGGCTCCCATTTTGTGATTATACTGTAGCAGGGCTTGCAGGAGAGCTGCCAGGGGGCACGGAGAAAGTTTCAGGGCTTCTGTTGTTGCCTCCTGAACCAAGGCTGGCCAGTGCTCACTTGACACCTTAGCCTATGTTTAAAACATACACAAGAATGAGCGCTTTATTGCTACAAAAATCAGTATTTGTTTACAGCTGCTTAGAGAGTAGGTTTAATTCAAGCTGTTACGAGTTGCATAAAATATCTGGCAGGTTAGTAAGAGATCTTTTAAAGAAACAAAAAACACAAAAACACACAGAAACTACATTGATTGGAGGAACCTGGAAAAAATATACTAAGTATCCTCAGGGCTGCCTTGAGAGTATTTTATTTTCTCATTTGTGCAAGGAAGCATTTTATTTTTCCAAACATGTCTTAGAATTTTTTTGTTTTAACCACAATCCCTTGCCTGCTCTTCACTTTGCAAGTCTCATGCCAAATACCAGACTATTCCAGAAAGTACAGTTATCCACAGAAGTGACTGAGGAATTCTAATGTCTTTAATGTCTTGCTTTATGAGAAGTCAAATCCAGTTTCAAGATGGCAAGTTAATTACCTAATGGAACAACTATTCAGCGAATTACTACATCTTCTGGCTTAAGGAAAACTTATCTTCCCTGTCAGAACAGCCCTTTTTTTTTTTTTTTTTTTTTTTTGGTGCTTGAAGAGGTGCCCATGTCTTTATGTGGACAGATAATGGGGACACAAGCCTTTCTGAAACAGAGCTTTTTGATCAGGCTTTTGCACATTTCATTAAAGCAGCACAGATCAAAGACAACCCACAGAAGCTCACTTTCAGCTGTTCTGCTCATGTAAAAAAAATAAGACGCAGTATTAACTCAATTAACAGAATATACAGAAGTACCTTGCAATCTGAGAAAACTTCTGCAACAACAGACTTAGAAACTATTGGAAGTGGGGAGCAGACCACTAGAAAAAGGACAGAAGAATCATGGGAGGAGAAGTCACTACTAGACAAATTCTGCCTTTCGAAGCATATAGCTTTCCCACTTGTGAGAAGGTAACTTATCTATGTTCAGGGGATCCTCTTTTCTCCCCAGAAATTGTTTTGCAGCTTTATCCTCAGTAAAATTGACTGCCTTTCCTTGTATAAGGATGCAGGGTTCCTTTGCCTGATTTTGATTATGGCTGTTAGCTCACCTGACAGTTGAAGCATATAAAGAAAGCGTTAGCCAGGATTACAGCAATCTCTGCCTTTTCCATTAGGCTTTAAAAAAGCCTGCTAGCACCCTTCAAGTTTCTAGAGAAACAGTGTTTAAATAAAAGATACATATGAATGCAGTTACATTCATTTAACTCAGTGTAAAGAGTACAGAAATTTACCTCATGCCACAAGGCACAGTTCCCTTATGTTCTCTTTACATTTCAAGGCACCGTATCTCGAGACGGCCATATAACAAAGTTACCTGAAATCTGAATGAAGTCTTCAAGTACCACTGCAGTAAAATATATTTATTACAAGTAGTTGCCTGAATTAAAGGACAGAGACTCGAGGATTGGGTCAGTTTGGATGATCAAACTGAACCTGTTATTAGAGAAATAAGCCATATGTAAAGAATCAGCCTATGTTTTAAAAAAAAAAAAAAAAAAAAAAACCACTGTGCCACTGTGCAAAGGACTATCCCAAGAGCAGCCCACTGTCCCTTTACGTCTTAATTTGTTCTCTAGTTGTCGTTCATAAAATGCAAAGTCATTTAAACAACGGTTTCATTTGGAGATTACAGAGGCCCTGCCTTACACAAACTCTTGTTAAATCAGTTTTATAATTTTGATGATCTTACCATGCAGATTTCCAGTGCAAGCATGGCTAGCCTGAGCAGACTGGATAACTTCCCACTCCAGCTGCCCTGCTGTGATGCCAACTGCAGGCTCTTTCTGTAACACATCTCTGCTGCAACCATCATTCCTTGAGATTGATACACACTTGCCAGCCACTGAAAGTAAACAGCCAACACATCAGTTAGCAAGTCATCAAAATGTACATCTCATCAGGTAATACCATTTAGTTCAATTTAGGAGAGTGAGACAGCAAACTTAGCTAGAACACAGCTACCCTCCTCCACTCCCCTATTCCCTCAACATACTGAATATTGCCCTAGAGGAAGATGTAGCTTCCTGACTGCAGCGCTGCCAGTGCACCTCACTGCAGTAATTTATCTCACAGTCACTTTTAACCATCCCTGTCAACTGATAGCTGTTCTCATCTGCAGACAGGCCATAGATGAACAAATAATGTGTTTGGCTTTGTCAAGCAAGGCGCTGTGGGGTGCCTTGCTTGTCCTCAAAACTTCTGTAGAAATGAAAGGCTGGAGCTTCTCCCCTCGAAGAAAGGTCCCTCCAGCCTATGCGAGCAACATCAGGAAGGTGCAGACGTTGAAACTTGCCACCTGAGCTCAGAAAACCAGGATACCTCTTTGGTCTCACAGCTTTTGACCCAGCAGGCTTGTGCTCGAGCTGCTACATGGGGCAGCAGAAGTATCATATCACATGCACAGATCTGCCATTTCAGGCTTCTGCCAGCTTTCCTGGGATCGCTCAAAGAGGAGCGAAAGGGTTCTCACTCCTTCCTCAAGAATCCTGTAGCCGTGTTCCATTTACCAGAGCAGATGCTGCCATGAGTTTGCAAATGTCCAACATGTGCATGAAGATATTCCAAAATGCATAGGACACATTTAGAAATATTTTTTGTTGGGTCACCAGGCAAGCAAAGAAGCTTAAAGGTCCCTTACTTTTAACAAAGATGCTTAGGCTTTTGCTACCTGAACACTGAGCAGGGTTAAGAGAGGCACAATCCTAAGCTCTTTCTGGTGTACAGCCTTTATTAATCATTAAGTACTTTCTGGAGTTTCTGTTCTTGTTAGTACTACTGTGTATTCTTGACCCCAAGCTGCAAGACTTCTTTGTAAAATAAAGCATCCATTCAGTATGCTTGGAAGGCTTCACTGGCCTCAGCATGCTGCAGCTAGAGATACCTAGAACTCTAGACAGGAAGGAAAGCATAAAGAGGATACTTAACGAATAATGCAATGGCAGCCCTAAAAGGCCACCTTTTCACTATTTCCCTGTAAGTCACAGCATAAAGATGGAACAGCCATAAGAAAAGCACTTTAGCAGCCAAATGCTATGAGATAACCATTTTGACAAAAGCCAAAAATTTAGACAAAAAGCAAAGTTAATGACCTCTCTAACTTAATAGCACTGTAGGGGATACTTCCAAGTAAGACAAAACATTTATCAAACCATTAAAAAGCTTAGAGCCAGAAAAGATGAAAGCATAGACTTATCCATTATGAACAGATGTAGCAGCCATGGAAGCCTTTTCAGGACACCATCCAAGCTTTGAGATTACAGTATCTTCTTTAACTGAATACCACAAAGATCTTGCCCAAAGGTATCTGTTTTTTTAAGTCTGTGTCAAAAGTAAACCAACTTTCTCCCTCACAAAAACTCACACTTTATTTTCTTCAGTGATTTGTGAGCAAGGTGACACTTTACCACGCAAGGAATGCTTGAAGAATATAACCTAAATGCCGAACTCCATTTTCAAGATTTTTACTAAAATAAGGGAGTATATAATCATGTCTCTCTCCCATGCCCCCATATGTTATGAAGCCAAATTAAGAAAGTACTGTAGCTACAGAGCGACGATGTCTCACAAGCCACAGACTGCAGCCTTATAACGAGGCAGCTAATTTTTTCAAGATCTTCTCTCTGGTCTTTTGGCACCGAAATCACTTTCGTGAAACAAAATGCAAAAACACTTTTACTTATTCAACAGGCAGGGGGAGTATCATCTATCACACAGCTATCCAGCAGCAGTTCACGGCATCTTTCTAACCCCGCTGCTAGGAGGAGCGGAGAAAGCCAGTGCCGGTAGCTAAGGGCAACGGCTGGGAAAGCGAGGGTGCGCGCTCGGCGGCCCTCGCGCTGCTGCAGAGACGGCCTTCTGGCATCACCCCGCAGGTTACAGCCCGTGCTTCACGACGAGAATCCATCGCTTGGGATCCTGCGGGAGGCAGGCAGCAGATACTGCTCCTGCGTGCCTTTTCTCTTCCTCGCCCCCAGCCTCGACTAACTCGAGAGGAGGAGACACTTAACGCCAGGAAATTAAGCAAAAAAAAAAAAAAAAAAAAAAAAAAAAAGAGGTTTATTCTAAGTTTTCATACCCTGAAAAAGAAAACACATATTACTGTATGAGGAAACCATTTACTTCTATCTATTCTTACAGGTTATGAAATATTTTACCGGTTTCTGCTCAGCCTGCTATGTCACAGATTCCTTCAGGAATAAGGGTCATATGTTTACTCACAAGTTTTTATTTCTCATGCCTCTAAGTCAACTTCTTATTACTTATAACACAGTCCTTGTTATTTCAACCATTAAGGAAAATTCACTTTATGCTACAGTTATGTAAATAATTGAATATGAGACGGCTTCCCTCTCTCTGGCTGTCAGTGGATGCCTGAAAACAGAGAGGGAAACAAGCCTGCCCTGCTCAGAGAGTCCAATGAATAGGGCAGCATCAGGGGCAGAATCCAGACTTACCTGCCACGCCGCAACTGTTGAGCTGCTCATGACCGTCTTGCGAAGCTCCTCCAGGATGGTATCTGGAAGGTCTTTGTGAGACTGCAACAGCTGCTTACACTGAACTTGTCTCAACAGCAAGAACAGACCTGGGTGCTCTGGGCAGCTTTTCAACCCCTAAAACCAAAGCAAAAGTCTATAAGGCATCTGAAATATCACTTCCAAATATCAGAAAACACTTAGCTTTTTCCATTTATGTCTTCACAGAAAAAATAACACTGAAAACATTCCCAGAACTTTTGCAAGAAAGCATTCCCCCCTCATCCACTTCTCTGTACAACGACTGGTCCAGAAAGTGATATTTGAAAATTTTTTTTCCCCCTCCTCCTGTTTCCAACATACATATGAAATCTACCCTAAGTTTTATACATGTCCCACTTTTAGAGGTTTCTGAAAGCTAGCTCAAACTTTCTAAGCAAGGAAAGGCAAAAAAAATCCTTTAATTATCTTCTGGCTTCATGATCATTATGAGTTTCAGGGTAATAAAAGCAAAAACCAGTCATAAGGCTAAACGTGACCTCGAGTATTTTCCAAGTGATTTTGGTTCTCTGAGAATATGATGTCTTATTCTCACAGGAATAGAAACACCTTACTAAACATTTTCTGATCAGTAATATCACATAGAGAGTTTATTTCTTAGAACAAATCCATCTAAAAGAACAAAGCCAGAAAAAAGCCACCTGCTGCTTTATTCTACTCAGGTGAAATATTTGATATTTCCGCAAATCACACTACATTCTAATTTACCTTTTCAAATCAGGAGGCATCTGAGAATTTTAGAAAAAAAAGCTAAAAATTGAGCTAAGACACAATGCTTACACTTCTCTTCTACTCCCCTGCCTCACCATTAAGCAAAATCTATTGCTTGGGGATTCTCAACAAGCTTCTTTTTTTTGTAGAACGTACATACGTAAGATAATTTATGATGAAAATATCCTAGAGATTTAATTTTCCGGAGATAAGGCATGAAAGCCCATATCGGAGGCAGGTGTTTGCTGCATTTTTTTTTTTTTTTCCCTCCCTTTAGCAAGTGTGAATTTTGCTTTGTGCACCTCTGACTGAGGAGAGGGATTGCCCGACTCATCATCCCCAGTTACATTATTTTCTGCTAATGTCAAGGCCAAGACTGTCAACAAGTGTAAGCAGGACCAGAGAGGCTGATTCCCTGTTTCTTCCCAAATTGCAGGCACTGACTGTCTTCACACCTCACAAAGTATTTAAACAAATAGTAACTGTAATCAACCCACATCAACACCCTGAACTACCACTCTATATCTGAGGAGATTTGCCACTCTTGTAAATATAAGACAGATCAGTAGACATGCTGGTCAGACAAGTAAAACACCTCCTAGCAAAAAAGAGAGAGAGAGAGCAAAGTATTTCACTCTACAAAACTAGCATCTTTACTGAACTTCATCTTTAGGAATTAACTCATTTCCCAAAGAGCATTTTCCTTTGTGAAAGTCTAGGACATAGGTGACGGAATTCTACTGCTACTTTGCTCATCTTTTGCAAAGTTTTTTTATTTATAGAAACATGAAACAGGCTCATACACATACTTCAAGCTTGCTAAGTCAATAGTCGACAACTGAGTTGACTCAAGACTTCTTTCTTTAATTATTAACCTTGGATTTTTTTTTCTTCAGTGCTATCCTTAATGGTGTAGGCAAGCCAATCTTTCTTCTCCTTGTAGTCAGAACTGAATTTAGCTTCTGAAGCAGAGAACCAATACAACTCAACAACAGTTTGCTTCTCTGTCAGTCTCCTACACCTGGATATGAAGCTTCAAAATTCTGTAATGTGTCACTTACTACTAGGTTAGTGATAAAAGTAGGTTAGAAGAGACAAAGTTATGCTACAGCATGTCATATTTTACTAGCTTCAATTATTTAGGTTGGACTAGATGATCTCTAGAGGTCCCTTCCAACCTTAAGCATTCTATGATTCTATGATTTAAAGGGTTTTGATACTGTAGGTATAATCATCATCTTGTGTACGGAGCTGAGGGAGACAGAAACACCAATAACCACCGCAGTTAGCAACTCTTGTGGAATAGACAGGGGCTAATTCAACAGCTACCTTTTGGGAAAGCACTGTCAGCCAAGGCATAATTTTAATGCAGTTCTACCACTTTTTGCCAGCATGTTGCCATCATACCTTGGTACAAAGTGCTTCAGCTTCTGAGATCCTACCAGTCTCTTCTAGACTGGTAATAGCTTGACAGAGAGACCATTCTTCAAGAGTCTTCATGTAATTAGCTGGGAGGTTGTTTTCTCCAGCTGCAACTACAGATAAGAAACTTTTACTGTACATGCTTTAGTGCCACACCATGTCATATACTTTAGACATAATAAGAGTGTATTAGTCTGATGGGGCTTCCTTCATTAGGAAGGATATCAACAGATGATGGAATTAAAAACCAAGATGGGACGAGAGGACACGCACCAATCATTATGAATTGATACTCCGAATAATCAAAAAAAAACCATGGGATTTTAATTTATGTGAAAAATGCTAAGGACCTCATGCAAGAGTGAGGTTTATTAATATGATTTATCTCTCTACTAGAAAAGCTACACCACTCATGGAGTATTTGGGACTTTTTTTTGGTAAACCATTCTTTTGATCCAATACCTTCATCCATTCATTTGGGTATCAGCTCAGCAGTATTGTTTCAAAAAAGCATTTGAGGGGGCTGGAGGAGGTTGGGAGGGAAGGGTTTGGGTAAGCTACAAGCATGTTAGTTAACTCTAGCTCTGACATTATCATTTAGTTTGTTTACGGGAAAAAAAGCAGTTACAGCTCAAATCACTAAAAAGGGATTCTCAGATTATTTGCAAACTTTCATAATTCAGAAGAATATTGCAAGCTTAGTGTATTTCAATTTTATTTTTTCACTAAAAAAGTCACAGATCTTACTTTTGGCTGAAATTGTAGATACAAGAGTCATCTCTAGATCTGTTCGCTTTGGCTCTGCGTTGTTTACACAAGCAATAGTGTTTTCAGCATGACAGGCTGCCATTAGCACTGCCCAAGCAGCAGGATTATCTAGGAGAGAATCATTAAAAGGAACTTTTCTTAATATATTCCTGCCTTTTCTTAACACATTCCTGCCTTTTCTTAACACATTCGTATACCATTTAAAATCATCTTTACCGCATAGAGAACTTGGCTATCAATAGAGCCAGTATATATTGTAACAAGCGGTAATAAGAACAAGGCAAATAAGTTAACCAGGTGCTTACGTCTGCTCAGCTCATGGCAGCAGGCACTGTAATTATTTTCCACTACTAGGCAAGATTCTCCAAATCCTATGACAAGAACACTGCTTCTAAAGCCATCTAATAGTTTTTACATGGCCACTGCTATCCTTATCTGAAGCTGTTTTGTTTTTCTCCCTTGCCTAGTTTAATTCAACAAGCCAAAACTTAGAATAATAGTTACAACTTCAACTCCAAGTAATCTCCACAAAACACACAAGTGATCCAACCAAGAGAAGCACATTCTTCGTTTGGGCAAGAGTTGTGTCTGATAAGAAAGCAATCAAAATACAAGGAAACAAACAAAAACCACTAGTACTGTTGGAGAACAAGAGTAACCTGGACAGAGATGGATTGCTTTTTGAATATTCTTCAGCGGATTGTTTTTCTGGTCTTCTGATGAGTGACATCCTGCTGCCAACTGATTAACTGCAATGTTCAGCAGAGCTTTCTGCAGAGAACACAAAAGTGATTTTAGCAGTCTAACACAAGTGAACCAGATGGAATTTGTTTTAGGATTCTTTATGGAATTTTAAGTCTGCATTTCAAGAGCAAAGTTCACACCTTTCCACGGTTTAAATCAAGCGCTTGTGCGATGTTTCCTGCCACAGCTCCCCCCTGGAAGACAAAAAACATTAAACAGGTTAGATGACTGACAAATGCAAAACTTCTACACAAAAATACACAGCCCAGATCTTTTTTCCTGTCTTAATCAGAAATACAAACTAAGTTTAATATGAGATACATGTTTCCTTTTCCTGTAGAACACTCTAGTTATAAAGAATTATGAAGAACTATTCAAGATTAAAGCTGTCTTGCAAGTTTCAGCCCCATGTTTAGGAAGGGCTTCATTTTCAGGTGCTATTTCAGTTTGGGTAATTGCCATAATTAAAACAGTATTTATTTGGAAAACAGTTTAACAATGAGCATGAAAGCAGGAAAGAAACACTGACTATGGCTAGTCAGTATCACTTTTTGCAAAATTCAAGATACAAAAATCCTATTGGAAAATTACATGTGGACAATACACACGTACACTTGGTTTCCTTTTAACCACTCTAGGTTCATTCCCTGTGAAAAGGGTAATATGATCATTTCTGAGGATGATGGACAGATTTTGAGTTTAGTGTTTAACATGAAGGTATTAGCCAAAAATCAAAATAAAGTTTTCTGAAAAGAGAGAGAAAATAAAAAGATGCTAAGCTTGTATATCTGCAAGCTTCTCAAGAGCTTTTGAGTCCATTGGAGGCCCTCCATTAGCACATACATGTTAGCATCATTGCCTTGATGATGCCAACAGGGCTATAAAGATAACAAATAAGAGGTCTTGTATAGCTTTCTTCTACTGGATTAGAGTCTTTTTTTTTTCCCCCCCTATAAGTTTAAGTATATAAAGATCACGGCTTAATGAAAGATGAAAATAATTGTTTACGCAACTTGCTCTGTATCTACTTGTATACGTAAGGCTGAATTTTTTTCTATTCTGAATGCACACGTATTGAGTACTGAGACTTGTTTGTTGGTTTCTGGTTAAGAAACACACACTCAGCTTGTGCTCCATGTACTTACTTCTGCTTTCTGGGGCATATAGAGTGGAACTAGTTGAGACAGAAGAGACCAAAGGGCAGGATTATCAGGGTTACTGGAAATAATAAACAAACAAAAAAACCCACAAGATTATTAGACTTTCCAAATTCCACATGAATCTTGGTCTTCTGTGACTCTGTAGACACTTGTTTGAAGTGTCCAAATGGACTTTTTTTTTCCTATTAAAAAGAAAATCCACTGTGGCAGCAAACTGACACAGATGGTAATTTAAAACACACACAGTCAACCAAATACCCAAGTTATACAGCTACTCAAAGAAATCAACTATACAATATGCATATGAATATTTACAGGAAGCAAACGGAGACAAAAGCTAGGATTAAAGATCTTGTCTTCATCATCTAAAAAAAATAAGGATTTTTAACCATAGTTGGGGAAAAATGTCTACAAACAAGACTGAAAACACACAGAGAATACAAAGTGCTGCTTGCATAAAGGCATTAATTAAAATCCCCCACTCCCTATAATGCTTTGGTTAATTAGAGCACATTTAAACAAGGACATTTAGCTAACAGAAAGAACAGCTCTAGAGGCCATTAAATCTTAAATAAAAGTTTTAAAAAATTCCTAGGTTCAAAGTTTTGCTAACTATGGTAAAAAATGCTCTTCTAGAATAGCCAACTTATTTAACACTTAAGCAGCCAGAAACAGAAAACTCTAAACAAGCCACAATACTTGAGCAACTTGACCCCACAAATCAATACAACTTCATTTTTCAAGCATGCTGCAAATAAGCAGAGGCTTGTTTACTATTCAAAATTAAAAGACACATTTATGAGATAATTTAAAAAGAAAGACAGAATACAGACCTATGAATTGCTTTGGAGACTTGTCTCTGAACCTCCACATTTCTACCTTGCAATGCATAAACAGCAGCAGTAAAAAGGCACCTCTCATAAACGCTGTTTTCCCCTTTGACATGCTTCAATAATTCCTTTAGGGCTGCTGTTGCAAGTGTAGCATCCTGCTGCACCAGTCCTAACGTGCACAGAGCCTTCAGACTTTCTGCATTGGGTTCCTTTAACGAGCTGTGGAAACAAAGGGAGGAAAGGAGATGGGTCATAGGACAGCATAAATTAAACTCAATGTTATAGAATTTGTTACTTGGCCTGCATATTCTGCTTTGTCGACAGCACCTTCCTGGACAGTAGTAGTAGTCTCTCTGAGATGAGGAAATAGTTGCAGTAGACTTCAGTGGCCCTTAGGAGAAAATGAGCCAAGTCTTGCCTGGGTGTCCAACCCATGGGTCCAACCTGTGCCTCCAGCAGGCTCCCACCAGCAACCTCTCTGCAAGGGTCCCAGGGCTCCCCATGCAGTTCTGTAACAAACTTATCCTGGTTAGTCCTTCATTAAGTGTCTCTCTTCACTGGTATCCAACCCTTTTGCCTGGCTTGCAATCGGAGTGTGAAGTCCTAACTTACCAACAGTTAGGATATGCTGAATTAATGACCTCTTAGCACAGGACGCTGGATCAAGCTAGGTCAGTATCCTTGAGGTTGTAAGTAAAGAGCGTGCAATGGTTATGTAGTATTTCAGCACTCAAGCTTACAAACTACAAATATTTGGGAAGAATGACACACTAGCCGCCCTTAGGAAGTACTCATAGGAAGTCTGCAGTGCTAAGGCCAAATTAATTGCAGTATTCTTATTTACAGCTTCACAACAGAAGTCCAGTCAGAAAGGAGCCTCTTCTACTCTTTCAATTAGACTGTTCGTAGCAATTAAGCCTTGCTTTTAATCGCGATTTGTTACAGTCCGGAGGTAGTTTGCGTACAGCTTCAATTAAAAATGAATCAGTGTTCCCTTCATTATGAGAGGCCCTTTAGCTTATATCAATAGTATTCAAAGCTTTATAGAAGAACTACTAGATACAGCTTGGTGAATTATGCAGGTAGAGGTGAATTAGTCTAACTCAGGGTAATCCCTTGAGCTTCAACTCTGGTGAAAGCAAAGACCAAGCTCAGTATGAAACAGCCAGAAACAAAGATCTTAACTGATGTGCTAATTGAAGGTATTCTTACACTCAAGGTAATTCAATTGTCAACAGTAAATTGCAAAACCAATTTAAGGGAGGCAAATAATGAAACAGCGCTTGGCAACAGTTGTTGTTTAAAGTTAAGTAACTGCCATGTCCAATACATAATTACAGACATTAACACTACCTGGCTTCATTTATTGGATGAGCCTTATGAGGGTCCTTTTCAAGCACCTGATTATTAACTTTTCACTTCAAATAAAAGCAAAAGTGTAAACATCCTGTTCTACACTTTGTTTTCAGTTCCTAGAATGAAACAAATCTTAAGAGTCCTTAAACGCAAACTTGATTAGCCCGCACCGAGTCTCTTGTATGATGCAAAGGCACATGCCTCCCATGGGTAAGTAGTTACTTTATTGTACTAGCTGTAAAGACAGTCATTACCAAAGCTCCCTGTCAACCTGGCCATAGAAAATCTAAAGGCGGCTCCTTGTACAACATCCTCCTCAAGCCCTTTTAGACCATCTAGCATAAATTACATTATCTACATGAACAAAGGGTAGAGTTGATTTTTCTTATTCCTGAAACTCACCATATACTTTTGCAACACTGTGCTTCACAGCTGAGTCTGGACAGATTTGCTTAATGTTGTTTTCTAGAGCATTTACCATGTTTTCCTCTTTAAACCTAAGTGACTAACATCATGTAGGAAGTTCTTATTGTTGAATTTTATGATAAAAATAGAACCCTGCAGTGACTAATAGGATGGAGGAAATAACATCTCCCTAGCTAGTTAATCATAAGTTACACGGATTTAGAGCATACTAGGTTGTGGACCTTCACTATTTCAGTAACTTTGGGAATTTGCTGGCAAGATGGAGACAGTACAGCCAGTACTGAAGTTCTGTATTGACAGATACTTGCCCTGAGATGCTGAAATATTAGTTCTTAATCCATAGCTAGCAGGAAAACAAAACAAGCCAGGGGTTCTTCAGTCTCTAGAGGTCTGAAGAAAAAGACATTCATGAAGCAAGTGAACAACGGAAAAGGGTCTGCTTGGCTTCAGAGGGAATCTATCATTCCTTGTCCATGATGCCCAGAGCACATTTTTTCTGGGAATTTCTGACAATTTACACTTAATTTGTTTCTCTTAGCCACCCATATTTCTTACAATTAAAATAAAAAGAAGTATTTCTTAATGAGTAGAACAAGTTAACATCATCCTTATGGCAAGCCAATTAGAACTACTATGCAGAGAAATTAGACACCAACTCCCTGCCCTACCAGTCCTTCTACTGAAGAGTGCTTTTTAACACAGGAGAACACACAGGACGTAACAAAAGGGATAGCCAGCATTAACAGCCTTTACGGAACACTGTAACCACTCCTGTTCCTACTTGGCAGTACAAAACATCCACCTGAGACTCCAATAAAAAAAAGCAGATTCAAGGACTTAGCAGTACAATCAAACATTATACGCTCATTATTATTCCCTCCACTCACCATTTAAATAGCAGTGTCTTTGCAGCATCCACTTTGTTCTGTTTATACTCTATTATTGCCAAGGCAGTCAGGATGTGGGCTTTATCTTGTTCAGACTCAGCAATGGACAGGGCTTTCTCATAGGCTGGTAAAACATCAAGATTCAGAATTCAAGTAGGAGATAAACATATATATATATTTATATATATATGTATACACACACACACACACACACACACACAATCCTTATTGAGCCTCTGGAAAGGCACGCTATTAGAATGCATACACAGAGCAGCACTGATTTCAGATTCTTTGAATTTTTACACCTCAGACATTTCAAATCATAGTAAAAACAGTTGACTAAAAAACAGTTGACTAAAAAACAGTTGACTAAAAAACAGTTGACTAAAAAACAGTTGACTAAAAAACAGTTGACTAAAAAA
>VZSV01000062.1:679617-692021 GCA_013398735.1 Nothocercus julius | reverse complement strand
GGGGGATGTGGAGCTGCTGGAGAGAGTCCAGCGCAGGGCTACGAGGATGATCCAGGGCCTGGAACATCTGCCCTGTGAGGAAAGGCTGAGAGAGCTGGGCCTGTTCAGCCTGGAGAAGAGAAGGCTGAGAGGAGACCTGAGCAGTGTCCATAAGGACCTCAAGGGAGGCAATGAGGAGGATGGGGCTGGCCTCTTCTCAGTGGTGGCCACTGATAGGACTAGAGGAAACGGCCACAAACTGAAGCACCAAAAGTTCCACAGGAACTTTAGGAAAAGTTTCTCGACCGTGAGGGTGACAGAGCACTGGAACAGA
Organism: Nothocercus julius; assembly: GCA_013398735.1. Classification (NCBI taxonomy): domain Eukaryota; kingdom Metazoa; phylum Chordata; class Aves; order Tinamiformes; family Tinamidae; genus Nothocercus; species Nothocercus julius. The sequence goes on along the minus strand of VZSV01000062.1, from coordinate 691,708 downwards.
CTGCCCAGAGAGGTTTTGGATCTCCTTGTCGGGAGATCTTCCAAACCTGCTTGGCCGCAGTCCTGTAGCACGTGCTCTAGGTGACCCTGCGTGTGTAGGGGGGTTGGACTAGATGATCTCTAGAGGTCCCTTCCAACCTTAAGCATTCTATGACCTCTTTTCCATTTCTCACTTTGTATTTTGGACTCCCCATTTCAAGATGCTTTCCAAGTTCTACATCGGACATCTACAGGCCTCGACTCTACACTCCTAGAGAAAGGAGATCAAGAGAACAGCCACTACATTTGACTACCTCAAAAGCTAAGTGAATTAGGTGAAAGGAGCAAAGAAGCAGGAAGCCTCCAAATAGCTAGACAGCTCCTTGTAGTGTCTCTGCACAGCTGAATTTGCCAGTTTACAGACTCCAGAGGACTGATTAGGCAGACTGAACAAGTAGGCAGTGTATTTTCTACATTGGGTTCTGATACAGGAAAATGTTAATTCTACATGAATAACTGAAGAAGGTTTTACCTTCAAGAAGTGTGTCAGAGTTTTTCCTTTGTCTTTTTTTGTCTCATCACTCATGAACCAGTATGTGAGCCCCAGGTACTGATGATACTCTGCAGTTTCAGCCTTTCTTTCGATAGCATTTTGAAAACTGAATAGAAGGAACAAATGCCAGATCAGACAAGCTAACATAAACTGAACCACACTATATTCTATTTTCCACCACATGTCCCCATTACAGAATCAAATACAGTACCTTTTTTCTGCCTGTTTATAGTTCTTTTGAGAATAGTGGATGAAACCTTCAAGAGCATGAGCCTCAGCCAGATCAGGGTGGGACAACAGAAGCTCGTGTGAAATCTGCAAAAGGGTATTATTCTTCCCTGGTTATTACCATATGAAATTCAAACATTCTGCTATGCTTATATTTTACAATACTATACAAACCTTAGAAGCTTCTTCCATTAAGCCTTTGTTTAGATAAGCCTGACCTCTGAAAGCTAAGAGCACTGGATTACTGCCCACATCCACAATCTAGAAAACCAGACAATCAAATTATTCACTTTCCAGATTAAAGAATCAAAAATATTCAAAGCATACATATTGCATGACAGTAAGGACAAGGGGGGAAAAAAAAAATCATTTAAATTTAGATAGCAGACCACTGAGAAGGATTTTTGCTGGAGAATAGGTAGCAGAGCATAGAAAGCAAGGACAGAGCTGCAGAAGTCTAAAGAGTAAGTGCATACACTAACCCATGCAGCATAACAGAGGGAAGATGGAGCAAGAGAAGCAGCCTCTGCTTAAACCTTTCCCAGTAAATCTTCAAGCACTTTGCTCTTGCTTATGAAGTACACAGAGGACAGAAGTAGCGTTACAACCATAATTCAAACAAAGATAAACACAAACCACAGAACCAGCAAGAACCCAGGAACACTTAAGCAAGACAGGACAAAGTCAAAAACCATGGCTTAAAAAAAAAAAAAAAAAAAATATACCCCAACCTTAAGGAGGAGGAGAAAAAAAAAAAAAAAAAAAAAAAAAAGACTTTTCTCTACCATAAGTAAGGAGTAAGGAAGGTAAGGTAAATAATGGTAAGGAGTAGTTAAAGTATTACAGAAAGTAGAAAGGAGGGGGGAAGAAATACATGGTTTGGGTTTTTAGTGCATAAAGCCAAGAGCATGTTTTGGTAAAACGTTTACATCAATGAAAATACCTGTTCAAGTACATTAATGGCCTCTTCTGCAGCATCAGCATTAGCTATTTTAATCAGAGCCTCTGCTTTCAACTGAAGAATAAGGTTTTTCTGCTGAAGACCAGAACTCCCAAGAGGTCCAACAGTTTTGAGAGCTGTTGGCAAGAGAAAGTTTCATCAAGTAAAAATGAAAAAGGAACAATAAAGAGGATCATTCTTCCCAATACTTTACAATTTTTAAGTTAAAAATTGTAAGTCTAATGGAGCACCAGTTAGAGTTAATTCTTTATTTGGTCTTTCCCCCTTATTTTAAAGGAACTACTCTGTAAACTTTCTACCCATTTAATTTCAAAACTTCCATCAATTTTATAAAGGTCTTCTCAGACACATAGGAAAAGCTGAATGCTTTCTAGGCACTGCAGTATTGTAAGTGGAACACTACATTTCTCGGATCTAAATTCTGATGAAAAAAGCAACTTTGAGAAATAAATCCTTCTACATTTCAAGTTTAATGAAAAAAATCTTACTATTAACATCAAGGATTTAACTTTGTACTTGCAACTATATCATGGGTTACTTCTCCAACAAACAGCGTAATCTTGCTCATCCTGGAGAACGATGACATTTCAGTTGAGCTCGAGGATTCTTCAAAGGCAAGTACTTGCTGGAAACGCCCAGTTAACTCTACTTTCACCTACAACAAACTTTTGTCTTACCTGGTATAGCCAATCTGTTCTATTAACCCTTCTCTAACTATACATGTCTAGAAACAGTGCAAGACCAAGGCAAGCATATAGTAATACTTCCTCCAAATTCCCTTACATTCTACCAACTTGCAAACTATTGAGGGCCTGAAGCAGTATTATTATTTATCCACTTAAAAATTCTTGTCTGATTTTTCTGTTGCGAATTTCTGCACTCACTCTTTGGACTCAAACTTTCAGCATGTACACCTTTTAGCAAGGTACCCCATAGCTTAACTACACTTTGCTTTAAGACACAAACCTACTGTATTTGTTCTGAGCCTGCCAGCTTCCAGCATTACTTGATACTATTTCTTGCACAGGAAAAGAAAACCCTTGACCTCTATTTATTCTAGTCTACTTATTTCTTACACCATTTGTAATTCCACAGATTTAAATCTCTTTTCTCGGGGGAAAGCACTTTCCAGGTTATTCAGTTCTTCTGATATTAAGCACTTTCCATACCTTTGCTCATCCTGTTATCCTTCCGTTAGCCTTTGCCATTACTTCTGGCATTATTTCTCAGTCTGTGAGACTGTGTGGGTTGGTATCAAGACTGCACGCACAATACACCAAATGGTAAAAGTTCTCAGTGTTTTGTTCTTTCATGTTCTGTTTTACTAACCATCCCTTCCCCTGTAATTCCTAACACTTGACTTGCTTTTGAAGCTCCTGCTAAGCATACAGGGGAAAAGAAAGTCCTATTTTTTCCAAACAAAAATGACCTCTCTATCTACTGCAGAGGCTAGTAAAGCTTTATGAGAATATTCCTTCCAGGAACTGTCCCAGGCAGTTATCAGGTATTTGGCCTAGTTTTTTGATTTTTGATTATGTCAAGTGGTATACTGCTGCATTTGCTCTTTCAATTACCTTGATTGCAGGACAGGACAGCTTCTTTGTGCTTGTGCATTTTCATCTGTGCCTGTGCCAAATAATACCATCCTGATGGACACTGGCTAGTCTTCTGTAAACCTAAGAGTTGAATAAACAAAGCTGTTTAGGGCTGTGAAGATGCTATGGACGTTGTATTACCATCAAAAACATTATCACTAGATAATCAGAATGAGACAGAGTTAATAGTTTTTAAGGTCATATTTTAAAACTGCTTGTAAGTGACATATCTTCCAAAATAAAGTAAAAGAGAAGAAAAATGTACATTTCTTATGCTTAGTTTCAAGGAACATAAGGAAGTTGAACAGAAAGAGTCCTTCACCTAAGGAGAAATAATCTCATGCACCAGCACAGGGTGGGCTTGACCTGATGGAAAGCAGCTCTGCAGTGAAGGACATGTGGCTCCCTGTAAACAGCAGGTTGACTCGATAAATTCTCTATTCCTTGATGCAATTGCTATTTTTACTGCTTCATCTAGATAGTTTCCGGTAACAGTCTAATTAAGCAACTTCAAGGAAGAAAATACCACAGAGCTGACTGTGATAGCAGGTAGCAACAACAGACTTGAGAGAAGTTATACCTAACGCTATGTTTAACAAACATCTAAATCCTAAACCAGTCAAGGAGCTGGGTATTCCTTTACAGGCTAAACGGTCTTTTTGCGACTTGCAGCAGAACTGACAAGGTATTTTAAGTATAAAAACACCTCAAATATCTACTGTAACCCGCTGCTGGTCAAGCTGGAGCATCTATACTTCATATTATATACTTACCTTCAGTAAGGCTCTTAACAGCCTCTTCGTATTTCCTTTCCTGGAGACATTTTATACCTGAACCGATAATGCCTAGACCACTACTTGAGTCCATCTCCAAAAGTCTAGAAAAACAGTGCAGGGCCTCTTCAGTGAAAGCACCTAGTTTCAGAAAGAAACATTTTGTAGAGCTGTAGATTTAAGACAACACAAAAATCTCCCAACAAATATGTTATCTACAAGAATAGATGCCCTTAGAAGTAACAGCTCTTTTCAGCTCAAGGTAACAAGCCTTTTAAATCTATTGATTTCTTTTCCGAAAGTACTGCATGCATAGTAGCAGAGGAAAAATGAAAAAAGTGGCAGTAACCTAAATACTCATTGCCTCCAAAAAACTAATGGGCAGTCCAAAATATAATTTTTTTACACTCATGTTAAATTACTACACGCATACTTCCTTAATATATGATCCTTAAGCTTTTCATCTAAGCCAAATGCCCTAAAACACTCTGCCACAAATAAACCAAAAAAATTTCATTCCACAGTGTTACCGAATCACTGTGAGCAGCTTGCTGAACAGTTTCTGTCAAACCACTAGTTTATCATTTTGGCCTAACTGTAACCAATTCCAGTATTTTACACTGCTGTTCAACTGTGGATCTACTAGTCCTTGTTCAAAACAACTGCAATGATTTGCAGCAACAGACTTTCTGTTAAAAAAAAAAAAAACAAAAACAAAAAACCACACACACACACTCATTTGATGGTCCTTTTGACTTCACACGTTACCAGCATTGCATTTAACCAAATATACATGTTTAGTTAGAGTCACTATTACATTAGAGCCAGTTTCTTTAGAGAGCTAAAAAGAACAGCAAAACATTTGTCACAGACAGACAGAAATACAGCACAGAAAATAAACAATATGCTGGCATGGGGCCCTGAAAGACAAAAACTTGACACTTTCTGAAGTTAGTCACAAAAGTAACTATAAGAGAGAGCTATTTTAAGCATCAAAATATCTAAAACCATCCTACTTACCTGACTGAATAAAGTGCAAGCAAAGTACTTCTAAAGGATAACTCACAGTAGGATATAAAGCCATCATATCATCACAGGTCTTCTTCAATCTAAGTGTTTCATGAGGAAACTTGAAAGGATTAAAAAAAATTATATGTGAATTATCAGATGTGGAATGTTATGCCTATACCCACTGAAGAAAACAGAATAAAGAAATCTTACTTTTGCCAAACACTGAATAAAGTCTTTGTAGAGATTTTGGTGCTCTTCACTGGGAACAGTGTCAGAAGAGTTCACTGCATGTTCAAAAGCAGTCAAAAGCTGAAATAAGAAAATTAGGAATGCAACAAGCAACAAATGTAAGCATGTATCCTTCACAGTCAAGTGCATATTTCAACATGTTATCTGGATTTTACTCATGGATTTTATACACATACTGCAAACAGAGAAAGCTACAAAAGAATCAAGTTTTATGCTGAAGTAGTACTCAAACAGGATGCAAAGCACTTTAGCCTACCAGTATCAAATGAAAGAATGTACTACAATATAGCAAGAAATAACACAGGGAAAGGTAAAATTTGCAGGAAGCTAGACTCTTCCTTGTACCTAACTCTGCATTCAGAAGGGGATTCCGTATCAAAATACTTAAGCATTGCCTATGCTTTGCTGTCTACCTTCTACACACCACCCAGAAGAAATCTCTTATTCCTTGACCTCCCTACACACATGGACAACTATAAGCTCCATAGAATGGGAGCAATACAGTAAGTACATCGAGAAGATGCCCACACTTTGTTAGAAGTGAGATGCTGAATAGAAAGGTGTCTTCAATGAGGTTCATGTGTCTTACTCTGAGCTGCAGAAAAGCAAACTAGCAATTAATAGAAGAAACCCATTCCTGAACATTTATATAACTTTTTCTTTTTTACCCCTGCTTTTAAAATCAAAAGAGCAATGCTGCAAGCAGCATCTCTTTTCTACAAGAACCCTTAACTTAGGGCACTTGCCACCTCTGAGTAGCACCGCTGTGTACAAGATCCAGATCACACTTCTTCTGACTGAAACTAATTTCTCTCTTCTGTCTAGAGCATGGCTACAAACAAAGCTGGGAAAGAGGAATCTCCATCTTTTCTGCTGAAGCAGATTTGGCAGGAAGGGGCAGGGGGGAAGAAGGGGAAGGCATTATTGATTAGTTCTGACACTCTCCTAAAGTGAGAGCTTACAATCTAGAGAAGATACTTTAAACTCAAAGGTTGCCTGCCTAGGGTAAGTACCTTAACTGTTCGATCCTTTTGAGCGTCTGGCAGAAAATTTCTCAATGGGTTGGAAGAATTGGAAAAAAACAGTGCAAAACTACCTTCTCAATGTATGTATGCTATAGAGGTTATTGCTTTGAAGAACACTGACATTCTAGACTGACAGAGCTTGTGAGTATGCTAGGGGTTGTTCTGCTCAGCCATGATGTTTCTGGTAACATGCAGAAGCGGAGTATTGTGTCACGGTGTTACAGTGTTAACCTGGGCTTCTACACAATTTTAGCTGGCCGTTAACGAGGGAGCCCTGGAACAGTCATTTAGATTCAGGTGCTTTATTTCATCCAAAATCTGTCTCAGGAACCTGCACCCTTAATACTTCTGTTTCCAAAGATCTCAGAGGCCAGAAGACAAAAAAAGAGTCTACATTTTCTTGAAGAGTTCAATACCACTGAAAGTTAATAAGAAACACAGTCATATGGAGCAGGGGGTTTGACTAGATGATCTCTAGAGGTCCCTTCCAACCTCAACCAGTCTGTGATTCTGTGTGTGATAAGACCTGCATGATTTTTAAGGCTTCATATGAAGTATGGTCGCATTCTGCATGTACATGTCTAGATGTGTAGGAGTGATAAATATTACCAACTGCTCAGTCTCATTATCCTGATCTTGTGTACTGTCTGCTAGTAACTGGATCATCTTCTTCCAAAGTTGATGAAGCTCTGCATTATCTGCACCTCCCTCCTTCTTCACTTGTATGAATTTGTGCCATGTTCGAGCCACCTGTCGAAAGGATACAAATGAATCGTGCTACAACTCCTTCAAAAAGATTAGAGGTCTGATATGAGCGTTCCAATTACTGTCAACTCTTAAGCAATGAGCATCAGCTTTCCAGATTAAGAGATCAAACAGTAAATGGTATTTGGCAAAGAGGACTAACAATTTATCTATGTACATTACTTTGAATAGTCAACAGATAAATTAAATACTACTATATTACTAATATATTTCAAATTCTGCACTTACATTTGCATAATACACAATTGCAAAGACACTCTTGCATCACTTCTTGAAAAATTTAAATGCAAATAGAGCAATCACAATTCATACACAGAAAAGGAAAAAAAATCTAGATATTGTGACCTGCTTCTTGAAGAATCAGAAAGCCTAGCAAATAACTGTCAATAAAAGGGTGTTTTCTATAAAAAGTTGAGAGAGAGTTACAGTGGTTGTAGAAGGGGAAGCAAACACTGGATGGTAACGCAAGACAAGCACACCAATATTTTAAGTTTGCCTAGATTAGAGCATCCTTTAGTAATAACATCTTGAAAGATGCTGTGGGTGCTGGTGAAGCCCTTCCTATGGTATCTATCATATACATAGGTGGGAAATATGTTGTAAGCAGCAACAGATGAATGAACTAGTAGACTCTTACTGGAAGAAAGGGGAAGGAGCTTGCTTCCATCCTAGAACAGGCATCAGGGTTTTGAGTAACCATCAGATTTACCCTCTTTCCGATTAGAATATCATAGACTTGGAAATGCTGCGGAAACGCTGCTTTTTCAGCACAAAAGCAGAAAACAACAATAAAAAAAATAAACAAAGCAACATCTGCAAGACTCAGAAAGAAAAAGCAGGACTTTGAAGACTAACTTGCAGATTAGTACATAGTATTGTGTACAAAGGGAGCCTGCCTTCACACAATAAATTACTAATACAGACTAGTGTTTTTGCAAATGGTGGTCAAAATATGCCTTTGGAGCTGAAACAGTTTTGAGGCTATTAATACAACACTCAAAAGTTTTCCTTTTCCACTGCTGGAGGAAAAGCGGGAGAGAAGGATGCAAGAGCATATACTGCCTTGTAAGAAAGTAAATCTGTGTGTGAGTAAAGAAAGAGAAAAGGGCATAACTGCAAGAACACGTTTCCCATATTACTCCAGGCACAGCAGGCCAAGCTAGTGGTGAGCCTTAAGAGCCATTTACCAGCTCCACATAGAAACAAGATCACAAGGCCCATTTATCTCTAGCGCTAGCGACACTGACACGCACTTTGGGAGTCCTAGTTTTGGCTGAGGCCCTGCAACTAGATTGACAGTTCCTTCTCTCTGTTTATAGACTGCCTGTAGCTAAGCCATAGAGACTCCTAGGTAAAGGGCAATTCTTAACATAAACATCCTTCTGATCAGTAAAGAGAAAGTAAATGAGTCACCTACCTCTAAATATTTCTTTTCTTGGTGATACAGCTCCACAAGCTTGTTACATACATCACACCATTTCTGCTTGTCACCACTGGAAAGGAGGAAGAAAATCCCATACAAATAAGCTGTTTAGGTTTCCCAAAAAGTAATGAAATATCTTTCAAATTCTGTTAAATAAGTTCCTAATAAGTTTGCCAAGCAAATCTTTACAATAAATACCACAGATCTCCCTAAAAAAATAGCTTATTGCTACTTTAACTGAATAGAAATAACTTTAAGGTACCGCATTGCCCTAAGCAATTGCAATCTACAGGAAAACAACAATCAATTCCAGTCAGCTATGGGCTCTAGTGACAGTTGATGAGTTAGCTGTGCTTATCTATATGAAATAGGTGATTTATGTTCTACGTTTCTAAAGCTACAGAAAAATAAGTCTACTTATTAATGATAACAGAGACTATGTACTATTTGACTACAGTAAGCACTTCGAAGCAGTGATTTCAGACAGCGGATATCAGCTAACAATTTTCTGAGCTCCTAACATAAAATAGTTCTCCCCTTAAGGGGGACTAAGAACTATTTTTTCTCCAGCTTAACACTATAGAAAAACGGAGCAGCCAACTCTTACCCTTTGAAGTGATAGTTAAAAACAAAACAAAGAACAACAACACCTGACAGACTAGCATATGCATCAGCTATGGCATTTGCTAGACTTCTTTAAAAAAAAAAAAAATCTAGAAATGTTAGTTTTAATTATGTGCTTGATATTCTTTACCTTTCATAGAGTTCCAAGAGTTTTTGGTAAACATCTGCTAAGTCTCCCTTGACATCCGTTTGCTTGGATTTCTCATATAGGTTTGCTAACCCCTTTAAAATGGAACAGATTAGACATTTCAAAAATAAGTAACATTTAAAGTTTGCAATTTTAAGTGAAATTTATGCTGCAAGTTCTGCCTCTGAGCAAAATCTGTGGGTACTACAGATGGGTAGTTGTTGTGGGTAGTTTCTGTACTACCTTCTGAACCTATTTATTTTTAATGAAAAGCTTGCCTCACTTTCTTAACTGATACTGACAACCATTTGAAACTTGTAAATATTATGTAACCTTGTTTGCATACCAGACAAAACACAGTAACAAAGTACACGAAGTCATAGGGTAGATGCTTTATATCCAAGTATTATGCAGCCTCCTAGAGTAACAAAGAAAGAGTACCTGGCTGCTAAACAATTCAAGAATTGGAAATTGAAATCAGGCACTAAGTGTTGAACTTCAAAATGTTTATATTGAAAATACAAGAAATCTTACTACAATATCAGATTTTGGTATCTGATCAAGAGATATTCAACTTTCCCAAGTCTCCAAATAACTGTATGATGTTCAAGACACACACACACACACACACCACTTAACGCATGATTATTCCAGCTGTATATTACCACTCCCTATCACAGGGGAAGTCAGTAACACAATTCATTCTATAGTAGAACCTGGAAAAAATACGTTATTAAAACATTTTCTTCCCTATAAAAAAAATGTTTCTTGAGCCATGGGCATAGCAATTCAGACTGCTTCTAAGCACTGACAAACTTATTGTACGTGTTTTAATTATCGGGCTTCCTAGCACATTTCACTCTTCCACATAGGAAGCACAGCTTACATCTACTGGGGCTGGACTGCCATGTTACACACAAACACACACACACACACACACACAGAGGCAGCCTTCAGATTAACTGTGGACACACAGTTGAGCAGAACTTCATCTGCTGTGAAGCTTGGCTACAATCAGAAAAACTTGCAAATCTTCAGTCTGTTCTGTTCCCACATTTAGCTTCATAGTAACACCCTTCATGGAAAGAATCAAGTAGACCAGAGCATAAACATACCTGCCATGCCAGTAACTGGTTCGGTTCCAGTTCAGCAGCCTTCTTATATGCTCCTTTGGCCTGATCGGGCTGCTCCAACTCAGCAGCTGCCAGGCCAATAAATACCCAAGCATTGTAGTTATTTTTCTCTTGCTTCAAGACTGCCTAGAAATATGCAATTTTAAATAAAACTAATGAATAAAATGCACCTTACAGATTCACCTACTGACTTTTCTTACTAAAGTTTAGTGAGCTCTTCTGTTTGGAAGCATTAGAAGTTAATACATTTTTAGGAAAAGACTAAAATTAATAACTTTAGCTTTCTTATGCCAGGGAAAGGTCATATTTCAATTGCTCTGCTAGTATCTGTATCTAACTCAGCAACTACAACATTCCTGTTGAACTTTTAATTAGAAATACACTTTTATCTACATTGCTTTAGACTTAATATCCTGTTTCACATGCAAGCAAATGCAAAAGAAAAGAGGAACAGAACTTGCAGGCAGATAACATGTGCAACTAGTTGAGATAAAACTATGTCAACAAGATGTAATTATGTTGATGTAATTATGCCAACAAGATGTCCCACACTTTCTGCATTACTGTACAATTGTAGAGGGAAAGGAACAGCAAACACATACAACTGCAAAAATAATTATTTTCCAAGTACATAATTAATTACCTTGCAATGTTTTAAGGCTTCCTTAAATTCTTTATTCCTTATTGCTTCTCTAGCACTCTTTAATGCTGCTTTTACTTCCTTATTTGACATTGTGGCTACTAAGTAGAAAGAACACATAATCAGCTCTTATAAAGAGAAACACTGCACATGAAACATCATTTATATCCAACTGTAACTACACTAAAATAAAAGCACTCTAAGGCTTCTTGCTGCAGCTATGGGTTGCACATCTGCACACAGAAATAGAATGCAACAGGCCAAAACGTGCACTGTGTGATCACTTCACTAGAAGTTCCTGAAACAAGTAATGGGTCTCAAATCCATTTTTATGCTTAAATCCAGCATGGGGTTATGTCATTATTCCAAATAATTAACAGGCACAGGGGGTGCTCTTGGCTGCTGTGACCACAGCCTGACAGCACTTACATTCAGGGCTGGCCGTGGCCACCCTGCCCCTTTCCACATGTTCAGGCCCTGCTTCTGACCAGAGATGCACAGGAAGGGAGCGTTTAAGGGCAGCCCTAAGAAGCACTTGTATTTACAAAGTCTGCTACAGCCATACAATATTTTGATGCACATGTACACACTTGTGTACATACATGTACCTAGCCCAAAGAAAACTTTATAAATCATCTAAACACCATAATCACAACCATCTAAACAGGATGAGGCTGAGACTGTGGCTGGCGCAAGGGCTACTGAGATTGAATAAACGACACGCTGGAGAACAAAAGCTTTTAAAGGCTTAAGAAAAACTACCAGGAAGGGAAAAACCAAAGCCCATGGAACTCACGCAGCCCGGCGGCTCCCTGCTCTGAGGGAGGCGGCTCCTCAAGCGTCACGAGCGGCGCAAACCGCGGGCGCTCCCGGCTCTCGTCTCCATTGGCACCTGCAGAGCACAACGGGACCGCGCGCTCGTCACGCGCCCGCGGGAGCCCGCGGCAGCTCCACGGCGAGCCCGGGCCGCCCCGGCGGCTCCGCCGAGACACAGGGTGGCCACACA
>VZSV01000062.1:661473-678812 GCA_013398735.1 Nothocercus julius | reverse complement strand
TTTTTTTTTTTTTTTTTTTTTTTACACTCATAAATATGTTTTAATCCCACAGAGAGGTAAAAAGAAGAACATCTTTTTCATTCACAAAATGCACATACTAATTATATTTCTAAGGTTAAAGGCAGCCTGTTTTGTTCTAAGTTGATAGCATTTTCTGTTGTCCTTGTCTGTCACCGTGACTCACGTGCTAGAGAGGAATTTGTGACTGTTTCAAACATTTCATTATTTTAAAGGCGAAATTTCTTAGATGGTAAGGCATCAAGGTCTTGCATTTTTTGGTTTGTTTCCCTGGAATAAAACAGCCTGTTCAGTGCGAAGGGAAAGCAACTCCTTCAATTTGCTGTGGGCCATATCTGCTGTTTTTTTGTTATGATTCAGTGGGAGAAAAGTGGTAGTTTAGGTAAATGTTTCCTGTTGAAGAGGTAATATCTCACTAAGTAACTTTTCCACATTTTATCACTTTGAAAAAAATACAGCAAAAGTCACTGTGGAGCTCTGAATTAAATGTCATATAATGATGCTTATTGAGTCCAGCAGAGATCAAGACCCCATTGTGCCAAATCAGGCTTGCTCAGTACGTGACCCGCAGAACATTTTTTGTATGCTGGTGATGTTGTCACCCATGTGTGGACATAAGCAAGTTAGCACAGAGTAGCCATCATTTGTCAGCTATTGTACTATGGGTTCCAATATGTGAACTCTTCTCCCTTGATAAAAAATAAGATAATTTAATTAGTAGGGCTGACTATATGTGCTAGAGGTAAGGTTTTACATGCTGGCATTTGTGTTGCAGAGGCTCATGAGGTGATTCGTACACGTTTGGGCATAGGCTCTGCTGCCAATGAGCCAGTAGGTGGTGAATTTGTAGCTTAAGTTTGATGCACTCGCTGCCCACCTATCGCAAAGGAGTGCTGTGCAAAACATAACCATTAAGCTGCCTCTGCTTTGAGCTATTCATGCTACTGTCACAATGTTGGGGAGGGTTACTCAGATACTTAAAGCTGCTTGGGAGATCTGTTAACATCTTTGCAGGTTCGCTGTCAACAGGCCTCTCATCAAAGAGCAGTATAGTTTAAGGCGGTCTGAGTCAAGACATCTTATTGAACCAAACGAAGAGACACAAGTGATCAAAAATGACAGTGGTAGGGTTGTGTACAATTACCTAGTTTCTTGTCATTTTTATTTTTATACAGTAGAAGTATTCAGAAGTTCTGAGTCTTTTTCTTTTTTAAGTAATTGATTGAAAATCATAGCTAAAGAAATGGATAAAATGAGAAGTAAAGTATCACAAGGAAGCCTTTGAGGGCTGTTCTTCATGGAAGAATAGCCTCCCTACAGCTTGCTAATCCTTTTTCCCAGCCGTAGTGTAGAATAAGTTCACAAAGGTGTGGTGCGGAATAGGAGGAGAGGGATAAGGAGCACAGTTCTGGTGACACACACTAAGAGGTGCCCATACCATGTATGCACCTCTGCAGTTGTATTGCTGAAATAATATATGCAGTAATGTGGAGTAAGGCTGTTTACATAGTCTCTTTTTTTTTTCCCCCTATTTGATTCAGGATGGACGTTTAACATTTTATCCAGGGAATCAGACTGTGGCCTTGCCTTTCATAAATTTGATGAAGCGATATGGCACTGTCTTTCTCAAGGCCTATACCAATTCTCCAATTTGTTGTCCTTCCCGTGCAGGTAGGATGAAACAAAATGTCATATAGGATAAAATGATAAATTTGGGGACTTGTCAACTTATATGTATGCTAATGATGGGTGTACATCAGTTTGGGATCTTTTTGCTTTGCTTTTTAATAAGACCCAATTTTTTCAGTGTATTTCTGATATTTGGGCCCTTTCTATTTTCTACTTCTCATGCTTCTTCTTTTAACCTTCCAGTTTTCTTTTTCCAACTACTTCTGAGCTCCCAATTTGCTTTGCAAACTTCTCTGAAGTGTAGGTATTTTTTAAAAAATCTTTAGGATTTTTATTGAAATTGTCAGTTTGCCTGCTGCATTGCTGAAGCTGCCCTCAGAACTACTTTTCCTTCCAAGTACAAAGGTATCTCTTTACTGCTGTCAGAAAGAATAACAGCTGAATAAATGAGTAGCTTTTAGCAGTAAATAAAACATTTCCTTTTTCCAGCTATGTGGAGTGGTCTTTTCACTCACTTAACCGAATCTTGGAATAACTTCAAAGGCCTAGATCCAGATTATGTAACGTGGATGGATCTTCTGCAGAAGCATGGCTATCACACAAAGAAGTTTGGGAAAATAGACTATACTTCTGGACATCATTCAGTGAGGTAAGGAGACAGACTGTCCTCCTGTGGTATGGACAGGAGTGAATAAATCGTGTAATAGTTTGGGAAGTGGCTTCTGTCCCTGGGTGAAATGGTAGTAGCTTTTATTTAAGAGAAATTGTATAAGGAACCTAGCAGGTCCTGCAACTTTATGCAGAAGCAAGCATAGCTCATGCAGATGCACTTTGTCTTTTACCTTTGTTTGGAAGATGAAGATCAAAATTGTGGAAGATGAAGATCAAATATAGTGGCTTCCTTCTGGATAGTTGTTTTTTGAAGATGCGCTATTTCACACAATAATAATGATGTCCATTGTTGAAATATTAACAATGTGACTGTTTGGGTACTTTGGGTTTGGATATTAAGCCAGTAGTGCCTTCAGATTAGTTTATAATATCCTCTTCTTCCCAACTAAAATGAGCAATCAGAAATTGAAATGACTCATTAGTAATTAGTAGTATGTAGCATTTACATACTGCTTTTCCTCAACAGAGTACTTTTTAAATATTATGTGCTTGAGAAGAAAGTTAGTTGCCTAATTTAATAAAATGTTTCCAGTTTCAGATGGTGAAAAAATGCTTTTCCTTCTTTTTTCTTTTTTTCCTTTTTTTTTTTTTTTTTGGCTCCCAAGTGCCAAGTCTTTACTGGAAACAAGGGATTATTCAAGTGCAGACTTGCAGCAAAAGCTTATGATGTTCCTATTTCCTCTACTAAACAATTTAAGTACTGCTAATGCTTCTCTGTTGTCTCTGCTTACTCCTCGGCTTAATAACTTACCATCTAAGCTAAGAACAGATGGTTCTTCCTCAGGTCTTTTGCTTTAGAATCTTATTTAAAGACTGCTTTATCCCTAACACTTCTCTTTTTCAGTGAGAAACAATTAAATATACAACATTCTAAAAGCCATCTGCTTATAATATAGATTATTTGTGCTTGTTTATGCGTAATACTGTTACTATCAGGAGAGAACATAAGAGAACAATAAGATAAATGCTTGCAGTTGTTTGTGTTCTTGTAGGTTAAAGATAGCTTGTTGTGACTACCCCAGACATTTGTGCTATTTAGAAGAGTGTAGTTGATCTTAACAACATACTGTGAGGTGCCAGTTATAGAACCTTTTTTTTTTTTTTCTGAGAAAGCAAAGGTTTGGCTTTTGTACTATTTAATAATAGAAGTGATTCTAGCAATTTACAGAAATGTTCATATCTATAGTGGAAGTTCTTAAAAAATTTTGTGCAGACTTAGGTGACTATTGTGGCATCTTTCAGATTCCAGCCCATGATAAAACTGATGGACTTTTATTACTCTCACGAGTCAACTTTTATATTAAATGTAATCTACAGTTATGACATAGCCATATAATCACATAAAGTGACCACATAGTTCTTAGTCTCATGAAGCTGAATTCATAGATGCTTCAAAGGCGGCTGAATGAAACTGAAGTATAGGTAGGTCCTCATTCTGTAGCAGCCTCTAATGCAAATTTCTGATTTTTTTTTAACTTGCCTTTTAGTGAGAGATTGAGAACTGTATTGAAAAAGATCAGGCCTTTACTGTTACTTGAGTAAATGTGGGTGGAGATTGAGAAAGAACTAATGTCTGTGCAGACATTAAAATCTTAAGCGGTTAATTAAGTAATCTGCAAGTAGTGTGGAAGAGTTATGAAGATTTCTGATCACTGTTGAAATAATTAGAACCCTGTTGTTTTAATTTCTTGTTATAAAAGAGAATAGCAAAGAGATATAAAAAAAGGTTGGCTAGCATGAGAAGGATGCTAGATTCAGTGGAAACTACTTTGTTCAGAAAAATGGATTTAACAAAACACAGTGGGCATTATTACTTCTTTAGAAACCTCAGGTGAATTTTGCTTAAACAACAAAACAACCCTGCTTCCACATCCCACACAGATACTTTCTTTTTTTAAAAAAAAACGTTTCTGCTTTTACTGCTGCAATATTTAGTTATTTATTTGTATGATATAAATGGATTTTGCCTTTTCCTAATTCTTGCAAACAATGCATTGCAAGGACAAATAAATCCTCTCTTTACACAGAATCACAGAATGGTTAAAGTTGCTCAAGCAGGGACACCTGGACAGTATCTGCATGCTCCAAAAGACTGTATGGCATGTGTCCTAAAATTGTCCTTGAAACCTACCTTAAAAAAGAGAGGGAACAGCCAGAGCTGATTCTAGATATGGAAGTTTACATATCTCCAAAATAGAAATCCATAATGAAATATACTCAGTATCCATTTGAATGTGACTGACTTGTAAGATGATTAATCATAGCTGCATGATTTGAGGAAAAAGGTTGCTAAGAAATACTTACAAAGAAATACGTATAAATGTACATACTTATATAAAGAACAGTCTAGATCTTCAGCATTCTGTCTGCTGAATATGCAAAACCTCTGCTACCTACCTGACAAAAAGACTCCATTTGTCCTTATGAATGTTTTTCATAATTACCTGTTGAGTCCTTGCTCTTTTAGTTTAAATTCAGAGGTTGAATTTAATATATATTGCTCTCTCCCTTTTTTTTTCACTCATCCACCTAACGTTTTGAAGACATGTATTAAAATCTGTCTTTTTCTCTTCCTCTGCCTGAGGATAACTGCTCCTCTTGATGTGTCAGGGTAATATCTATGTTACTCCAGAATGAAGAAATGGCCTGAAGGGTTTTTTTGGTTTTGGTTTTGTTTTGTTTTTTTGTTTGTTTTTTTTTTTTTCTTTTTTGCATTTTTGGTTTTTTTTAGCTTTGTCCTAACCTCACTCTGAATGGATAATCACACTGGTCTGTGGCCTAGCTAATGTATTTCTCAGTATAAATCAACATTATGACATTGTATGTAGTCTGAGATATACAGGCACAGAACACTGCCATCAATTAATTTTTATATCTATCAAATACATATTTATTGAGTATATTTCTCTGTAGGTGGTCAAGCTAATTAAATTTGTCGTGAATAGTTCGAGTAAGTCTGTTTATCTTGAAAGCATGTGTAAATCTAAATGAGACAATCAACAATAAAATATTTTTCATTGTTACAGATAATCTTAGTAGTTCTTCTGGAAGTTAAAAATATACTATTAAAATTCCTGTGTGAGTGAAAGCCGTTTGATGTTTTTTAATATTCATAATGATGTGTTTTAATGAAAGTACATGATCAGATGTAGAGCAATTTCTTTTTTTTTTTTTATCATTTCTATAGTGATATTAAAATTGCCACAAACAAAGTGAAGATGAGTAGGTATTTTAAATGGAATGTTTCTTTCCAGCCTTTGTTTAGGACAGTTTTGGAGTCATTCACTCTAGCAAAGAAATAAGGACATTTGCAGCTTAAATTTCTGAGTATTTGCAGATAAGCAAAAGTTATAATGGTATTAGAAAATCTGTTCCAAAAATATTTTATCATTGAAGTGGTGGCTTCCCGCCCCCCACCCCCTTCCTTTCTCCCTAAAACTTTACTACTCAATTGTATTTATTGACTGTATCAAAAGGAATTGTACAGGATAAATCACTCTTATAGATTTTTGTCCTAAGTGATAGTCTTTAAAAAAGCTAAAGAAATACAATCTGAAAAAACAAATATTGCTTCTAAAAGCAGCTACTCCAGGCAAGTTACTTCTCAATTTTTCTAATAAAAATCCAAGGCCTTGTTTGCCAGATAAATGGCATACGAATCAGTGGCAAAATGTGGAGCAAGGTCAGCAAGATACAGGTGGTATTTATGAATATTATCTTGCAGAAGCAGGAAGATGAATCGTTTTTATCTGAGGTTATAATATAAAAAAAAAAGAAGATCAGAAGTAGAAAAAATATGACTAAAGTTGTAAATATATAATAATTATTGGTTAACGTGGTTACAATTTCCTTTATATAAAAGTTACAAATAGAATGAGGTAGGACAATTCTCCTTGAATTCTTAACTCTCTTTATTTGGGGGAAAAGAGAAGAAAACACTTTCCACTGAATATGTATCTTGCATTTTTGTTTTTAGCAACCGCGTGGAAGCCTGGACCAGGGATGTTGACTTCCTGCTCCGACAAGAAGGCAGACCCACAGTCAAGCTTACTGGGAATAAGACACACATAAGAGTGATGGAGACAGATTGGCAGAACACTGATAAAGCAGTAAACTGGATAAAGGAAGAAGCCATTAACTTTACTCAACCATTTGTTCTTTACTTGGGATTAAATTTACCACATCCATATCCATCACCATCTACAGGAGAAAATTTTGGATCCTCTACATTTTTAACATCTCCCTATTGGCTTAAAAAGGTATGTGAAGATGAAATTAAAGTATAAATTCATTTATAACTGGATTATAAAAGGCATTTTATTCTTCCCAGAATTTTCAAGCCAGACTCAATTTTCATATTTCAGTTCACTGTAAGAAATATTTGAATGAGACATTAAATTTCCAATTTAAGACTGAACAAATAGAAGAGAAGAATTTCTGTTGATTATGAGAAATGAGAAGGTTTGTCAGAGGAAGTTTCTAATTCAATAAAGAAATTTCTGATTCAATGGCTAGAAACATATTAAACTATATGTTAAACAGTGAAATAGTTGCTATACTAAATACTGGTCTCAAATTCATTGTTTAAGGCATGCTCCATACAATGGTTGGTACAAATGATGTCATATGAAATCAGTCTGTCTGATTTTTATGAGAGATTGACTTTGCATGGACCATTAAACTAGAACCTGAAGCAGTAAGGTATAGTTTAAATCTGCCTTTTCTGCTAACTGCTTTCCTTACCAGTCCAACTCCTTCAATTTTTTTAGAATGAAAATAAGTCTCATTATTACCATATGTGCAAAGTCAACTGATACTATAAGGTCCCTGGGTGCCCTCATCTGTCACAAAACTATATGTAGATTACCACAGCTTTCACTGCATAAAAGGCACTGAGATTTTTCTGTAGTTGAATAATTGAGAATGCAGTTTGAAAAGACTTTACACTTACTTCAAAAAACATATGCAGTTTATGTAACTTTTTTTGGCCTATTCTACTTGGGGAGCTGCAAAATCTATTATCAGATACTTGGACTTCCTCATTTCTTGATGTCCTTTCCACCACTATGTATACATATTCAGTTACATTAACCACATAGTATCATTTACTGACCATTTGGTGATCCTCCTGAAATGTGTCTGTTTTGGAAAAAGCAATCTTCCAAACCAAAAAAAATCAATCTCATGGAGATGTCATGTTGCAGCAATAAATACCCTCTGAGGAATCCAAAATATTTCTTAATGTATCTCAAGAACCTTCAGTAATGGGAGGATAGCTGAAACAGCTGTCTGCTCTTGTTTAATCTTGCTTGGTTTCTTGTAGCCAGTTTCCTGTAGGCCCTGAGGAAACTCTGGGTTTGGTACGTCTGTTTCGAGTGGTACAAAGCTGGGTTTTATCCCTGTTGTTGTTATGAGCTCTTCAACTCTTGCTGTCTTGCCAGCTGTTGAGACATCTGAGCTGCTGTGTGTCAAATCAGCCTTGGGCAGGAGGGCCAGTGCTGAGTCACACCTGCAATTCCCTGCAGACTGAGGACCAAACTGATGGTGTGAAGGGGGAAACTTTATCTGAGCTCTAAACATGTTATGTGTATCTTCTACTGCATGGGGTTTGCTAGTATCACATTTCTCAAGGATAAAGGCAAATCAGGTATCTATCTCTGACTAGAGAAGATAGTAGTGCTGTAGTGCACAGTTAAGGAAAACTTCCTAGGTACTAAGGCACCTAGAAAAACACAACAGGTGCAAAATGCAAAAAAAAAAGAGCAACAGATATGCTTTTATTATTTAATAAAGCCATTTTTTTCCATATGAATATTAACATTCTTTTCCTTAAATCTGTAATTTAGAAATAATTACCGTTCTCTAATAGCATTCTCTTAAGTATATAAAGTGCTACAAGTGTGACTGTCTAGGCAAAATAAATGTGTTATAGTTCAAAGCACCAAAGCTGGTACTTACATACCCAATCTGTGTAAATGCTAATTTGAATATACACATTACATGTAATTGATTGGACCATATTTTTTAGTTTCAAAATGATTTTATATCTCTCCTTTATAACTAAAGAGCTTGACATCTTTAGAAACAAATAGAACTGTACTGGAAAATTGGATTACCCTAGGGAATTCTTTTTATCAGGATACCAAGACTTGTCACCCACTCTTCTGGAGAACTTCCCAGTAAATTTCCGTGTTGCTCTATAGGCTCATATAACACCCAGTCTTTTTTGATACATATGGCTCATAGTCATCCTTTTATGCCAATACTTCCCTATGCCAATACTTCTGTAATTACTCTCCAGTGAGGTTCTAGAAATTTGTTCTACAGTGTATCTGTCTTTAAAAAAATATAATCTGGCAAAGCACATATTTCTGGCTCCTATCCTTAGTTTCTAACTAAAGGACTTGATATCTGTGAAAACAGAGGAAAAGTATGGAGGAGGTAGCAATACTATGTACCAGAGAAGCACCTGGTCTTCCCTGGACCAGAACTTGAGCACCATTAATTTATACCTTAAAGTTTTTAATTAAATGTATTTGCAAAAAAAAAAAAAAAAAAAAAAAAAAAAAAAAAAAAAAAAAAAAAAAAAAAAAAAAAAAAAAAAAAAAAAGGAAAAAGAAAGAAAGAAGGAAAGAAAGAAAGAGAAAAAATGTTTAATTCAATTCCTAAAGTAATTTAATTTTCATTTATTTTTAGGTATCTTATGAAGCTATTAAAATTCCCAAGTGGTCTTCTCTTTCAGAGATGCATCCAGTAGACTATTACTCCTCTTACACCAAGAATTGCACAGGAGAGTTTACAAAGGAAGAAGTGAGGAATATCAGGGCATTTTATTATGCTATGTGTGCAGAGACAGATGCCATGCTTGGTAGGTAATGTTTCATCATACAGTAGAGGGGGGCTTGTTTT
The DNA here is from genome assembly GCA_013398735.1 of Nothocercus julius. NCBI lineage: Eukaryota > Metazoa > Chordata > Aves > Tinamiformes > Tinamidae > Nothocercus > Nothocercus julius. Next base: position 669,584 of record VZSV01000062.1, on the reverse strand, counting down.
GTTTTAAGAAAACAGTGATATGGCAGGTCTTTTGAAAATAATAATTCAGATCTGGAAGTAAGTCACTCTCCATATAGCTTAATATGTATGATAAACAACTGCACACCTCTTAAGGCTATGTGAATTCAGGGCAGGTTGAAAAATACTAACAAGGAAAAATGGAGAGAAATGTAAATCTGGGGGCTCAAGCAGTTTCCTTGGAGATGGATGTCATGAGCAGAGATTGATTATGGAATGGATGACAACTACTACTCATGGAATAAATTATGAAGGTGAGCTTCCATATTAGGGTATACCACCATATTAGTGATAATTTTAAAAGAAAAAAGGGAGGGAGGGAGAGAGGGAGGGAGGGAAGGAAGGAACGAAGGGAGGGAGGGAAGGGAGGAAGGAAGGAAGGCATTCAGAATTCTTCAGGGTTTGTCAGATCTATATACATAAAAGTTACAATGCAAATTAGTCTTAATAGTGTTTTATTTCTTAGTTTGACAAGTGACAGTAAAAGAACAAGAATTTATTTGCATTCTAATAAGTAAGCTAATATTTTAGCAATGATAAAAATGATTAATTATTTTTAGAAGATTCATAGGATTAATCTTTTGCATTTATAATTGAAAAGAGATCAACAAGGTCCTGACAGGTTTGAGGGAATTAAGATGTTGCAGAGTAACCCTGTGCTAGGATTTAATTCAGCAATGTATTTTAAGTTGCTAACTACTTTCTTTAAACCAGAATCATCCCAGGGAATTAACATTAAATATGTGCGTTTTGCTTAATTACTAATTTCATTGATCCTGCTTCTGTCTTCCTTGCACAAGCCTAAGGGCTCCTGTGGGGAATTAGGCACAGGAAAGGGAGACATTTGCTGATTAGGTACAAGAACCACTGGGAGTCTGTCACACTGAATCTAGCATCCTGACTTGTGCTGCCCTATTTTACTTCAGGTGTATGAACTATCTATTATCAGTTATGACGGAAACTACCCAAAGGCTCCTGTAAAAAAATACATCTCATCCTCTGGTACATCCTCACCCTTTGAAAGTTTTACAGCTGTTGTCCCAACTCCCTCCACAGCTCACTGGGAGGGAGACACCTGCAACCACATTTACTACTAGGTGTTGTTCAGGACTGGAGTCTTTGGGCTCTGCCTTCTTTGGCAGAGAAAGGATTTTAAAGACCTTTGAAGAGGATACTCCAGAGTTTGCAGGCTGCCCTGGAAGTACATAGATTTTTTTAAGGAATTTTCTGAACATATTTTTCAATATCTTGTTGCAGGTAAGATTATTTCAGCTCTGAGAGATACCGGGCTTCTTAAGCGAACAATCATCATATTCACTGCAGATCATGGAGAACTTGCTATGGACCACCGGCAATTCTATAAAATGAGCATGTATGAAGGGAGTTCCCATGTTCCTCTTTTAGTTATGGGGCCAGGCATCAAACAGCGACAGCAAATATCTAATGTGGTATCCCTTGTGGATATTTATCCTACTATGCTTGGTGAGTCACATCATTTCAAATAGAATTAAAGTTTTTTGAGTTACTAATTATTATTATGCATCTGTATTACAGTTAGAAATAGATCTCCACTTTCTGAAGCAAGTTAGAAGTATTAACACAATCGGAAGTAACATTTCATCTGAGGAATGTGCGTTCAGATTGATAGAAAATGCAAAAAGCAGAGGAAAGAATTAAATAAGGGAGCTGAAGATATTCATTATCACTATTACCATCATTGACACAATTACAGAGACTGTTTTCTATCTTACAAATGCAAGAAATATTTTTAACAGATAATTCCATATGTAGTCGATCAGCATGTTTTAGAAATCAATAATCCCTACTAGCCTAAATACCTAGCAATTTACTACAGAAAATACATTGTAAGTACATCCAGAGATGGGTTTAAAGCTGCAGGGATGTTAACTTTATTACCTTATCCAAAGAATTTCAAAGGGTCATGTGTAAAATATCTAAAGACCAGGAAAAAAGAACAAACAAACAACTTTCTTTTTAAAGCAATCTTCAAAGTTCTTTATTTAAGAAGTGTCAGGTGTGCATTGCAATTACTTAAGGGAACCTGGTAGAGTAGGTAAAAATGTACTTCTGTAAGTAGGAACCACTGCAGAATCCTTCTGTACATTCTTTTAAGCTTTGTTGGTCTTTATGGTACATTTGGAGCTCAGCTGGAAAAGCTGGAGCTATTGAAGATACCAGACTGGAAAATTCTTTGCATTTGAAAAGTCTTCGCAGTGACTGTACTCGATACCTTTAGCAGTGTAGGAGTGCAGAATACATATCTTTTTTTGCATTTTTTTCAAACTTAGTATGCATTCATTCAAGTTTTTAGCCAATATACTGCAAGCTATGGAATTTATATTTTACATGTCTTCCTACTGCTAACTCAAACTCAGCCTTAAAGTCTCTTTATTTACTGGAGCAAGAGCTACAGATTAATGACAGCTGTATGTACTATAGAAACAAAACAGGAAAAAAAGGAAGATATGTGCTGCTAAAGGGAAAAAGTCACATATGAGCGATCTATATGCATTGGATGTCACTGCAAGAAATGAAGTAATCACTCTTCATAAAGCAGGAGATAAAATACTCCCCCAGTCCTCTGCAAAATGGAAAATTTTGATGACTAAATGCTATGTTCAGAAGATGATTAAAAATAGTAGTACTTTCAATACTCCATTTTTGGGAAGCCCCCAAGTTTATGTAAGACGGGTGGGATTCTCAACCATGCTTTCCAGAATATGTCGGAGGATCTTTGTAGACTTCTGATATTGACCTTATCTTTGGGAGCTAGAGTCACTTGCCTTGTAAGTTGATAGAGTGGGGCTATCCGTGTCAGAGCACCTTCCCAGGACCATTTGGTAGGTTGTAGTGTTTTCTGCATGTGCAGTGTATATCTCCAGCCCTACCAGAGAAGCCCTGTTCCGCAGTGGCCCTACCTGGAAAATGGTGGTAACTATAACGACTTTTTGTAAAGTGTTTTGTTATTCACTGACGAAGAATGCTTGACAAGAGCTTAGCACCCTTATAATCAAAGTAAAGGTTATGCCAGGTAGATTCCACATCCGTGTTGGATATGGAGCTTTTAGGGTACTTTATGTTGATCTATATGTCCTGCCTGAGGAAGTCAGAGCAAAAAGGAAGGGTATCAACTCATAAATAAGAAGATGAAGAAGCACCAGCTATCACTGGTGGTTTTAACTTCAGTTTTAACAAACATCTGTAAGGACTGACACAGTGGAAACTGCGTTTGGTCAAGATGGTGGGCAGGTGATCTGTTAAAGTTCCTTAAGGACTATTCATTATTTTTTACAGATCTTTCCTGCAGCAGAATTGCTGTTCAAACACCTGTAATCTTACATTAGTATTTTTAAATCAAGATAATGGTACTAGCGTGCTGTGTTTCTCTTTGCTTAGATATAGCAAGAATTCCTGCTCAGCAGAACCTCAGTGGATATTCTCTTATGCCCCTGTTATTTGAAGAGGCACAAAATGAAGTGTCAACTAGAAAGCCTCGGCCCCCGTGGGTACTGAGCGAGTTTCATGGCTGCAATGTGAATTCTTCCACATACATGCTCCGAACAGACACATGGAAGTATATCACGTACTCTGATGGCAATTCAGTACTTCCACAACTCTTTGGTGTGTTACAATTTCTTGCATCCTAATTGACTGATTGATTTACTAAACGTAACTTGGCTCTTAACTGACTTTTTGTTTGTTCCAGACCTTTCTGCTGATCCAGATGAATTAGAAAATATTGCCTTGAAGTTCCCAGTAGTTGCACATTCCTTGGACAAAATACTTCGCTCCATAGTAAACTATCCAAAGGTTTCTTCTTCTGTTCAGGAGTATAATAAGAGGCAATTTATCAGCTGGAAACAAAGTTTGGGTCAGAATTACTCAAATGTTATTGCCAACCTCAGGTGGCATCAAGACTGGTTAAAAGAACCAAAAAAATATGAGGATGCAATTGACAAGTGGCTCAATCAGAGGCAACATCAATAAATAAGCCATTGACTGTACGCAAAACAACCCAGATTTGATACAGTGGATGATATGAGGGCATTATGTATTTGCTCTAATAATGCTGTAGTTCAAGTATTAAAATTACAGGGTTATATAAGCTATTTAAGGAAAAATGCCTCCCAAATTACATTTTTGTATTAGAAAGCCCAAAGCATTTTATGTTACTAGCTAGCTCACCAAATCTAGATTATACCAGATGTTGTCGTTCTGTAACATTTAAGTATATAGAAGAAAGATAGTGGATAAGTAGTAATTACGTCTATGGAATATTATAGTTTATTGCAAAAATGAGCAAAGTATAATGCAATAAAAGCCAATAGGATTTTGCATTTCTATGGACAGATTAAAGGAAGGACTACAAAATATAGCGTTGTGGGATACTGATTATAATGATATATGCTGGAGCTAACTTTGGATCATGACGGATTTTAAATCTGCAATAAGCACACATTCCTCTGCCTTAAAGAGGCTGAAGAGGTTAAAACTTAATCAAAAAGATAACAGCTAGTATTGGCCTGCAAATAAATGCAGTTTAGTCAAGCATTTATCATGTCTGTATTCCCTTTGTATCCCTCAGTGATTTTTCTGCCCTTTCAAGATGTGTCTTCTAATCTTTGGCTTTTGGATGTGGTAATTATAACTTCTTCCTGTTCAAAATTTCCTAATAGACATTATTTACTATCCAGTGAATATTTTTAAAAGAGGAAAATGGTCTTCCATACTACTGGTTTTTTTAAAGGTAAAAATTTGAAAAAAAAAAAAAAAAAGTGACTAGAACTGTTCTCTGAATAGTGCTAGTGTGATTTGGGTAGCATAAGACAAAAATGTATTGAATAAATGCCCACTTTGCCATTTAGATCCTGCAAGTAGATGTTATGAATGAGGGCAGAAGTAGCATTTACTACTGAAATATATAAAGAGGGAATACAATTGAAGCTTGAAAAAAAATGATAAAAAATACTTTTTTGCATTTTTCCAGTGATGTGACAAAAACAAAGCAGTTTTGGAAACGATAAAAGTTTAGCTAATAACTCCTGTTTAATTAAATGCATATTTGTAGCAGCACCTGTATTTGCTTATTCTTGAATGCATATGTTGCTGTTATAGTAACAACTCGGAATGACGTTATACTTCATACCTAAACGCTATATGGAATCCATAATGAAATACACAGAAACAACAAGTTAGTAAAAATAAACATGAAAAATACATGTACTTTTTGATGGCTGAGCACTGTACATTCATTTTGTAAGCTCCTTGCTAAGGTATAATTAGGTATATATGTATATTTTAGCTATATTTTTGCAGTCATAGAACAGGAAGACTAATCTTGCACAACTAACAGCTATGTTAGCTTTTTTCTCCTTCTTTTCTTTTTTGAGCAAAGAACAAATGAAAGGTGCAAATAAACCTTTAAGACCTGCAATAGAAAATGATTAAATTAAGTGATCACGTCACTCCCCAGAGTTCTGGACAGCATGCAGTATTTGCTGCTCAAAATATAGCAAAATAAAGTTGTCATAAGCCTTTAGTGTGTGTGCGCACCTTTTTAAATGACTGAATGTTTAAAGAAATTACCAGGAAAAAATATACTGGGTTTTGTGGTGATGATGCTATCTTTCTCCAAGACCTGAGCCTTTGAAGTGCACTTTTCAATAAACAGTAGGCTCACAAAAAGGCAGTTTGCAATACTCCAAAGTGGCTGCAGAAATCAAAAAAATCTTAGTCTTAGAGAACACTGTAGTGCTAAGAAATTGCTACTGTGAATATGCAAACAAATCACATCAAAAGAATCACCAGTTGCTTTTGGCAGGATAACTAGACTACTCATTAGGAAAGAATCAGTAGACTTTGATTATGAATGCAGCTTTAGACAAAGGTTTACCTGATCGTATTTTAAACAAGCTGCAGAAATACTGTCTAGATAAAAGTACTGCAAGCTAGGTGCACAAATGGCTAAAAGCAAATTCAGTAGTAAATACTCAAAAAGTGGGAAGGTGGCTCAAATAGTCCCTGATGAAATTTGCTCTAGTGCTGTTGAGTGTTTTTTATAAGCACTTTGAATGCAGGGGTATACATCATGCTCATTAAATATGTGAAAAGGCAACCTGGAAGAGTCATAAGCAGTCCTGAAAAGCAAAATATTCTTAGTAAGCTGGAAAAAAAAAAAAAAAAAGTGATCTGAAATCAAGCATTTGTAATTTGTAAATTGTACAAATTGTAATTTGTAAATTTGTAACATTTGTAAATTTGTAAAATCACTTTGAATTTTATCTGCTTGATTTCAGATCATTTTACAGATTGAATAAAAAGGAAAAAACATAAAATGGTGAACAACTGTCTAAGCTGCTGTGTTGCAGAAAATAAATAAATAAATAAAGCCTGGCGATTTTACTGAGCAAGAAGCTGAGTATGAATCAATAGTATGATGTAGTGATAAGAGCAAAGTCTCATTCTAGGATGATTTACAGGAGTTTTATATGTAAGATATAAGAAGTAATTATTTCACTCTACTTAACACTAGTGAATCCTTAAGGTATTAACTCTAGTTCTTGGCTATGCATTTTAAGACAATCAAACAGTAAGACAAGTAAACAGAAAAAAGAAAATAATACAAATAAAGACATGTGAATCATATTAGGTTTGCTTCTCCCATCAGACAGAGAAACCTTAACAAGTCCTCAAATATGAATAAGGCTTATATAAGAAGATGGCAAAGCCTTGTCACTGAGCATGGAAAAAGAAACCTGCTTATTTTTTCAGGGAGGGCTGTTTTGCTGAACTATCTGGAAACTTTATTCACTACAAGGATAGTTTAACATTAAAACAAACTATCTAGGGTAGCTATGGAAACTCTATCCCTGGGATTTATTAAAAATTAGTTGGAAAAAAAAAAATGCTTGCAGAGAATAGCCAAGAATTGCGAAGGCTCAAAGCCAGCAGGATGCGAATCAGACGTGAACTCCTGACAGCAATGGGAGCCAGGTGTCCCAAACCATGCGGCAAGGGGCTTGGGGAAAGCTGCCAATCTCTGACTGTGGACTCTAACCAGGTTTCCAGCTCTAAAGGGAAAACTCTTGCTGTTATCTGCTCAGAAATTTAGCAATTTTCATATGTATGAACTGTCATCAACATATCAATAGTACTGATGTGCATATGCTACTAGTATAAACATAAGTCTGTTTATACCTGTTGAGCTGTACAGAAACTGAACCCTTGTGCCTCAAAGAAAAATCTAAGTTTAGCTTTTAAATTCATTTGCAGTGACAATGTGTCAAAAAATATTGAGCTGAAGAGGGTATAGCTTAAATCTCGAACATGTGGATCTAAATGAGAAGGAAACGGTCTCCGTATAGTATTTGCTCCTCATTACAACAAGGCAGGAGCAGATGCAAAAATACACACAGCCTTGTAGAGCACAAGGCTTTAAAGTACGCTCTGTGCAAGGACACTTAACATACGCGTCGTTGCAATGTGCCCCTTCAGTCTGAGGAGACCCATAACTAACACAAGGATTGCAACAAGCCTGCCTGAAACAAAATGTCTGTGACTGTACTCATAGCGAGTAAAAACAAAACATAACAAGCAGCAAATCCTTGGGATCCTGACTGATTTTATTTACAAATGAGGTATCACAAAAATTCACAAAGTACGACCAAAATACTCAGAACCCCATGTAAACACAACTAACAACAGTGCTTGGAAAGGGCCACATTGCGGCAGTTCATGTAGCAACAGCCATCCTGCCACCTCTGCCCAATTCTCCTCCGAAAGCATTTGACACAAGTATGCACCAAACAAGTAAAATACATATATATAAAAATATTAATAACAACCACCTTCTCAAAAGAGTCCACACCAGAGCAAGACGGGCACGGCCATACTGCAGATAAAACGCGTGGTAACGCACGAGCCCAGTCCGGCCCAGAGGACTCGGTGCCGCGGTACCACATTGACACTGCACCTGGCACCGGCCAAGCACCGGCCCGGGGCCGCCCCGCCGAGCCCCTCTGCGCCTCGTCCGCAGGGCTCCCGCCTGCTGCCCGCCTAGCAGCGGCTCTCGG
>VZSV01000062.1:640931-658673 GCA_013398735.1 Nothocercus julius | reverse complement strand
TTGCACAGAGGGTCAGCCCTCTTAGTCGCCTGGAAACAGCACGGTCGAGCAAAATGGATTTCAACTTAGTTCACTTTGTGTAGCACACGACGGAAACTCCTCTTTCCAAGGAGCTCTGGGAGGGCAAGCAAATAAAATGCCAGTTTTGCGTGATTTTACCGGGTGACCGTTGAGCAGCTCAGCGCTAGGGCCTGCCGCCAGCGTGGCACCGTTGCGGGAGCGGAGGGCAGCGCGTCTCGCTGCGGTGGGTCGCTGCCCAGAGCAGCAGTGCTGCCGGAACGGCGCTGCGCCCCCGGCCTGCCTCGTGGAGATGCGTGTGGAAAGCAGCTCCGAGGGCGCTGAGGCTCCGCGTGAGGCCCTCCTGCCGCCCCCAAGCAGGGAAGGGAGCCCTAGGCAAGGAGCCGCTGGCTCCTCCGGAAGGTTCAGTTTCCTTTTGAAACACCCCCCCCCCCTTTTTTTTTAAACTGCTTTCCAAATATGCTTCCAGCACAAAGATGAGAAGCTGCCAATAGGACAGTCTAGTTGCATGCTTTTCTTGCTACTGACTCTTTTAATTTCTCTGCTTTCCTAAGGGAGGGCAGTCTTCTGCCACGGTGCTTGAACCTGGTACTGCACCGACAAGGACGTGCTGTCTTGAGGGTGTTTTTTTGGTTTGGCTGGGGCTGTGCTTATTTTCCAGTAGATAAGTGTTTAACCTTTCACATCTCAGTCTACCCGTAAAGTGAAGCAGTTTGCTGTTGCTACCTATTCCAGTTAATAAATGTGGCCTCATGTGTGTGTAGCCTCAGCTGGGCTTTGGTCTTGGCTGGCTGCATAGTAAGTGTATGTACAGAAATGCAGGCTGCCTGTAGAAAAGTCACAACATGAACGATTTGGTGCTAAGTGTTATTTCAGTACTGGTCAGGACATATTTACATATCTATATATGTAGCTTTTTTTTATTGGTGTCTTCACAAAAATGTTTCTAGGTACAGGCAGCTGTATTTTAAGATCTTGGCCAATCTGGGAAGTTTCAACACAGAGTTAGTCAAAAGTAGTAGAACTATAGATAGTTAAATGGAAAGATATAGGTAGTATAAAATGGTAGTAAAAAAAAAATTCATGATTAGATTGCTCCATAGTATGTTTATTTTCTAAATAAAATAGATTTTTTTTTAAAAAATGGTGAATGTTTTATTGGATTTTTTTTGAGTCTGAAAACTGGTATTTTGCTTTCTAGGCAAGATTTGGCAGAGTGCCTTTATCTAGAATGCAAGGAATCTGAGCGTCTTTATTTACTTGATTTATGCATAATCAACTCTAGCTGTCCTTGAAAATACCACGCTGTTGTTTATATGACATCTTACTCAGAAACATGCAGTTGTTGAACAGGCATACACATGGGGACATAATAAATGGCTTCAAAACGTGGCTTTCAATGCCTGTGCCGTACGCGGTGGGAGGCAGTGCATAAGTGTTGCTTGCAAGGAGCAAAGCAGTACATCCAACTCAGAGCTGGGCCTGCCCCTTATCAGGGCAGCCCCAGGTCCTTTCCTGGCTTTATCAGCCCTGGCACAGTTCACCCCGGCGGTGCTGAGCCGTGCGTAAAGGCTGCCTTTCCCTACGCTCTTGGGGCTAACCCCACTATCTGGCAAGTTAAAAAAAAAAAAGCTTTTTACGTAAAGAAGCGCTTTGATAAAAGCTGCCACGCACGTGAACAAAGCAGGCCTCAGTATGGTGGCAGTGCTGAAGAGCCAATGCTGGACCTCGTTATGCTGGACCTTGTTATTCTGAGCCTTCATTTCTTCATGTGTTTCCTGATCTCTCTTGTGATCTGGTATGGATCCAAGGTACGGTGTGTGGCTTGCTGCGTGACCAAGAAGCTCCGCTACTCTTTGTAGCTCTTTGCAACTTGCATATATCTGTCTGCAGTTCCTCCTATATCTCGGGTGTGCAAAGATGGTTTTTCCAGCCTGATGGTAATGGGGTTGTGCTACGAGTGTGTTGTGCATCTACGGGGAGTTCTATGGTAAATTGAACATAGCAGCTAACTGTAACCACGTTTGAGAGGCAGATTAAAAGTCTCAAAGATAAGACATTTGTACCAACTCTGTGATAAAAGAGGGAGACTTGTTTATGCCCCCTTATTGAAAGGCAGCACCTATTAGACATTTGAAATAAATCAGGAGAGGAAGGGAAAGGCAGAATACGTTTGCTAAAAAGCCCCGATTTGAGACAGCTTCTTGCTGAAAGACTTTTTTTCCCCCTTTTGCAGCCAATATGTTTTTACTTTTTTTATCAAATTATATGTTTTTATTTTTAGCCATAATGTTATTTAAACAGTACTGGATTTGGGTGCAAATCCTATTACTTACATTTACAGCAAATGCTGTATTTTACATTCAGCATCCTCCTATTTGCATATAGGTTTTGAGAGGAGATGGTGATTAAAGTTTAAATAAACAAAGACTTAGAAACTATCTTTCTCTGGCAAGATATCTGTCTGCAACAGTCAGTATTTCCAGTTGCCTTGTTATCAAATTCCTGTGCTTTGTTCCATGTGCGTACTGATAATCTTATGAAGACTTATTTTCCTTTCATGTTGCATGTTAGATGGATAGTAGCTTTTCTGTGATAAAGTCATGCATTCTATATGTAGGTATCCAAACATGAACTCATTTATAAAGTTTTTTTTTTTGTGTGTGTGTTTTTAAGGACAAGGATTTGCACAACGTGAGCAAAGGGACAGTTGAAATGGAGCATGATGCTCTTGTATATGTTGGCAAAGAAGATGACATAAAAAAGTCCCAAAGAATAACCACCAAGGTCAATGGCAGAGAAGTTGTTGTTTTCTACCATGAAAGGAAATTTTATGCTATGGATGCTCGCTGCTACCGTAAGATGTTTGCACATGCGATCTTGATGTTGTAACAATTAAGTGTAAAATTTGTTACATAAATTAATATCATTCTGTACTGTATTTTAGATGCAGGAGGTCCTTTACATCTTGGAGATATAGAGGTATGTAAGCATAATAAAAATAATGCATGCAAATATAGTTATTTGATATCTAATGCATTTTTGAATAATTTAATCTGAAAATAACATTGAAAGAAATGGGCATTTATGTAAGAACATTTCCTATCAGTCTGTTTAAGCTGATACTTTGTACATGTTTATATCTCATGAAGCTAAAATGGAGTGGCTCACTTAATCACTCTGCTTTATTTTTTTTCCTTTTTCAGGATATCAATGGTCAATCATGTATTATTTGTCCTTGGCATCAGTATAAAATTACTTTGGAAACAGGAGAAGGATTATATCAAGCCATAAACCCTTTGGAACCATCACCAACACCACGGTGGCTATCAAAAGGAGTGAAACAAAGGATTCATAAAGTCACCATAGACAACGGAAACATTTATGTGAGTCCTCCAGATTTATCTGTAAGCTTTGACTCAGACTATTATGCTGAGAAGTACAAAAGTAATGGTGATTTCACTGTGGAAAAATAAAGCAAATCGCAAGTAGCAGAACAAGTGGTGGACATAAAGTGGAATCCAGGTGAATGAAGAATCATTGTCATCAAATGAAATTTTAATGTGGCTGTAAAGATTGTTTTCAGATAAAATTCTAATGGTAATGTTATATTAAAGCATTGAATAATGTAGAAATTAAAAGATAAATATAGAGGCTCCTATCTTCTCAGAACCATCTGATCTTGTGCTGGTGAAGTGTTTTTGCCTTTCAAAAAGACTTATGACTGCTTCATAATACTTGTCATTTCAAAAATCTTATTTTGCTACTATTCTTCTAGTTTTTAGGAGGCAGAGTAGTATAGAGTTGTTACTGCTTATAAAACACATTGAAAAGTTTAAGTTAAATAGTCTGGTATAAAGGTTATAGTTATATATTTAACAGTTTATACTTATAGTGCCTTCTGTATAGATTCTGTATAAGTGACAGATGGAAATTTTAAACTTTCTAGATATGCGAGTAATTTCTGACTTTTATTAATTTTAAGAGCCAGATTTTCATGAAGTACAGTATGTGAACGTATTTTAACATGCTTCTCTACACCTATTTATATGTCACTACTGTGGTTCCACAGAAGTATTTATTTTCTTCTTTCTCACTCAACTCTTTTCATAGTACATCATGTAATGGCACTAGTACTTGTCACCCGTAATTCATTTTTCCAGATTCTATTGTTGGGTAAGAAAGAAGCTGTCGTGTAAAAAGATTTGCTATATCACGTAGTAGTTCTTTCTTTTTTCTTGTTTGGTTGGCGTGTGTGCATGTGTGTTTTTTTTTTAAAATATATATATATATTTAAAACACATTATTATATATTCATTTTTTAAAATATATTTTCTATGTAGATCTAAAGCTTGGTTTCTTCATGTGAATTCACTGTATAATATCAGGTCTGTCCTGGTAAGCCTGCTTTCAGGATAACGTTTCCCTCTGTGTTGTCTTGCATGAAGGGTGGGCTGCAGGCTTCGATGTGGTGGACCCTCCTCCCTGCCCCGTGCAGTCAGGAGTGCTGCTTCTAAGTCCACAGGAGATATTCTGTGATGGCTTAGCCCCAAGTCCTTGACCTGTTTATCTGGTAGCATGGCTGCATCCTGGCTCCAGACCGCATTTTTGATGTTCTGTAGGCTGTTTGCAGAAATTCTGTCTTATTCAGGTTCAATTTCAAGCTAATTGGTCTTCATATGCAAGTTTCTCCCATTCATTCATTCGATTGTCTTAATATATGTGAATAATAAGTAGGTCCATGTTAAAATCACTTTTCATTTAAATATATATTTGTAAATACTGAGGAACAGAGGAATACATCTGTGCTCAATTCATCACAGTGAAAAAATCAAAGCATAGTATCAATTTATATCACTATATGAAGGGTTCATGATGTTTCCATTTAGGTGTCTGCATGTGATTCTGTCCCTTTGCATGGCTTTCATTGTCAATAGAGAGAAACTGAGAACTTTTTGGTTGCCTATTTCTAAACTTGAAGGTAAATCTGACCTATTTTACTTTATTTTAGAACTACGGCCATAGAACTATGTTCCTTCCCCTCCTCTCATTGACCATTAATTCTTGGTGCTGAGTAGTTCAGATTTAAATGCCTGCCTTCTGTAAGATGAATTACATCTTGCTCATCTGCTAGAAACTACTGTTACTTACTGACCAGTTTTATGTATTTTTCTTTCTTACCCTTCTTGTAGCCACAGTGTAGAAGGTAGGAGGGGAGGGAAGGAGGGTGGTGAAGTGATACAGCTGCTACTGCGAAGGACCTGGAGCGTACATTGCTCTCGGTCATGCTGAGGGAAAGGGAATAGTGCTTCCCTTTCTTACCTTCTACTTCACCTAATTTAACTTCTGATGAAATTTAAATGTTAGTATGAGTTAATCCTTCTAACTTCTTTTCAAGCAATGCTTATGCTTTTCCAGGGTCAAGTACAAGCAAGTTGTTCAAAGACAGACATTACTGCTGCTTGTGAATGAACTGCCTTGATTTGTGCTAACACCCAAGATACCGACACATTCTGTCCCCATTCAAGTAATAAGTATCAAGTTTTTATGTTGCTGTATACTTAGTATCTTGGAAAAAAATCCCTATACTTAGCACAGATGGCTCCAGGGAAATAACATGCTTTTGTCAGCTGCTGTTTGGCCCAGGAAAGCATAGATGATCAGTACAGTGGTAGCTGTAATTGTTTTAATGTCTTTCAGTGTTCCTAGCTCTGTACTGGCTCAGCACCCAGGAACCTGGCCCTATCATCCAAATTTAAAAAGTAGTAGGTGTTCAGGATGCTTGCCACCTCCCAGGAGACTGTGTCACCTTGCAGTGCTCACTGTATTTTTCATGAGACTCAGCATCCAAAAAAACCCTGAAGCTTGCTGTCAGAAAAAGGTGCATCTTGCACCATTTCAGTGGCGCAGGTGTTCATGTGAATTCTTATTAGCAACTTAGAGCATGGAGGGCTTGATAGAGAATGTGCCAAGCTGAAATAGTGCTTGATCTTAACTAAAGTCATGTAGTTTTTTTTTTTTAACAACACTGATAACTAGTTAATGTAAGGACGGTAGGCTTAATAGAAATGCTTAAACTGCAGAGGCTAAACATACCAGTATTTAATAATGTGTGCAACCTCTGTGTTCATCTTTAATCACAGTGGGCTTTGCTGTCACTTGGGCAGTGTTAGCTGTAACAGAAAATAGCTGTTCACTTCTGTGGACAGCTTTTACAAGATGACCTGTAATGGCACTGTTAGTCTGCTTTGTTTCCTTCCTTTTACTCCACACCTATTCTCTTAGGGTAACTTGAGAGATTCCTGCACTTATCAGTGGCCTACGCCAGGTGAAACATCCCTGTTTTCTCATGGATTACCTGCTTTGTGTGCCAAATGCTTAATTTTTAGTAGAACTATTTATATTCATACACTATCTGGAATAGAGGAAGGTGGTGCTTCTTGTCCATTACTGTTGTCCCTACAAACAACCTTCAGCTTGAAGCTTCACAGGAAATGTAGTTCCTCGTATTCTTTCCATTATTATTGTGGAGGAGCCTGATGTTGGAAATGTAGTTCCTCATATTCTTTCCATTATTATTGTGGAGGAGCCTGATGTTATCCTACAAATGGAATCCGAACATACTGAAGAAAATACAATTAATTATTCTGTGTAATTCTCCTCTGAGGTAAAAGGAAAGCTCGAAGAACTAGAGATGGATCCAGAAAGGGCCTTACTTAAGGGGCTTACTTAATTTAAGGCCAAGCTTGGTCAGCTGTTCCTGTCAGCCAGCTCCCCATCCAGTGTTGCAGGTGTGGTGGGAGGAGAGGGAACTGGACTCCATCTGAGGAAAACGCACTCCGCAGGGAACATGAGCAACAAAGATTTCCACATTCTGCTACCCAGGACTCGAGCTCTGTGTGGAGCAAGCAATGTTCTGCAGGGCAAGGTATGGTCGCAGTTGCACCAGCGTCGTTTCTTTTTGAGGTAGGACATGAATTTGTAGTTGGAGCCAAGATGCATGGAATTCCAGGTAGGCTGTCACTTGCTCTGACCACAGCCATGTTCCTGCTCATGAGCTGTACAAGGAAGGGTTGCTTGATCCCCATAGCATTGAGGAGGCTGAGGATTAAACTTCATTGGGAATCTCCAACTCTTTTTTGTGAAGTTATGCACACTTTGTGAAACTGAAGCAGAAATTAACATTTCACATGTTCACTATTTCTGGTCTAGATGAATGTTCCTCTAGAAGACTGCAAGTACTGAAAATGAAACAAAATAATTCAAAATTGTTTTCTGGCATTTAACCAAACACTGTCCCTATCTTGCCTCATTCGAAAATGGAAACAGAGTCCAAAATTCCTTCAGGCTAAAGAAAATAAATCTGATTTCCTGTGTTTTTATGTTAAAGAGATAGAAAAACAGCATGGTTCTAACTCCTGTTCCTGAGATCTTACATAAGGAACACAACTCACTTGTTATCCTTCGCGAAGGATAGCAGTTACACTCTTTCACTGCAATAATTAGATTTTCCATTACTTAAGGAATGACAGATTTAGCCACTTCTTATATGTACTAGGCTAGGTGCCAGAAAGATAATGAACTCCCCCCGAGCCTGGGTTTTCAGAGTTCTTCCCAGAGCTTTGGTGTGCAGACTCGGAAGGGGTAATGTACTCCCTCGCAGGCTAATCACTATCAGTGAAAACAGTAAAGCAACACGGTAAGTTTAAATTCAGATAGCTCCCGCTACAACTATATTGACTTAGGTAGCTGCCAGCATTGGGAATAAAGATAGCAATGTGTGTGGATAGTCCAGGCAGTCCTTAGAAGACTTCATGGAGCATGTTTCACAGAGAGCTCTTTGATAGCTGTGCAGCAAGGCTAGGTACAGTACAGCTGTCATACTACTTGGGGACCTGCTCAAGGGGTGCCTTGTGCTTATCTGTATCTGTCACCAGGCAGGTGATGGAGGAGGATTAACTTTCCGCTGCTCCCAGTAAGTCCCAGGCCAAAGGAATGCAACAGGGACAAACAACAGTAAGGCTTTAGGCCTGTTTGCTTGTTCAGAGTAGCTCCAGATGAAATAGAGCACAACTTGAACTTGGGACCTTTGACAAACTCTTAGTGTTTAATGTAGAACAGGCTACTGCAACTTCCCATTTGTACCTCGAGAGCAATATGAGCATTAGTAAGGCATGAAAAACACTAACAGCATCACTGCCGCCATCTCCCACTTCCCTTGAGCCAGGGAACCAAAACAATACAGGGCAATGTGCCAGCAAGGCAACAAAATTAAGGTTGCTAGTATCAAAGGAGAGGAACTGAGTTTCCAAAACAAGGAATCCTGTTTGGAAATTTTCTTCTTTTCAGTCATTTCAAAGCAGGCACTTTTGAGAATTAATTTTAGTTTTACTTTGCAGAAAATGGGTCATGTTTTTGCTTACCTGAGATGGGATCTTAAAGAGTATTAGCAGAATACATTATGCTACCTGGGAATGCTATTTAGCCACAGGATACAGGCTTCTTTTAGTTTTCATTAAGAGAAACTAATCTGCATGATTATATTTTTAAAATATATATCTAGATATACTTCCAGGGAAATAGAGCTCTACAAGGTCATAACTCATGGTAATGAGACAGTTGCAAGATAATTTCTTTCTTCTGTGGTGTCCATCTTCTGAAAATTGGAGAGCCATGCTCTAATAATGCGTAAGCGTAACACATAAGGATATTGTTGCAGCTTCAAAACAGTGCATTTTTATGAGAGCATGACTAATAAATATTCCTTTGCAACAGGGCTTTCATATTGCTGTGGAATACATTTTTTAACTGTATTAATATCCCTCTCTCTCTCTCTCTCTCTCTCTATATATATATATATATATACACACACACAACTAGAATTATCAGCTCAGATAGAAGAGTAATGTCTCATACCATCTCTCTTCAAATATAAAAAAGCAGTGCTGAAGTAAAGGACAGGACTTCTGGAGTAACAAAAGGGGCTAAGAGACGCTTATGGGATGTAACAAAAATTAGGAATCACAGACAGATTGCTTATTATTCCTTGCTGATATAAAGACAGCTTTTATTAAAGTGAACGGACTTTTTTTTTTTTTTTTTTTTTTTTAAGGATTAAAGACCAAATGTCCATTAGTTCACTCTGGACTGACATGTTTAATATTCTCTGTCAGAGCTAGTGAGGATTTCATTTTATATTGATTACTCTGTAATCCATGTCCTGTGCACAATGTATGCCTTGGGACAGGAACACTGTAGCATATACATTTTCTCTGAAAGAATATCACAATTTTCTAGCAAGATAAAAGGATAATGATCCCTGTTATTCCTGGCAAATAAGGCAAAAATTAACTGTGCTTGTTAATTTTAGTCCCATAACTGAGTCAAGATACTGGAAGTCTCTTTTTCCAGAGTACACAATGACAAAACATAACAGTTCTTTTATATGATAAAAGAACTTTCTTCATGGTGGTTTCAGGTGAGCACTCTGTACTTACAAATCATAACATACCATCTCAAGAAAATGAGAAATATATGATCAGTCATGCCAATTAAACTTTTTCAAGTGATTTTTTTAAAAAAAATAGCAAGAAAAACCTTTTTTTAATAGTAACTGGGATTTTTTTTTCCATATGTAATAGACTTATATACAAGTTTTAAATGACATAGAATCATAGAATGCTTAAGGTTGGAAGGGACCTCGAGACCTCCCTGCACACGCAGGGTCACCTAGAGCATGTGGCACAGGACATGATGCTACATACATTTGAGACCAGAATCCTTTTGACATTATCAGTGTTTATAGGTCCTATCCCAAACCTATGCTACAGCCTTCGGTGATACAAATTTGAGAATGTTACTACGTCCTCAATTCTTCCTACTCTGGGATATAAAGAGAGAAGTAACTTGGAGAAAGAAAGTAGATGGGAACTGGAGATTTAAGTGATGATCACCAAGCTCCCCTCCCCCCCCCAATTTCTTAGCAACTTCCAAGTCTTATCCAGACTTTCAGTTTCACGGAACTTAATTTCAGTTCTTTGCGAGTGAAAAGCTAAGCATAGTATCATTCCTACATTACTTTGATGCAGAGTATTGTAGAATGAATTGCCCTCTGCACCTTCAGGGAGAGAGATACCATTTTGTGCAGTCACAAACACAGCTTGGCTTTGGTGAAAAACCTGCTTTTTCAGAATGCCAGAAGCTGCTGTCTCTTGGCAGAAAAGTTAACAGATCTTAATCAATGCGTACAATGAACAATTACAACTGAAGTCAGTCAGCAAAATGCCTCTCATGCTCAATTTGTTGAACTTTTATTCTAAAAACCTTCTTCAAAAATATTAAAACCATGAATATATAGGTGAGCATGGCCAAAAAGGGAGAGGGAAAGAACAGAAAAAAACAGACAAGATTACATCAACTGATGCTACTATAACAGAAAGACTGAGAAGGAAAAACTTAAAGTAACATTGAAAACCAATGAACAAGAAACAACAGCATGAGATCCATTGTAGCATTTTAACATCAGTCTGCTCGTGTTTTCCTTTTATATTTAATTTTTATATTTGCATTTTCCAGTAATAATGCTCATTATTGTATTTTCATTTTATGGTCATTATTTTTAATAATCAGCAGATATTTTAGAAACAAATTTTGCTATCATATATGGTATTACATAAGCGGTCTTCCTTCTAAAATATCAAAAATGTCATTTAAGCTATATTCAAGGCACCTCAGAAATTCCTGTAGTTCTTCATCTAAATAGCTAGTTGCATTACATCCTACCCAGGTGTCTGACACATGATATCCAATTCCAAAGCCATCTGATACTACTGGACCAAATCCACCAAGATTAACTGCAGGACTCTGTAATGTACTAGTTGAAATTACATTATGATTTATTTTCTGGTAGGCGGTGTCAAGAAAAAAATCAGGTGTAGGTTCACCTCTGGACAATGCAAGATGTTTCAAGGCAAATAAATGGCGATCAAATCCACTCCCTAAAAAAAACAAAATGCACGACCTGTTTCAATGCCAGAAAAATATGTTTTACTAATTATAATGCAATATTACTCAGAGATTTCTTTAACCTGTAGAAGGCAAATAAAAAAACTAAAATAGCTAGAAATGGTACTTCTGCATTCTGTTATTTCCCTTTAGTACACCAGATTAATAAAATATCTAGGTTAATAATTTTGAGCATCTTAGTTGTAGTGACATACCTGACAGATGCGGTCTTGCACCTTTGTTCAGGTAATACAACTTCAGCTGAACTCAATACGATGTAATTATTCAACATCAAATGCATTTCATTAGTACAGATGCCCGATTTAAACATCCAGTTCTGAAAGTCCAGGTTTCATAATGGGAACATAAATTTATATAAGCCCTTCTCCTAGCAATTTCACTAATGTGCCTCTTGCTTCTGCATTTACAAAGGCAACAGATTAAAACAAATGTAAATTTCCAAATCTTTTGTATAGATGTTCTGAAAAGCTGAGAGAGGCATTTAATTCCTCTCTGTGGGCATCAGGCTAGGAGAGCTGAATAAACTGTTCTGCAGTTATCTCTCTCTATGAGCCCTAGTATGCCATAAGAATCACTTTTTATGTGTGTGCATGCAACAAAGTAGGGTTATTTCAAATGGATCATTGTTTGGACATGGCTTTATTCTGCAATAACATCTACTCATAGAGTTATTGAGGACCTAACTGGTTAAACAGCTGGTGAGCAGCTTCTTCAATTAATTTCAGTTCAGGTAGCTCCCCTACACTGTAAAAGAAGGTACTTATTTTTTAAAGACAAAAACAAACATGCATTGGATTGTCCTTCCCCAAATTAATATTCTAATAAAAATTACTATGTGCAAGTAGAAATGATTTTCAATTCTAATCCTCATGTAGCATTCTAAAGAGACCTAGAAAGGACCTACATGGGAAACTAATGTCTTTCTCATTTTCAGTTATTTTAAGTGTCTCCAACTGTTAAGGAATAAGTACAGATTCTGCATAATAGGGTGGAGAATTTTGAGACTACTAAAAATTGAAGTCTTACCAAAAAATATACAGCAACTGAAATGAGACAAGGAGATAGCACTGAAAGATTGATGGTTCAGAATCAGAGGAATATTTTGTTAGACTAAAAATGACCTTTCTTGGTAACAGTTTGAAGAGAGCAATATAAACAAGGAGTCTTCAGATTTAAGGTCTCTAGCTTGATATGCTAATATAAAACAGAGATACAAGAGAAACTAACACTCTTTAAGTCTGCTTTAAATCTGCTAGGGAATACGGGCTGGCACTCAATTTTTTTGTTTGCTTTAGGTAAAATACACCCTTCATGAAACACAACTTCCAAATTCCCATACAGATTATAGAGCAGCCAAATGGGCAGAACACTGATTCTTAAAGCATCTTTCATAGTTTCTTTGCAACAGCAAGGACTGAGATCTAGATATCTCCTTCCCCTTTCAGTGAGTCTTCGGAGGCCTTCAAACACCAAGAGAATCAGACAACATCAATACAATTTAAAAAAAAATTCATTGGCATGGAACTAACCTAAGGCAGCTTCCATTTGCAATCGTCTGTGATACTTGGAACATTCATCAATCATATTTCTCAGTTCTGCTACACTGTGTTTACCTCTTTCTTCAACAATGGCCTGTGAACACTGTTTTGTGAGCATAGATGTGGGTCGAATGGTTTCCGTGCGTCCGTGTTTGAAAGCAGCAGTACTGCATGCTTCATAGGAAGGAACGACTTTTCCGAACTGTCGATAAAAAGTAATCTGGCATGCAAGCTGAAAGATAGCATCGGGACTCATCCTCTGTTTTACAATATAGTCTTTCCCAAACTTTCTGAACTGAAACCTTTTCATGGACATTTTCTTCTTTCTTTCATCAAACTTCTCATGTGCAACATGTATAGCAGATTGGATTGAGTCATTCAGTTTAAACTCTAGTCTCTCACATGTTGTAACAGTAGTTTCTGTAGACCTTGAATGTGGTAGAAGAGCTGGGTGCCGTGTACTGTTTCTATAAACTTCATTTACAAAACGGAGAACTGCAACTCCATCTCCCCAAGAGTGCTCAAAATTTATTCCTGCACGGCCATCACCTGTAATAATCAGACTAATAGATTTATCAAACCAACGATTGAAGCCATTTCCATGAAGCAAGCAATGGGAGAGCTCGTCCTCATCCTTTGGAAAAATATTATCTAAGCACAGACAAAATATTGCACTATCAATTTTCTTTAAGTTTTCTTCATTACCTGCTTCAAGAAGTTGTTTCCTTACTGTTGCCCAGATATTCCTGTCTTCAGTGGTCAAGTATGAAAGTGCAAATTCAGGCAAGCGATCTGCCTCTTGTATAATATAAATTAAATGAGCCACAATTTCAGAGGGATGTAGAATATTATCAACAGAATCCAGCACATCAAAAACATAAAAGTGTCCATTTCTCATCACTAGCAAATGTCTTGAGCATTCACTTGTAAACAGTTCATCCTTGTTTAGTTTTGGAATTCTGGAACTACTGAAGAGACGGCTATATTGTGACATATCCAATGGATATGCATTTACCATATATGCTCCATACCATGACACAGAGGTTGGAAGAAGACGAATGAAGTTTTTGAAGAGCCTACTCTTACTCCACTTGGGGTCTCCATAGTATATATCTGGCCTTAAATAATTATGTTTTAGAGACTTCAGAAATTTTATGGATGATATTATGAGATTGGTTGCTCTAACCAACTGGTTGTTGTAGGCTTCTCTTGGATCAGGAGTTAAACTAATAAAGGGATTGAAGTTTAAAACAACAGGTTCTCTAGCAGAAAGATACATATTAAACCAAGGATCTACAAAAATAAGATTAAAACTCAGTTAAATCCCAGTTAGCTCTCTGTAGAAATACATCATATAAAATATTTCTGTATAGCAAATTGTTAGTTTGTTGACACGGCTTTAAATTCATGTGTTTTGACTGATATAAAGAGAATATAAAACACCCCTAAAGATTGAAGATTTTGCACCAAGTTTCATTTATACTTTTTGTTATAACTTTTCACTGTATCTGATTTTTTTTTCTTTAAAGACCATGTTTTCATGTAATGAATAGGATACAAGAAGTAAGTTTACTCCATAAGTAACTGCACTCCTGGAATTACAGCAAGAGTTATTTTTAGTCATGATACTCTGTATCATTTTGTTTCAAACTCACTTAAAAATGCTTTTGTTAATAAGCATGAGTTGTGCACATCGTTTCACACAAATTTCACTATGCACTGTCTTTCAGAGGGGGTAATTAACATGAGAATATTCTTTTTCCAGCAGAATACATTCTGACCAAAGGACAGAAATGTAACAATAGCAAAAGAGTAAAACTATGTGCAAGAATGTTGTTGAATTATGTTTGTAAAATACACAGGAAAGTGTGTCATAATTTTACAGATGAAAACTATTACTGTTAAAGAGTTTTTTTTTTTTTTAAGAAAAGGAAATAGCACATCAAATTTATGTCTCCTGTTATCTTTTGGTAGTATTTACACTACAGTGTAAATGAATTAAAACACATTAATGATTGGAGTCTTATTCACTGATTGGAGTCAGTGCCTCCTAACTGGAAGGAGGAAAAAAAGGTCTTTGCCTTTATAAAATTTCTGCTATTTATTGTATGCTGTTTCCATTTTCAGTTTTAGACTGGAAAGTGCGATCGCATCTCTTAGATACTGATTTTAGATACTGAAAACCCAAATAACAGGGTCTATGAGTGTGATTTTTGAAAAAGTACCATTTGGTGGTTATTTTTTTTTTTTAAGATTTAGTAGAGAAAGAGTTAACATTAAGAGAGGAGGGGGGAAAAAAAGATATATGAAATTTAAACAAAAATGTATCATTTTGCATTAACTAAACATGACGTTTGACTATGAAGGTAAGAGAAGGTAAGAAATGAAAGGAAATTTATGATGTGGTTCAAAATAAAAGCACATCAGTTGCCACAAAAAAGTAAATGCAAGTAGTCCAAAAGCACATCTAGACAGTTTGATTCCAATTTTTGCTACACCTTAAGATATTAAGTGGAAAACAAACCTGATATATAGCTTGTATGTGTGTTCTTTTCATCTAGCGCTACCAATTCTCTGTGCAATCTCTTGCCAACTCCTTTTTCAAACTCCTTGGCAATTCTTTTGGTATTCCTACATTATGGAGAAAAGTACATTATTACAATATAATAAAATTCCTCTTCTTGCTTATTTTCTTAAATGATAATCTTTTACAAAATAAAAATGAAACTCTTAAAACTAATCCATTCTGATGGCTTCTGAGCAGGACATCTTTCATGTTGACCATTCTGGCATTCTAGCTTAATTTTTAATTGCAGCTACAATACAATTAATAAAGCAGTGGGCACTGAAGTAAGCATCACAAAACACCAAGTTCTACCAAGTTAGTTTATATCTGTGCAACCTCTAGACCAGTAATAAATGCAAGGTAATTTGAAGTTACATTTATTTATCTCAACCTAGAGTTAAAAGCACTTAGGTAAAATATTTAAGGGTTTTATGGCCTGAATCAAGACTGCATCTTAAGCTTGCAGAGCTAGTATTTAGAAGTAAAAGCTTAGAAATTCAACTTTGTCACAGTGCTTTCAAAGGTGTTTTAAGTGCAGATGTGCATTTTAAGGAAAATAGTAACAATAATAACCACCTGCATTCCAAGAAAATACTGTGAAAATAAAAAGTGAAACTGAGCTTAGAACTTGTTTGCCACTTCTCAAGAGAGAGTAGCCTAATTTCCAAAGTAAAAAAAGTTTAGACTGTCACATTGTCCATACCCATTTGTCAGCTATAAGTAGTGAACTTTGGCTATAGTCACCTGACACTGAAAAAGTCTCAAAGATACTACCTTGCTACAAGTTTCATAAAAACAGGCTGCTCAGCAAACAGACCTTAATTAACAATGCTGTTGCAAGAACAGCCAAAAAAAAAAAAGGTAACTATTCTGTAACTATACAGTACATACTCTAAGTTTCAGGCAGAAAAATAGCATTATGAATGCCTGAACTGTTAGGAACTTTTGATCAGAAGTGGTGCCATACCAGAAAAGCAAGTTTTCCGAACTATCAGACATAAAAACATTGAAAACTAGGCTTCACTGCATAGGCTTCATGAAAATAAGCCCATTTATGAGCTCATTTTCATTTATATTCTTTTACCACATGCCACGTCTCACACCTGTATTGCTTATCATCCAACAAAGGTTCCTGGGCAGCCAAATACCGCTTGAGAGTATGCTCCAGCTTTGGAATGGGTAATCTAGAAATAGAGAATATACAAAAGGCTATTAGATGAGAATTAAGCAATTTTCTATTGCTATGCAGAAGGCAGTAAATGACAGCATACAAATCCCCAAGCAACATTCTGCCTCAGCACACACAGCTCATCCTCTCTTGTGCTATCTCTGCACACACTTCTGTAGTAAAAGGCATGTTGACAGCTGACCAGGAAGAAGTTGGGAAGCAATGAGAACTACAAGGAGAACTAAATAGCAGTAAAATCATACTAGACTTAATAAGAAATAGTATCAATAGCCCACTTAGAAGCACAGATCTAAACTAGACCCCTGAATTTCTGGAAACCAAAAAAACAAGTTCTAATACAAAGCAGTCATCAAATGACCGCTTGGAAAAGCATTTAGATTTTGCATAAAGATAACTGGTTATTCATATAGCCTCTGTTTTTATTCTGGAGAAGTGCAGTTTTATAAAAAGAACTAGAAGGTAATCTTAAAGTTTTGTTTATGACTCAGTGAGATCATATGATATTGACAGATGAATAAATCATTGTTATGCATAAACTACATAGTTGGTTTTTTTTAACCTATCTACATATAATCTCCTATCCTTAGTGTTCTCTTCCTACAGCGCATATCACCTCATATTAGTTAATACTAATAGATAATTTTCATTTTTCCAATATCAGGAATGCCATCTGTATCCAGGTAATATATTTTTGGTAACAAAACCTAGAACTTCATGCATTACTGAAGAAAGCTGCTCACAAGCAAGCAAAGGACACAGCTTCTGCAGAGGTGTATTATGTAGGTGTGAGGTTCTCTCCGTGGGGTTCATGTGCTGGGTCACTCAGTCTTAAGGGCTTATCCAGGGGATCATAAAGGGGATTAAAATGGCCTAGAACTTTCAAAATAGGCTGCATGTAGGCCATTTCCTCCCTGATCCCAAACCACAGCTCCTGCTCCTGGGGAAAAAAAAATGGTCCCATGCTTCTTTGAGTATGCTGAAGCCACCTACACAGCAAAGATGGGCTGCCTGGCACAGCAGTCCTTCTGCCGGGACCGTATTTAGGAAGTTTCTCCACCTCTGTGCCCCCAGCACCCTTCTTGCTCCCCAGAGCGATGGCTCCAAACCACACGGGACCAGGCTAACAAGGAGGGGGCGGCCCACGACCACCCTCCTGCCGCCGCCGCATGGGCGCTCCACCGCGGATCCACCGCCGCCCCTGCCCTCCTCCCACCCCGCAGCACAGCCCCGCGGGCCCGGCGCCCAAAGACCCCCACCTGGGCAGGCTGTCCTGGAAGTGCATGGTGGGGATGGTGCTCCTGTGCAAGAAGTGGTGGTCCGTGTCTGCCTGCGACACGATGCCCTCCGTCAAACCCACGCTGCGCCAGTAGCCCCGGCGTCCCGGCCGCCGCCGCCGCCAAGCGCGC
>VZSV01000062.1:549591-640773 GCA_013398735.1 Nothocercus julius | reverse complement strand
CGCGGCCGGCAGGTAGCTGCGCCCAGCAGGGCCCGGCCTGGCCCCAGCGAGTTTCCCAAAGCTTGTTTTTCCTCGCGTGCACTTGCTTCTGCTTCCAAAACATTTAAGAGCATCTTAAGGTGCTTCTGTGCATCAGTATTTGCAGTTGCATGCTTTAATTAGTGCGAGGGGCAGTATTTTCTCACACAGAATTTAATATCACGTCAGACCTTCATCTCTGTGCTTTAAGGTGTTGCTGCAAGTTGAGCGTGCTGATGGTGCGGAAACCTTTTACGGCTGCAGTGGCAGCTTGGAGGGCAGCTGGTATCATTTCTGTTAAGGTGTTAAAGTCGATAAAGAACACCTGGATCCTGTTGGGATGGAGTCAGTATGGCTCCTGTCAGTCAAGGGATGTCCTGCCTCACTACCCTGCTGCAGTTTGGAGGAAGGGCGTTATGTGAATAAAGGGGATTCTGTGCATGTAGTAATCCACTTGTGTTTTCAAAAAGCTGTTGACAAGCTTTCTATAAAGCTTATTAAGCTCTGCAAAGGAACTAAGTTGCCACAGGATTGGGCAAGAGGTTGGTTTTTGAACTGAAACCTGATTCAAGACTAGAAAGTGAAGGATAGGGCTTGATGGTTACTCTTCAGAAAGGAGACAGGTCACAGAACAGTTCAGTTTGGAAGGGACCCCTGGAAGTCATCTAGTCCCCACTGCTCAAACCTGGTCTGGTTAAATGCAATCACTTAGGCACTTGTGCAGTCACATCTCAAGGATCCCATGACCATACTGCCGACGTCCTGGGATTTGTACTGGTTGTGTTTGACATCTTTGTTAGTGGCCTGAGGAGGTGGTGAACAATGAAAACTCCCAAGGCTGCAGGTGACACCAAGTAGTCAGATGCCAAGAAAATCCGTAAGGGCCTCATGGTACTGAAAGAGTGATAAATGGTCTTTGTTAGATAATTATGTTATAAAATGATGAAGGGCATGGAGCAGCTGCTTTACTAAAAGAACCTACAAGCCACAGGGCTCTTCCCTTTTGGGAGCCAAAGGTTGTGCAGGTGATGACTGCAGTTTACAAAACTGTAAAAGTGGTAGATGATGTACAGGTGGAGATATTTACTCACCAAGTCTTGCAATCCTTGGTTTATAAGCCATTTGATGAAACTCGTAGGAGACAGTTTATAACAAGCTATTGTTTTCACCCAGTGAGTGGTAAACTTGCTGACCTTGCTTCCCCAAGAAATCCTGGGGGTAGGCAATACTGGCGTGCTGGGAAAGGGATTAGACAAGTTTATGGGCAACAGTTCTGTAAACAAGTATTTGGGGGGCTATGCAGGGGTGCCCCCACCAACTTCCTCATGGATGCTGGAAGCATGCGGTGGGAATGGACTTCAGACATGAGCCCAGCAACAAGTGCTTCCCTAGGCAGCCTGTTCTGTAGCTGCTGTTGGATGCGGCATCAGATCAGATGGAACAATAGCTTGGCTCAACAGGGCGTTTTGTATGTCCTGTGCTTTATCCTGTTCAAATGTAACTACACAGATGGCTGAGCTGGCACACTGAGGCTGTGCTTATCACTGTTACTGTTAAGGCTGCATCTGTGTGCTCAGGATTACCCAGAACAACCAAACTGTAGTACGTGACTGTGTTTTATGTGCAGTCAGCTGGCACACCCATTACAAAGTTAAGCCACCAATATTTTTAAAGACTTTGAACCAACAGAATGAGTTCATGCTGATCAATATATTGCATCATTTGTGATGATGACTTTGACACAATATTGTCAGATCAGAGTTTACTGAAGTGTTGCACTGCAACCCAGAGGGTTGGAGGGACAGTGAGCCCTGGCAGGGAGTGGTTGTGCAAGCTCTTGAACTGTGGCTCTCTTGAATCTCTGCCACTGAAGTGTTTATGCAGAACTGTGCTTCAAGTCAGATTAACCCTACAAAGTTTTCTTGGCATGGCTGTACTGAAAAATATTAGTAACCCCTAAGAGTATGCCATCACTTATTCCCCTGGTGCTTTTGTTGGCTTGATTTTGAGATATAAGAACGTCAGAAAAACTCCTTTTGTTGATTTATACTTTATCTCTGCGAGACATCTTGGCTGTTAAAACCTAAAGCAACAATCTCTGTAGTACGGACAAACACCAATAAAATCAAGCCGAAGGAAGGTTATATTTTGTATTATTAGGAGAAAACAAATCTATTCACCAATAATATTACTGTTATTTGAAGTGATCTTCTGTGTTCTTCTAAAAAACAATTTGAAAATTAACCTGTCCTAGAAAATACCCTTAATTTCTTGTCTACCTACTGCGTCTGTTAAAGTCAATGGAAGCTCCATGAATCAACAGGATTAGAATTGACACAGAATCAACATACAGCATCAGTGAATGGGTAGGATTGCCCACAGCTTTGAATTCAAAAGCGTCAAGTTGCCTCGCATTTGTGAAAATAAGGCTTAGTTAGTCATTTTTGAATTAGCGCAACTAAGAGTACAGCTTCCATGATGAGGAAATCCTTCTCATTGACTTGGCTGCAGTTCCCTCCTTGCCATAGAAAATGGCATTACCCTTTTGTCAGCAAAGACTAGATATTTCTTTTCATTGTTTTGTCTGAGATAGTCACTGGAAATCTTCATGCGAAATCATTTGAAACAATGTAGCAATGTTCTGTATTAAAATGCTTGAGATCAAATATGTCATTGTTTTCCAAAACCCGTCAAAGACTGTCTCTGTTTTCTGTAATTTTGTCTTCGTATGTCAGCAGCAGTGGTAAATGTCTGCTGGATGAAGCATTTGCTGATCCTAGGGTACTCAGCTCCAGATTGCAAAATAGGAAACAGTCGGGCAGTCTTGTATATATCTGTTCTTTTAGTTAAACCCTCTTTTATTGCTTTCACTTGCAGTGCCCACATAACTGCATCTGAGGCAGAAGCAGCTTCTCAGTTCATGATGTTTATTGCAACTGAACAGTTAACTTTTTCTTTTCTTTTGAAATGCATTATATAACCATTCAGCAATGCAGAGGCAAAAATGGGGCTATGGACCTACTTACGGGCAGTAAGGAAGAGCAGGCAGTATTATCACCCTATTTTCATTATTTTATGCTTTCTGGTTGTTAAATTTTTACTAATATAGTACAATATTTTAATCTGGAAGTTTCAAGTGGTGTGTATCAGGTGAACTGAGTCCCATGCCCGCTGTCTGCAGAATACACTGCCTGCAGAATTAATGCTCCTGGCAGTTCTCATTAGCTCCCCAGGTGGTTCAAGGACAGAAAATAAGTGTCCTCAGTGACTCTCCAGCTCTACCCCAGGCCTTCTTGTTTTTTGGGCAGTGCTAGGTGTGGAACAGTTGGCTCTGCCATTTGGGATTTGGATCAGTGGAGTCGCTTTCCCTAGGTCTGCCTTATTTACGAATGCAGTTTCCTTCCCTGCGATGCAGCTGAATATGCCTGTGTATATCTATTTATCTGTCTATCTCAGCTGGGGATCAGCGCTGACTGTGGAGGCACTGCTTAGCACACTAATAAATCAGACTTGTTTTAAATTTTAAAAGAAAACTTTACTAGGCTGGCATTGATTAACAGTGCGCTCTTTGCCAATAGTTCTTGCACATTATTCGCCATTATTGCTAGTGCTATGTTTCGGTTCTTGCACACTATCAATCATTATTATTGCAAAGTAGTCAGCCACTTTTTTATATATCCTAAATTAGCTGGGAGTATGAAATACCACAGAACTGACAGTGTAAAGTTAGGACAACAGGAGCTGGCCTTGAAATAGGTGACATCTTTCTCCCCACGCAGTCCTTCCACGAGTTAGGATTTTATCTGTTAATAACTGTTCTGCTGCTTGTCTTATCAAGACCTGTGTTAAGTGAGTTCACATAACTTAGTACCTTTACCTGTGGGAATAACAGCAGAATGTTAAAGGGATTGTTCTTTTATCACATAATATACCCAGAGTATTTTGACTGTATTTTAAATTCTGATGTATATAGTGATAGACGATAGAGAACGAATCTGGTCACATACAAAATTGTGTTTATTTTATTTAAAAATTGTTCCTTTCAAAGCAGTGTTTCAAAAAGCAGTGTAACACTGAAAAAAAAACAACATAGGTATTCAATAATATATAGACCTAATATTGCAAAATTTAACTATTATTAAACTGAACAGAGATTGCATTACTTTAAGAGGATTCACTACCTCCCGCTGTTCTCGCCTTTAACTGAGCCTGTTCTTTACTGCTTTCCCCTCGCTTGGTATGGCTGGGCACACTGCTAATGCAGATTAGCTGGCTGCGGTTTCCTGTACTTATGGGGTGGGTATTTTTTTTGCCCAGCAGCAGCAGTAGCGCAGCACGTAAAAGCCTTGGGTGCAGCGAGATGCTGCTCTGCTCAAGTGCCGCTCTTGGTGCTGACCCGGCTGCTGATGCTGGCTCTGCGGAGACGCCGACTCTCCCTGCCCGTGGCGTGTGGTGCTCTTGAGGGCGGTCGCTGACGTCAGGACGCCGTGGCCGTGCTCGCGCTCCGGCTGCTCCCTTTCCTTGCTCAGTGCAGCTCCAGCAGCCGCAGGTCAGCACGGCGGCAGCGAACAGCTGCGCTCTGCCACTGTCACATGCGGCCGTGCTTCTTGACTTGCGGGGCCCGAAGCGCTCGGCAAGAAATAAGAGCGCGTTGCGAGCGCGAGAGGATATGCGGCAGGAATTGTGGAGGTTACCCCAGTGAGACTGAGCATGGAAACGGAGAAATAGAGAGCCAAGCAAGCTGGGGATTTATAATGCAGGCAGCATTTCCAGGTTTCTTTTCCACTTTGCTCTCATCCTGCTATTGGATTTCAGATCATGTATGTGTTTTGCTGTTGATTACTGGGGGTGTTAAAATCTAATGAAAGAAGAGGATTCAGAAGGATTAATATGTTTTGATTCAAAGGGTTTTTTTTCCTTAACCCTTTTGTTGCTCTTTATTAACACAGCTATGTCTTCATTACTCTCATTTTAGGTCTGTTAATATTGTAGCCTTTGGAAATGAGAGAGATGGATTTTCTGAAGACAATCAGCAGTCAAGCCTGATCTGGAGCTATCTAGGGAGAAGCGCTCTTGTTTCAGAGACAGAAAGCAGTGTGGTGCTGAATTCTGCCAATCACATTAGAAACCCGGTGTTTACTGAGTATCAAGCCCGAGTGTTTGGAAATGTCCGATTGGTGGTTCATGACTGTCCTCTTTGGGTAAGAGATTGGTCTGAAACTTATTAACTAAAATTGACAGTATAGGCTGTTTTAATCAAATGAAGTGTTTTTATTATTATAGGATTTAGTCAGTTTTTACTTATCAAAAATAATAAAAGCATATACAATGTAACTACGGCAAATACCAAAAATTCTCTGGAGAATGTGATGAAATGTTCCTCATTAAAAGCCAATATGTTTCATATGCTTGATAGTGATATTTATTGTTTAGTGAAAAGTTTATTGCAAATAATCCAGCAGTAAACAAGAACCTCTTTGTGAAACTGGAATATAAGCAGTGTCTCCAGCTATTTATCTACAACAATAAAGCAAAACACGTATTTTTTTTTTCAAAAATGAAAAAACGTTGAAATATGACAGATATTATAATTTAATCTATTGTAGAATACAGTTTATGTAGTCATTTTATTTTCTGTTATAATGAATAATCACATCCTTGCTTACCTTCTTATATAGGAAATAGTGTTAAAAGCGTTTTGGCAGTGTTCCCATGTTGTCAGCACTCTTGTTAGTAAGTGAGGCGGCTCAAGTATGAGCAGAACAGTGTTTACATAAGAAACGACATCGATCGTCTGAATGTGCTAAAGTATATTTTAATAACTGTTTAGCTGCCTGATTTCATGCACTTTACTGAGTCCTTGCGAACTGTGTCTTCAGAACTAGTAAAGACAGGTTGGCATCTTATATCAGTTTGTGTCTTACCTAGATTAAGTGTATACGGTTAAGGAGAGCTAGACATTTGGGAGCCGTGTGCACCAATAGCTGTGCCTCAAGGGAGGCAAACTGCTCGTCTTCCTCTGCACGGTTCCTTTTAGCTATCAGTGTGGAGAAGCAGAGGGATGCATACTCGCACAGTGAACTCCCCCAGTGCATAGCTAGGCCCTTTCATAAGATAAAAGGTGCTAAGGGCTGAGTTAACTTGTTTTTTGATGCTAGGAGAACATCGCTTTATTCTGCCTCTGCACGAGTCTTTGTCAACTCAGAATGCTGCTCAGCTCTTTGAGCGCTGAGATAGTAGCCTGCTTCTATAGTGATTGGTATGGGCTGCTGAAAAATGGTTGATTCCTGGTTCCTGATGCTGACTACACATAAGAAATGTCCGGATAAATGTTATGGATGAGTCGGGAAGAATGGTGTTTCCAACCTGCAATTGTGTCTACCTGCACAGTTGCTCCATTCCTCTTTAAGAACCGAAAAATGTTGTTAACTGTCTATACACTATACTGTCTTCTTTGATATTTCTGTCCTTAAAGACTTAAGAGAATTCATGATTCCCATTAGTATAACTGTATTTTGAGAAGATCTCTTTCCAAATGACATTTGAAGAGTGCAGGAGAGAAATGTTTGATTTAGGGAGCGTGTTTATCATTTACAGAGATAACATGGAGTTTTAGAGATGGTGGTAGAGCATGCTTTCCAAAATCTAAAGGCAAAATGCCGCTGTTCCCCAAGTCACTTTTTATCTCAGTGTATTGAGCATTGAGTATGTCCCTGTGGCCTGTTATGTCCTGAACTATGTTTATAAAACTCTATGCTGATATCTGCTGAGTAGACAGATATCCAAATAGACAGATTTCTTAGTGATTCAAACAGCTGGAAAATATTTTGACAAAAGATACAGACAGACATAAGCTGAGAGCAGCTACAAAGAACTGAAGAAAACCATTTGTGCTATCATCACTGCTGCATAGTGTGATTTTTCTACTTCATCTGTTGCCAATGCATGCGCAGTTTGTGACGTTATATAGCGTGCTCAGCTGGGGTGTGCCACTTTTTCTTTTATTTGTAAACCTCAGTATGGCAGCTAGTAACCAATAAGGAAGAACTTTAAAGATGAATTTTATGAATTGCTTTGGTAATAGTTGATTTATTTAGCAAGGCATACCAGCCTTGGGAACTGAGGTGCCATTTCATTGGCTTGCATGTAGTTTGCAGCCACGGTTGCTTTAGGCTGAATTTCGTTAAGGCTCCAGAGAGGCAGGTTATGGGAGCCACACTTATGGGGACTTTGTCTGGGACATTGCCAGTGCCATTGCCAGACCTCCACAGGACTGACTAAAGCTCAAATATATTATCTGCAGTTTTGGAAAGGTGTTCTGCAAATCTTTCTAAAGAACGTCTCTCTACAGTCTGTTTCCATGAATCTATACAGGTTTTTCTGTTTGCAGCAACCATACTAGTCCCTTGAATGCTGTGAGTTTTCTTACAGTTGTGATGCCATCCACAGTGTACTTTTTCTCTTCCCTTAGCAGCTTCCTTATGGTCAGATTCCTAGCTAGGCTGGCTGGCTCTTTGGCCCTCTACATGTCTGAAGGGAAAACAATCTTCTTTTTATTTTATTTATTATTATTAGGAAACCCCTCACATTTCAACTTCGTTATAGAACTATAGATTGCAGATTTTCATTGTTGGTATGTTATCCTTTCTCATTTTAAAGCTTGTCTGTCTGAAATAAAAGCTGATGTAGAAAATGTTGTTTGAGGATTTTTTTTTTTATTCCAAAACCTGCCATATGAGAACTGGGGGACACTTAAGTAAAACCATTAGGTGATCAGTTCAAAACAGGTAAAACAAAATGCTTCTTTATACAGCAGGCAGTTATCTTCTGCAGCTTGTTGCCACAGGGATTTGAAAAGGCAGGTGGCAGGCTCCAAGTTGGTGAATTAATGGAGAATGATTCCATAAATGGATTTGGGACAACTTTCTAGCTTCTCAGCAGGTTGTCTACATGTTCTAGGCACCTTTCTAATATTCCTAATTACAGCAGTTTGGGATTTTGTGGAAGTAGAAGGGGAATGTGTGACCAGGCTCCTGGGCCCTCCCTAGGGAGCGTCTGCTATTGCCACTGATGCAAATGAAATACTGAGTTGGAGGGACCATGAGGGCATTT
This sequence comes from Nothocercus julius, assembly GCA_013398735.1. Taxonomy (NCBI): domain Eukaryota; kingdom Metazoa; phylum Chordata; class Aves; order Tinamiformes; family Tinamidae; genus Nothocercus; species Nothocercus julius. The sequence goes on along the minus strand of VZSV01000062.1, from coordinate 632,643 downwards.
CTTGCATTCCTATGAATGGCTTTTAGAAGCGTGGGTATTGCAAGAGCAGAGCGGGTTTCATTGCAGTTCCAGAAAGGCATTCATACATTACTTTCCACAGGAGAAATATTGTACAGATACAAAGTCCGTAGGGAAATCACATCCCCATTGCCTGTCAAGGCTTTATAACCTTTAGTCCTTGCAAGTATCGTTTGCTGATGGCAACAACATGTGCTGAGGCGTGTGTGCATCTAAGATATGTAAGAAAAGAACAAAGATTTCTTTTTCCTAGTAAGTCTCAAGGGGAAGCAATGGGATTATAATTTAAATTAATAAGGTTGGAGGACCCTTAGTTGCGCTGTTAGTTTTCCTTTTGTCACTGGTGTTGTCAATTCAAGAGCAGGAAGTGACAAGAAGTAGCTGCTAAGTAGGTGTCATAGATGGTGAATAGTCATTTATCCTCTAAAGAAGTCCCTTCCACTATTTTTGTATGAAAAGCCCTTAAAGGTGATAAGCAAGGTATGCTTAACTTGGCTAAGGCTCCAGGTGTGCCATCTCCATGACATGTTGGGCAAGTAACCCTTCATTGTCAGACACATTTTCAGCCAATTTTCCCAGTACATGAGCAGTAACCTAAACAAGCTACCGCAGCTTTGCTACAAGATGAAAATAATCCTGGTGAGCCCTCTGGGAGCATATCCTTCTCCTTTATCTCTGTAAAAAAACACCCATCTTCAAGACTGGTGTTTTGGGAGTGCTCAGTTTAAACTGCATGTTCCATTATTTCTATAAGAAATTTCCATAAATACTTTTTACTAGTAATGTTCAGGCTTGTTGAAGAGTTCGTGTGTATTTGTGCACCTGTGCATTAGCCCTCAGTGGGGATTTTGCTGGTTTTCCCCAAGCTCACACAGATGGACATGTACAAACTTGGACTGAACTGGAAAGCAGGCATGTAGGAGAAAACTGCAAAGGAACAGCCGCTTATTCTGTATTCTAACATATGAAAACTAAATATTCTTCTCTTATTCCTGTTATTTTGATTATGAATAACCTGCATTATTTGGGGGGATGTATTGTATTGTTTCCTTAAGCCTTTAGTTGTGTTAGACATACACCAGTCTTCTATAAAATTTTATGTCGAGAACTTCACCATGTAATGTAGAAGAGATGATATTCTTGTTTCTAACCTGACAGTAGGATCAGGTTCTAAGAAAGCTCATCTAGGTAGCTGTCTCATGGTAATGTAGCTGGTAATCTAACTACTAATGATGCTACTCTTGTGTTTATGTATGAATTTTATCTTTTTACTAAGAAGAAAGTATGTTCTTCTGGCTGTCAAACTGGACCTTTTTGTGTGTTTGAGCAAGGATGCATTGATTGCTACGAGACTGAAGAGGTTCTCCTGATTCCTGTAAGCAGCCCATGAGAAAAAAAAAAATCATGGATTAAATGTCAAGCATGAGGTTACAAAATACTGTGCAGGTTTTCGTGACAGTAGTTATCCAGTTTCCTTAAAAGAGGGGGCAGAACAGAAGCTGAAACATACTGGTTACAAGCATGAGCCCTTTGATGAAACCAGCCTGCAAAACAGTTGTGTAGAGAAGTGAATCAAAACTGAAGTTGATATATGGCTGCACTAAGGTAGTCTAAATGATGCTTTTAAATGCTGGTGGAGAATTTCCTAAGCTTGGGTTTGTAATAGTCTTTGAGTTGATTAAAAAAAAAAACAAATACCAAGAGCATTGCTCTTAAAGCTCTTGTCAACATGGTGAATAGCTTTAGAATAGCTATTCTTATTAACTTGTTAATTAAATCTCTCCGATTCTCTTATTCCAGAACAAGAACATCCACTACAGTAATTCACAGGAACACCTGCTCTACTTCAGACTTGTTTCCTGATTTAAGTCTTTGTAAAGATAAGGTCTAAATTGGGTACAAAATGCACCGACAATTTAGACAAATATTTGCCCCTTGACACACTTTTGTCAAGGTACTGTTCTCTTACACTGAAGAGTACTGCAGCTAATTCACCACAGGTTTGAAACAGTGGTTATTTTGAAGCGCTGGAAAATATCTACTGTGAATGAAAGCCATTTCACTTGCAATGATATGTATATATATATATATAAAGTAATGATATGTGTGTATATATATATAAAAAAGATAGGAAGCAGAAATATATATATAATTACAAAGGTGAAAATTATAAAGCACGAATTCTGCTCTTTTTTTGTTGACTCTCTACAAGTAAGAGTTTGGAATCATCCTTTGAAGATCTGTCTGTGAGGTTTTGTGTTAAAAATATTGAGTAGTTGGTGCTTCCATTTATAAATAGAAGGATTCTTGATCAGTGTTTTTTTCTGTTTAGGATATATTTGACAGTGACTGGTATACTTCTCGCAGTCTCATTGGAGGAGCCGATATTATTGTGATTAAATACTCTGTCAATGACAAGACTTCATTTCAAGAATTAAAAGACAGTTATGTCCCAATGATAAAAAAAGCATTAAACCACTGTTCAATTCCTGTAATAATTTCTGCTATTGGTGCAAGAAAAAATGGTACGTATTCAATCTCTTGTGGTAAACAGTAAAAACATCATCTGCAAGTCATTTATATAGTGAAGTTCAGTGGAAGATGGTTATTTTTCCAGAATGTTTTATAGTTTTCCAGAACTCAAGTTTGAGTGTACGAGATGAATGTTACAGTTTCAGGTTGTCTGTAGTCATTATATCTAGTATAAGGTATCTCTACTAAGTGAATTGAAATGAGGTCCATTAGCTTGGAGTCACTGGAGAGGAGGATAAATTCTCCAGCATGTGGTTCAAAGAATTAAATCACCAACCCTGTGGATGGCTGTTGTGCTAACATAACCACAAAGAACAGGCTGCTGCCATATTAATACAGCTAAACTGTTACAATAGAGTAGCTATGGTATAGCTATGTGTTAACACCAAGTTCTCTCTGGGCTAGTAACTAGGTCTGGTGTGAGAACTATGAAAATCACCCTAGCCTGCTTAGCACAAACGATTTTTTGGATTTTTGTTATCTTTGTTTTTTAATAAATTTGAACACCATAGTGACAAAACTATGGATAGTTATTTTTAGAACTAGAAAGACCTAGTGGGCTTCAAAGTAATCCACTGTTGACAGGCATAGTTCCAATGAAAACATGTTTATGGTTCAGATAGATGTTAGTACCTTTGCTCTGCTTACATCAAGGAAATAAGCTTAAGAAAGATACTAGATACTGATAAACACACAAACTTTATTCTGTGTTTTGAAGCATTTTATATTGTGCCTCTGTTGATTTTTCAAGCAAGTCTGTTTCGTCATGGGATCTGTTTTTATTTATTTATTTATTAGTTTTAAGCTTTTCTACTGTTTTTTTTTTTTCCCTTTTTTAGTTTTGCTTCTAAGGCAAAATGAAGACTGACAAACTTTTATCTGTAATTGCCTTTTATTTTTAGCATTTGGCTAAAACAAGCCTTTCCAGGCATCCTTTCAGATTATTTAATGAGAACAACTTATGCAAGTCATTTATTTCCTCAGAAGTGCCTTGCACCTGCCCGCTGTGCACTTCAGACAGAAGGAGCTGTGTTACTACTTCTGAAGGAATTCAGCTTGCTAAAGAACTAGGAGCTACGTACCTTGAGTTGCATACTCTTAACGACTTCTACATACAAAAATATTTTGGAGGAGTGGTAAGTGAGAAAATGTAGTGTTGTTAAGTAGAGTATAGAGCAAAGCTTTTCAATAATTTGTTCAAATCTCGACCTCAGTGTGTAACACTGTAGTGCAAATGTCAAGTACAAAACTAATGTGTTGCTTAAGAGAGTAAGTAGAGGCATTCCATCATGCTTCCCACTGAGAGTGAATTCCCACTGGTGCTAGCAGAATTAGTAATACTAATGCTGCTACAGTTTTAACTACCTTTTAAGAAATTTTAGGGAAACTGAAGTACAGAGGAAGATTTTTTTCACTACTTCTGGCCTTTCTATTTGCTCAGGTAGGTAAGATGATCAAAACTCAGCTGTAAAAGACACTCAGCCTGTCATCAAACTTTGAAGATAACTATTGCTTTCAGCAAGGTGATTTGACTAGGTGATCTCCAGAGGTGATTTCCAGGCTGAATTACTCCATATTCTTCTATTAGTTTCGGATTTTAATTGTTCAGTCTCTTAAATTGTTCCACCTGTAAAGTGAGAATATTTAAGTGCCTGATTTTTTTTTAACATGTTCCTATAGTTGCTTGAATCATAGTCATTATGCAGTTTAGAGCCCTGAGCAGAACACATAGTCACTTGCCATAAAGTTGAGCCAGGCAGGAACTGCAAAGCTTATTGAAATGCATGATCTGGGATGAGCTCCTTCCCCCGCTCTCCTGAAAACAGGGAATTCTGCTGTGCAATTTCTGACTTGAATCTCTTAGCACAAACCTTGTTCAAATACATCATGTTTTAATACAGCTTTTCTAGAAAATAGTTTAGCTTCGTGTGGTAGTCTTGGTTATTTGCATAAGATTTTATGTACTGGTTTGTTGTGTCCATTGCTAGCACCCAATCATTATTCAAGTCTTATTTTTCTCTGTAATTCTACAGCTTGCATCTGCTAAGGCTGGAAAAGTGACTTTCTTTCTGGTCATATACCTGTCATTTGTGCCAAGATTAGCCATCATCATCTGGAATTAGCAGTCTTTTAGATTATGCTAAATCCAACTTCATTTGGTATTTTTTTAGTGATAAAGAAGTATTATGACTCTGATAACCTAAATTACTATTCATAATGCCACTAGCTTCAGTTTTGCATATAATATCTACTCATTCTTATTTTGGAATAAGTTTGTTCTTAAATAACTAGTGTTTTTAAAACATGCACTTCATGTTTTAGCTGGAATATTTTATGATCCAAAGTTTGAATCAGAAGTCATCTGACAAAATGAAGAAAAGAAAAAAGACTCAAAAGTGTCATCGAGTTAAACCACCTCAGCTTGAACAACCAGGTGCTCACTGATATCCGATCTTTACTATATTATTTGTTATATATATGGTATTTTTTTATTCAAGTAATGTTTTGTCATAATTACTGTGCTTGATATTATCTGTCACTAGCTGCCGTGGTTATCTTGCTATGACTGCATAAGCCTTTAGTGATGCTTTAATTTCTTTTGGCAGATTTTGTATGCAGTATGTAGCATTGCAATGGATCTCTAATATATTTATACAAAAATATATGGAACAGTGATTTTCTGGTCCATTTCATGAAATAATGCAAATATGTGAGTTAATAAAAGCTTTATATAAGAGTTTTACAGATGTATTACAAAAAAATCCTTATACGTTCCTTTATTATAATGTAATATTATCAGGTAATGGTTTTAATTTGCTGCAAATAAAACATGCGGAAGTATATACTTCCCTGCATTTGACTTCTGAGTGCTTGGTATGCATGTGTAGTGAAAGGATTATTGGCTAATATTTAGTTCTAAATATGCAGTTGTGTTTTTCTCATTCTTACTAGAAGTGCACTCACACCTTTTATGGTTAGTAATCATTTCTTTTAAATGTAAGCACCTAAAGAAGTTTTATAAAGTGGTGGCCACTTTTTGCTAGATAGTTTAATTCTACTAATTAGTTCCATTGTTAAAATATTTTGCGAAGGATATCTAAGCAATATATAAGACATTTTTCTATAAAATATTTATAGTAGTTTGATCAGATCTCTGGGAAAACTTATACTAAAATTAATACTTAAAATTTACAGACCAACTCATTATCTTTTCTAGAAAAAATGCCAATCTTAAGAGGCGAAGCCTCGCACTATGACTCTGATTTGCACAACTTGCTGTTCTGCTGCCAGTGTGTGGATGTGGTGTTTTACTCTGAAGACTTAAAGAAAGTAGTAGAAGCTCACAAGATCATTTTGTGCTCCGTAAGCCATGTCTTCATGCTGCTTTTCAACGTGAAGAGTCCAGCTGATATTCACGATTCCGCTATCATCCGGACGGCACAGAGTCTCTTTGCCGTGAACAACGAGGCTGTGTTTCCAGTTCTTAGCAGCAGCTCCTCATGCGACCCACCAGTAAGAGTCGTTGTTAAAGACTCTGTCTTCTGTTCTTGTTTGTCAGACATTCTACACTTCATTTATTCAGGTATCCCGTGAGAATGGGTCCAGCTAATTACTTCTTTTACAGCAAATACGTTGCTAAGGTGTATGTCTGTCATCCCGAAAAATACGCTGCTGTTGAGATCAATTTCTTTTTGTACTGTATTGCTACATCTGCTTACCCCTTGTGATTATTAGGAGTAATGTCTAGTGAAAAGTTGTCCACCTAAATTTCATTAAAATACAAGTTTTTTGCATATTCGCTGGCATGCAAAGTGCAATGAACAGAGATTAAATGCAGTATTTTATTTAACCAAATCCTTAAGCTACACTTAAAAGCTTTACCAACAAAATGCGGTGTTGGAAACAGTTTCAGACCTCTAAATCTTTTTAAAGTGGTTGCATGTTCAAATACGCTGAAGGGAATGAAGAGTTATTTAAGAAAAACTAAGTGCTTTCTCTTCCTGATGCTGTACTCCTGAAAGGAGGACAGTATTAACTGCCTTGAGTGCAGGGAACTAATTTAGACTGCATGTGCCTTGCTATGAATTAAATATGGGCAGTGACCTCACCTAACTAGAATTAATTCTAACCATCCATTAAAACAGCACTAATATCTTTCTATCTTTTAAAATGTTGCTTAGTGATCCTCAGGTGAAAGAGGATTTTTTGTCATAGAAGTACCTGATACTTGATGATTCTTTCTAAAATATTTTTCAAGCTGTCAGTACATAAGACTGTGTATTTTATATTTGTGGAAAGACCTAGTAGAATTCTTAATGATGCATTCTGATTTTAGTTATAATTAAAAATATTTATATCATTAGAGATGCATGTGTAAGGAAACCTAGTTAAACTCTCTGCCAGCACTTTCAAAGCCAGTGTTGACCATAGAGAGCCAATGCAGTAGTTTGTCTGTTGTAATAGCACATCTCCTGGATAAAGTGTTTCCTTGACGACTGTCATCGGAGTTGCAGTGGACAAATCTAGTAATAATGTATACTTTATGTGCTGTCGAGGAATTCTTGACTGTTTGGGCTAGATTCTACTCCAAGTCACCTCGAAGCCTTCTCAGACTATCAGAAGAAATATATTTTAAAGCTGGATAGCACTTGCTGTTTTGCAGAGGGAGGAAAGCATGGAGAAAATTAAGAGATCACCTTGATTTGGAATCTGACAACAAGGAAGAAATTCCATTGCAAATGTGCAACATTTTAGTTATTATATATTTAGTATAAATATATAATATTTAGTATTATATATTTATACTAAAGGTATTTAGTATATCTTTTTAGTTATTGGTAATTGATTATGCTGTAAACTTCTCTGGTTCAGACACCTACCAAGTTCTGTTCTGCGTTCTGAAGAGCTCTGGTTAGGCATTCAGTAGTTTTTTCTAAATGTCTAGCTGCAAAATGAGAGACTGAGCAGGGAGGAACCACAGAAAACGATTCTGAAAGCAGAAGCTTCCATTCTGTAACAGGGCAATTTACTGTGGACAGTAGCTGAGTTGCTAGCACACTGAATGTATTTGACACAGCCACGAGGCAGTAACTTCCAGCGCAAGAGAAGAGCAGCACCTCTTGGCTGCCTTGAACAGATTCAGTAGAGCTTGTTTAATGGAGACTAAACTAATAGGTTCTGATAGAAACATCCTTTTTTTCCCCAAGTTTTACCTCAGTGTTTCTTTGAACAGTTGATCACAGATGCTGTACTAAAATGGAATTATTTCTAATACTAAATATTGTAAATTCTAATCATGCTATTTCATAGCTAATATTATGCTTTCCAACAGCAGTTTTCTTTTAAATGCTGTTGGTCTTCTCAATGACTTCAACTAATTTTAAGTGTTCATATTTCTAAAGTAGTCCAAGACAGCTAGATGCATTTCTTTTCTCTTCTTCCTCAGTTAAATTAACGTGTCTGAATCCTCTAGACAATGCTGAAGGTCTGAATTTAGACATACTGTCTGTACCTGGTTGAATTTTTGTAAAAAGTCACCACCAATTTACTGCAAATATTTGATCATGGCGGAACTGCATCTTTAACTTTCTGAGCATAGAGCTGACAAAAGTGCTAAAAATATTATATCTGTAAGAACTGCTTGGCACTGATGTGATCTTTCTTCTTCCTGCTAAATCCTGTGCCTATTCTATCTGTTAATCAATGTTATTGGCTTTTGCGAACAGGTGCTTTCCAGTGGGAACGGTTAGAAGAGGATATAAAAAAGAAGCTAAAGGATCCTGAAAAAATTGATCACGTGCTTGAGAAAGTTAAATGTATCCTCAAAATTCCCGGGAAGGTACTTCTAACTCTTCTGGTGTAACTTTTGGTATTAGTTAATTAAGTTCTTAGGAAATTCTTTTGTATACATTGTTTCCTTGTGTTGGTTTTAACCTCATTTTGGTTTACATAGTCTTTTATTTGTCAATGGGATGCTCATAAGCATTTACAAAAGAGAAAGGCATAGATGGTGATCTGATATGCAGAATTAATATAATCAGTAAAAAGCACATAAGTAGGTTCCTTAAAAGGATTACTTATTTCCTGCTTTGCACACTGTTTGACAATATGATTACGTGTTCCTAGTTCTCGTGTAATAGAGGCTGCCCAGGAAAGCTTTGCTGTCCTGGGTATGTGCCCAAAAGCTTTACTTCTGCAGTATCTTGGAAGAGACAGTTTCTTTTATAATTGTGGGAATATTGTGTATATAGGAATCAATCTATTGGCTGACATACTCAATTCACATTATGTTAATAAAGAATTACATAGCAGAATTAGTTTAAGCAGCTATTTACAAGTAGAATGACAATCTATAGTACTGTAGAGATTGTACAAAATCTTTGTGCCAGTTTAAATGGGAAATGTTCTGGGACTGTCTTGAGATAACATAAAGATCAGAAGTTGCCTAGCTGTTCTAAGCTTCTGTTCTGCTTACTAGTATTAAGTGTCCAAAACTAAAAATTCAAAAGATTGGAATAAAAAGACCTAAAAACTTACTAAGAACATAACGTAGTAAGTCTGAGTCTTTTTTTTTTTTTTTTTTTTGGATTTTCATCATGTCTTCAATACACATTTTTATTTCACATTTAACAGCTTTTCTTCAAAGCCATGAGAACTAGAAGTGAATTGTGATTTTTCTTGGTCAAATTAAATATTCAGGATTTTTCCTGTTTAATTTAAAATTGATCTCAACCTCATCTGGATTTCTTTTATCATAGTTTAGCGACATGATTTTGATATTGTTCTTTTTAGATATGGAATGTAGTTCTAAATTCCATTTTTAAATTCAGAAAAAAATGGGGAGAAAAAAGTAACTGAAAATGATAGATTTTGAGGATCTCACTGCTAGCATACCGACGTTATTAGAAGTCAGTGGTTAAGCCTGTGAATTCCATTTGGCTTTGGCAAGCAATTTCAGGACTTCATTAGTAAGAAACCTGAATTACTGACTGCCTTGAACCAATATGTGCCATTGCTCTGAGGGACTTGGTGGACGCGGTATGGGCAGCTCTGGCACACGCCAGAAAACTCTGTGCTGAGATCTGCACAAATCCAACATGGCTATAATTGCTCCTCCTGCAGGGCCTCAAAGCTTCTCTTACTGCAGCTTTGTGCCCAAACAGTATATGTATGAATAATGTTTGGACTTGAACAAGTTTGTAATCCTGTGTAAACCTGCCCAGCAATGGCAGATGGAAATATTTGTCATAGGTCAAAGAATATCAGGACAAGACTCAGGAAGTGTGGGTGTAGCAAGCTTGCTTTAGATCTCTTACACCATGAAAAACAGGAAAATAAATATTAAAAATCATTCCGGAATTGTTTTTGCGAGAGATGTGGTTGAGCAGCGTTAGCAAAAGAATATGAAGTGCAAAGTGGAAGGCTGTTGTTTAGTTTCCCCATACTGATGTTATCTAGTAGTCACTTATCCTGTGAGCACCTACACATTACAGTATTTTATTTATTTATTTTGCAGCTCAACAATTTAAAAGACTGCAGATCTCACCAGATAAAACGACTGTGTAATACTTCTCTCAGGCTTTTCTTTAATACACCTGTGCTAGCTGATGTCATCTTCAAAATACAAGGTATAGTACATCTGTTTTTGTTGCTATGGGTGCATCTGCAAATCCAACATTTTTCTTCTCTGTAAAAAAGTGGAAAACGGAGCTGATTGTATTTTCTCTGACATCTGCATTAAAGTCAGAATTAAGAAAATCCATACATTTCTTTATCGTGGTGTAAATTTATTTGCTATTTGTTTAGAGATAATACTGTTCTGTACCGATACTTAAGAGCAGTGTGCACTTGCAATGCAGTTTGAGGCCTGAGCTTTTACAAGAGACATCTGCCTTTAGGAGCAGACTTTGTGTCTCTGTGATTCATGTCTACTTCTAATTAGTGAAGCAGTGCTTCTAGTGCAAGAAATGCTATCAGAAATGCCTTTTAGCAATCTGCTGATTTTATTTTTTTTTCCACTGGCATCTACATACACACAAGCACCTAGACATGCACAGGTGGTCTGTGCACCTTTCAGGCTCCGAGATGCGTGTATTCAGGGGTCTGCTCTAGTTTCCTTGCACTGACAGGACAGGGAATGCTGGCACTTTTCTCCGGATCACATTTCCTGTCTACTTTGGTTAGTCCTGGATGTTCTTTTTTGCACACTTTAGAAGCTGACAGGGATTCACGTCCCACCTCTGTATCTTTAGGGTTTATTCATTGTCCATTTTTTTTCTCTTAAAAATCTCGTGAAATTTTTTCTCATTCTTAAAAAAGTACTTAGATCTGCTGAGGTTTTGTTGCCCTACTAGTTTGGGGCCATCAACACGTGCCATTTTTATTGCCCTTGCTTCTGGTATTTCCATGCATACCATTCTAAACACTTTCCGTTGGCGTTCTCTACAGTACAGCAATCAGCGTAGCAGATGACTCCTCATGAAAGCAGCCTTCATCCTTGGGAATGCCTATGTTATAGCTGCCTACTGCAATCCTATAAATGTGAAAACAAATATTTAAAATATTTTTTAAAAAGATCTGCTGAGAGCCAATAACAAGTATCTCTTCCCCTTCATTGCTAGTAGTAAAATGTGTATTAAATTGACTTTGGGGAACAGGGGCTAACTTACCCTACTTACTTGCTTTATACTTGACATCCTTTTACATTTTATTAAGGAAATTCCAGATTGGAGAGAAGCAACCAGGATTCACGCTCTTCATGCCACCAAAATAGCCTGGAGGATCTAGCCTTCCACACACACAGTATAGTACCGGTGTCTTTAGGATAATGCTACCTTGTTAACTTGGAGAGGTTTCTGGTGGAGTTTCGTAAATCTGCTTGCAAAGATTGCTAAGCACTCCTTGGCAAAAGTACCGGAAGGCACCGTGCACATGAAACTATTTGTTATTTCTGTTTTGCCTGTAAAGAATGTACCAATATGCTAGAGTATCATGGACAAATTTTTTGAAAAATAAATGCATTCGCCCTTAAAAATAAAAAGAGAGGAGGAAAACAGCATTGCACACTTCGTGAGAATCAGAATGTGATGCTTTTTAAATGCTAATGTTTTTCTTGTTCTGTTTATACCCAGCCTCCATGCAGAAATGGTCTTTTAGGATTAGACAATTGTTTAATTATTTTCAGCTTTAAATCTCGGAGCCAAATACGAAGAATTAATCCCTCAAAAATGAGCATGGGGACAAACAGATTCTTTCTAGATGTTCTGTTTAAAATGCAGGAAAAACAAAAAGAGCTTTGACAAAGAGAACAAAGTGCTATGGCTGAGTTTGATGACATAAACAATTCAGCTCAGTGTCCTATTCTTGAGAGAGGCTTTGTGGGAAGTTGATGAAATTGTAGCACCACTGTATATTTTATAGAAAAAAAGAAAGGTTTATGAGTTGACTTTTTTATTTTTAAATATGCTTATCTGCTCAAAATGTTGACTTTTTTTAAACTGTCCGGTAATTCTCTTAAGCTTTTGTTCCTACTTCATCAATCACAATAATTGTAATATTTGAATAATAATTAAGACAAATTGAAGATTTTAGTCTCAGTCTGGCAAAGGCATTTTAAAGTCTCTGCCTAATTCCTTAATTATTGGGACCAAAGTATTCATGTATCATTAAAAATGGAATAATTTGTGGAATAGCGTGTGATTTTTAAAGCAACACCCAAGAAATTCCTTTTGTGTAAAATTCTTGAGTTAATTCCAGTAAACACTACCGACATAAAGATTTAATGCAATTTCATCTATGCAAATTTGCCTCTCTATCTTCTGTGGTTACATGGACAGTGATTTCTTGAACACTGCTCACATTTGTTACCAAAGGGATCACTAATGGACGTGAATAATTCATATGCATAAGTATTTACATAATGGTGTATTTATACCAGATCAGAAGCTGAGTTAGTGTAAGCTGCTGTAATTCCAATTTTCTTAGATGTTATGCTAGTTGAAGGCCTGTTTCTGTCTGATAAAAGTTTATCCTGTTTGAAACACTTGCTGCTGGGAGCAGGGTATAGTAATAAATTTGTTGTTTTAAGGTCTAATCTGTTAATGTGATACTTTTGTCTGCTGGTGGCTACTCTCTCTCTGTATAAACCTTGACTGGTCTAAAGTGAACGTGGTAATAATTGTCTATGTGATATTTTTATTTCAAACACTCCATAAAATTATTTTTAATCGCGCTCAGTGATATGTGAGACTTACATGAACCTTAATATTAAAATCTAACCATGTATATAAATTTATCTTAAACTTTTGTTGCAGGTACAACTGTACCAGCTCACCGAGCAGTGCTGGTAGCTCGCTGTGAAGTAATGGCAGCTATGTTTAATGGTAACTATCTAGAAGCAAACAATATTCTGGTTCCAGTGTATGGGGTTTCCAAAGATACTTTCCTCTCCTTTCTGGAGTATCTCTATACCGACTCCTGTTGTCCAGGTAAGCAAATGTAAACATACACATATATCTGTTAACACACTGGAGCGTGGAGAATGAAGGGATATAGATCAAAGTAGCAGCATTTTTAGTTTCCCTTCTTTTCTTATCTCTTGGTGAGTGTTTATCCTTTGTGTACACTGTTATAATACAGAACTTCCCCCAGTGCACGAGGTACTATAAACTCACTAGAAAACCTGCTTTACATGAGTAGAAATATTTTCACTTGAAGAGCTGGCATAGTTTGAAAACATTTGTTGAAAGCATTTTCTTCACTGAAACATACCAATATTTTTCTGTATGATCTATCTCAAGAAAGAGATTTTTTTTTTTGATTTTACAAATAAAAAAAATAGTATTATTCAAGTAAAATCATTATCTCTAATAAAATACTGCACTTGTCTTCTGATTACATAGCCAGACACTAAAAAAAAAAAAAAAAAAGGTGTAATTTCTGGTGCATTCCATCTTCTGGAATTCTCTTTCCCCAAGAGAAAGAATATTATTTTCTAATCTTAGTTCTAGATTTTATTTCAAAATTATCTTTTTGTTTGCCACATATCTTGTTAAGTTTAATTTAAATAAGCTTGAATTGCAAAAATACTTGGATATCTTGTTTGTGTATTAAAATTATATAAACTATTTGTCAAGAATAAGGGACTAAAATATTCTCAGCTTCTTAACAATTGTTTTTAGTGAGAAGAGTATCTAAGTACTAAATCTGAAATCTTATTTAGATTCACATAATTTTCTTCAATGAATGGTGGTATGATACATATTTTTGCTTTTGTTTTCTTTTTAAAAGAGTTCTACCTTGCTCTTAGGTGATTCCCTTTTTTAATCTTTCAAACTTTTCATTAGTTTAAATGGACAAAAAGTATATCTTTTTTTTTTTTTTTCAATTTTGTTACTCTATTCCTCTTCGGTCTTGTTCAATTTTTTTTCACATATATTGTAGAGGTTTCTTTCTTTATTTTTTTTTTTTCAAAGAAAAGTTAGAAGGCTAAATCCCTTTATTAATAATAACTCTCTTTAAATAGACCAGCAGCATTTGACTTAGCATCCTTAAGATATATATGACTATGTAGTCAATAGACTACAGTGTATTACACTACCTACTCTTGTCCTGTTAAAGTGATACAGCAAACACTAATAACAGTGGAAAAATAAAAAGAGAGGATCAAGAGCAGTTTGATGTTGTGTACAGTGTTAGAAGTTTCTGTGAAAAAAGTGGCCTTCATCACCTTTACAAAAGAAGTCGAATAAATGTAACTTCTGCTCTGCTGTTTTCCAGCTAGTATTCTGCAAGCTATGTCTCTCTTGATTTGTGCTGAGATGTACCAAGTAACAAGACTCCAGCATATTTGTGAGCTTTATATTATCACGCAGCTTCAGAGTATGCCTAGTAGAGAATTGGCATCTACAAGACTCAGTATTGTTAGCTTGCTCAGAAAAGCTAAGGTACGTATTTTTTTACATTACCTGAGACTAAATATGTTGATTCTAAATAATAGAGGGTTTTATTGTTTGCTTTTAAAATATAATTGTTAAGATTTTAAGATCTTACTTCAAATTTCAAAAACAAATGTTGGCATATCATCTGTTGATTAAAGATTTTGGGTATCACAAGGGTGGCTAAAATATTTTTACAAAAATACTATTCTGACCTCCATTTTCCTTTAAATGCATTCTGGAGTTAGAGTAACAGTATCCTTAATATAATAAGCCAACATGAGAAGTACTCATAAAATAAGCAGAGTGCCTTTTGTGCCCAAGAGAGTTCAGACCACAACAGCTGTGAGCGTACACAGCTCATCAGGACGGAGAAGAGGAAGGGAATTTTCCTCACCTTTTTTTTTTTCCTGAAGTTCTGCTACTGTGCAGAAGCAAAGAATATCAAAGATTCATGGGATCAAAAGGAGACATAGGAAAAAGCAAGAGGCTGTAGTATAGGGTTAGGTCACACAGCTGGGGAGGGGAGTTTTAGAGTCCGTGCATGGGTTTGCATCTATTCACAAATTTCCTTCAGTGACTTTTTCTTCTTTATCTCCTACTATTAAAACTTTATTTAATAAAACTGCTGTGTTGACAGCTGTAATCCAAAATAATATACTTTGGCGTGTAAGCTTTGTCATTTTTTTTCCTCTCCTACTTTTAGACCTGAGAGTATTCCAGTGTTTTTTGTGTTTCATCTTGCAGTTTCACAATTCCGATTGCCTCTCGACTTGGCTTCTTCATTTTATTGCCACTAACTACCTCATCTTCAGCCAAAAGCCTGAATTTCAAGATCTTTCAGGTAGATTATCAGTTATTTTCTTTTCAGTAAATGTTTTTCAGTTCTGCTTAGATTAGAAATGAGGTTCCAGAGGTTCTGCATGAGGGAAGGAGTAGGACTTTTTTGGATACACAGTCTAATCCAATCCGACGGCATTTGGAGCCAGATGGTCTGCCAGCCTACGGTGGGACTAGCATATGACACACAGAAGAGTAATATAGCTAGTGCTGCATCCACTTGGCCTTTCTTTTTTCCCTGAGTCTCTTCCAGGTGATTCTTCACTGAGAGGTAGGCATGCTCTGCAGCACAGACCTTGCACTGGGAAGATGAAGGGAAGAAATAAAGGTGCATATGTAAATATGTGTATGTCAGGGAAAAACATTCTCTTCTTGTTTGTCAGGATGCAAATCTTCTCACGGTTAGAATTCAGATGCAGAGAATACTTCTCAAAGAATAGCAATTATCAGTAGGTGGACGTGGGGTTTTTTTTTGTTAAAAAGGATGCTTACTCCTCACTTCCATTATCTTAAGTTTCAAGACTGGGCATTCGCTGCTGCAGACTGATTTAGAAAAGGGTGGGATATAGAGATGGAAAGTGTGTTTTTATGAAGTCCGGTAGAATTCACCTAAACAATACAACCTAAAAGTCCATTATATTTTTATCAGAGACAGAAACATGTAGAATCAAAAGATGAAAATCTGACTAAATTCTGAATAACTATCTTCACCTTAATTTTAATCTTTTTTTTTTCTCAATTTATTCACTTGTGCTTGCATGTTTGTGTACTATATTTAATTCATTTATTGCTTTCTTTAGTGGACGAGCGCAATTTTGTAGAGATGCACAGATGGCCCTCTGATATGTACCTGAAGCAGCTTGCTGATTACAGGAATTATATCCATTCTCAGAAATGTTATTGCACAGTAATGTAAGAAGACTGAAGATACTCAAAGTATATCTCCTCTGGAAAATTTCACTTTGAGAATTATTTAAAGTATAAAAATCATATCAAGAGCAAAAATAAATACTCGACACTGTATGCTATGCTGTACTGCACTTACTAATATTCTTTCCTTGAGATAATAGCTCACTCTGGTTTTGTCTTAAAGGGGTGAGAAATGTGTCAGGAGGATTTATTTCAAATATGAGGATTTCACGCCCATTAGGATCAAACCTAGCATAGGTTGTAGCATTACTGCCACTTGTTTTCCCTTTCAGCCTCTTTACTGCTTATTTTATTGGTCCTTATGGTTATTTTCAGCTGCTAAGGTGTTAAAAACAGATCTAAATTTCGTGTTTCGCCACAGTAGCAGTGCAAGAAAGTTGGGTAGCCAACTCATGAGCTCTTTAAATATCTCAGAATGTAAAGACTTACCACAGCGCTTACTGGCTTGCAAAATTAAGGGTATGTTTGAGAAGCATTTAAGTAACTGTTCATTTTCTACTTCAGGTGAAACTCGTAATTCTCATTAACAGGCCTTCTATAGTATGAGCATATATTCTTAATTCCAGCAGAATGCTTAAGTGGCATTTTGTTTAGTGTTTGTTTATGGTTTAGTGTTGCCTACTTATCTAAAAATGGAAATATTTTCTTCCTCCCAGTAAATACGATAAGTAAGTCTGTTTTAATAACTTGTCAAGCATCTTTGCTTTCAGTATTTCAAGTTCTTGTAGGTAAAAATTCAGGAAAAATGTAAGTCAGCCAGGAGCATATCTATTCAGTACTGGTAGAAGTAGAGAGGCAAAGGAAGGGGATGCACAGTTGTTCTTATGCTTTGTAGGAGGAAAATCCCTAGCAGTAGAGACTCTTCAGAAAAAAAAGTTTATCTCATGGTTAGAAGTTTCCTTCGGCAAGGAAGGAAAGTAAGGCATTACAGAAGTTTCCTTCAGTAAGGAATATCAGAAATGTTTCAAAAAGATGTCATAGTCATGGAGGGAGGACACCTTTCCGTAGGTATGTCAGTCCTATGAAGATCTTCAGCTGTTGTAACATGACATTCGGCTTGGCTCTCTTTGGGCAGTCTATATAAAATGAATGATCATTAAACATTCACAAGCTACCACATATTACACAAGTCTTACTATATTTTTTGCATGTGTGGATTCTTTTTCAGCTGTAATTGATATATCTTGAATATTATGAATAGGATATTCTTTGTAGGCAGCTGTTGATAGTGTTCTTGAGGTTACAGGTCTAAATTACTCACTTAAATAGCCATTACAATATATGTATGTAATAATACTGATTACAGTATTATTACATAATGTATACCGTAAATATATAATAATACCATAATTGTTAGAATCATTATTATATAATTACAGTATACTGTAATCAATATGATTACAGGGCAACCTGCATGTTAAGGTCTCTATGTAGGGACAGATGCCTGCTGTAATTGAACCTCTTCCCTGTCAGTCTTAGTGTACTTTTATTTCAATTCTTTTTTCTTAGCTGCCTTTAATTTAATTCATGCAGTGTATGAGCCTACAAGGGCACGGAAAAATGCTGAAAAAATTAGCGAGCATTTCTCCCAGAACCACAGCTGACCATCTCTAAAGTACCTGGAAACTGTGAGGTGAAAGTGAAACTACAAATTGCTGGAACTGCATCTTTTTTGCATATGAAAATTGTAGCTATATTTCAATAAAATTTCATAGATTAGTTGTTCTTTTCAAATTCCTCACTAGAATCGTGGGGATTTCCTTTTCTTTGTTAATATTTTGCAGAGATCTTTCCTATTTGGGGACCAAAAAAATGAAGGAGAGATTGTGACTCAGACGTCTAAGGTTAGCTTTATATAAGAGTAATGGTAGCTGAATTCAATTTTCATTTCTATCTTCTCATCTGGACTTTCTAAAGTTCTTTAAAATATGAGATACCATTAATTGCATCTCATATAAGGAGAGAAATTTAGAGCATTAAGTTTTCTTTTTCAGGATCACTAAAGAGAAGAAAAAAAGTAAGTAGAAAAGTAAAAATATAGGGAAATTAGATGTAGAGAAAGTTATTTTCTAAGGCTATGATATTCATTCCAGTAGAAATTTAAAAAATCTGAATTAACTGGATAAATAAGAAGAAAACTTAGAGTTTTTTGAAGAAAAAAGCCATGGACAAAAATGAGCAAACAATTGGAACCGTGACTTGTGTAGATTCCTCACAGCATGTTTGCTTACAAGCTGTGCTTCTATCAGTAGGCAGCTTGCTTATTTAAGTTACAATTATATGCCTTACACTAACTTAGTATAAAAATGATTACAAATTTATGTATGAATGTTTGTCTGTATTGCACGTAGTCCTGAGCTTTTAGTGTTTAAAACTTTCACCCAGTATGTTATAGTTTTTTTGCTAGAAATTGGTCTGTTACCAATAATTTAGATATAGATAAGATACAAAACACTTATTTTTAACTCCACATGTTTTATAAGCATTTAAACAACAAGCTTAAAGAAAATATCAACCCTTTGTATCTGAGCAACAGATATATTTTAATATTATGTATTTTAGTCACTTGTTAAAATCACAGGTTTTATACAGAGAAGGCAGTCAATGTAAATATTTATTATTTATTCACAGATTTACTATAACTTACTGTTTGGACATTAAAATAGATTTTCATCTTAAAAAGTATCCTCATAGTGCCACCTGTATCAGGTGCAAATATGCTACCGTGGCAGACATAGAATATATTTGATAAATTTATGAAAGAGTTTTCGCCATTCTTATTTTATGTGATGTTTATCTGTAAAAATGTATTTATCTTGACCTGTTTTTAAAATGGATATTTAAGCATTCAAAAGCATACCTGGAAGTAGATCATGATGCTCGGTTAGTTGCTGTTGGTTAACTTTGTTAATAGAATATCTCATTAGCCTTTAGGAACCTACAGATATAGAGAAATTAGATTATGGATATAGATGGATCTATATCTATATGGATATAGAGAAATTAGAACATGTTTTAATTTGTTATGTGTGACTTTTTTATGTGTAATATGGTAGGACCTTTGCTAAGCTATAAAGTCAAAAATAGGAAGCAGCTGAAAAAACTATTCAAACAAGTAACTTTGAAGAAAAATGTATGAAGAGGAAAAACATACATATTAGTTCAGGAAACTATTAATAACCTGTGCTCTCTTTAAAAGAAAATTTTAATGTTTTAATGACAGTTTAATATATTACCCATGGATCTAGTTTCTAATTTCGTAAGTGCCCAAAGAGCTTTTATTTGTGCAAAAATTAGAATGGCCCCGCTGTCAAAGTGGAATCCAGAGAATCAGTGGCATTCCTAACCTGATGGGGTTCAAACCTGCATTTCTTATATCCACATATGGTGCACTGACTGTTAAGTGCTAAGTTAATTGTTCCTCAGCCTTTATGTTTCCAGGTGTGCCATTTGCATGAGACGAAACAGCGAAGGGAGCATGATGCTGGAAACTTGGGGGCCAATCAGAGGAAGATCCTTCTCAAAAATTTAATAAATTTTGATTGTCTGTTGAACCTTACTGGCAGAAACAGTCCTAAGAACAGGTCATGGGAAAAAAAGCTTCTTTTGACCTTGTGGAAGGGATTACCTCGAATCTCGTGTGTTCTGCAGTGCTCTCTGCCTCTCTGACTCCAGGTTTCTTTAGAGGCTTCTCAACCCATTCGCAGGGTTGGATCTTCAAATCACAGCACTGCCATCACATCCACTTCTCCTCCTGTGAAACACGCCCAGTTTTCATATTAAGGTCCGTTCCCCTGTTTTTTAGGCATGCTCAGGGTCAGCTTATCATCTAGAGCCCTGGAGAGGCCCCTCAGTTACAGGCTCCAAGCTGCGGGGGCTTTGCAGTTTCTGAGTGTCTCTGGAAACAGCTCCTAGAACATGAGGAAATTTAAGGGCAGGAAAGATGCCAGGGAATGAGCTTGGATATGATCAGGCAGTAGCTAAGCAGTCTCTAGACAGTTTTGGATTAGGGTTTTGGACAGCTATTTAAGTGGAATTTAGATTTCCAAGCCCTTTATAAGACCTAACTCTCAAAATCTACTTTTATAGGATGATGTAATAATTAACATATTTAATAAGAGATTGCACCATATAATTTTTGCTATATTTGTTGTATGTTAATTTTTGTCCAAGCTAGCACTAAGCTTTGCATTGAAAGGCTAACAGAAAGCTTTCTGCATTAATAAAGTTTTCCACCTGGTAATTACAGACTCTGCTCTAGTCCTTTAGGTCTTCATGGGTTTGATGTAAAACAGTTATTTTATTAGGTGTGTGTTGAAACTCAGCCTTTCGTATCTTTAACATCGCCCGACAAAAATATACATGTTTTTAGATTTGGCAGTTAATATTTTGCTAAAAATAAACACTTTTTTTTCTAGTCAGTCTCATGTGATTATTTACCCATTTGTACTAGAAAATTTGAGCATTCTGTCATTTTCCATATGTGTGTAGACTGAGCAGTATGGAAAGCAAATGCACTCCAGATCTCTTGCTTAATTTCCTATTGCGTGGTGTTCCTGTCCCTCAATTTGAGAAAAGCAAAATAAGTCAGCTTGGGTTGATACTTAATCCTGTCCTTTTATTCTGTATTAAATGGGAGGGGGGCACGTGGCACAGCATCGGTCCAGGAACCAGTAATTCTGGAGAGGAGAGCGGTCAGGAAAATTTCAGACCCTTTTCCAGTAAGTAAGGTTGATACTTGCAGGGCAGCATTTTGTATTTCCTTACAGTAGAGTATGGAAAGACAGCGCAAAAGCAAAGCAAAACAATTACTAAGTGCTTTTGATGCTAAACTAGGGCAGTTCCTCTCCTCTGAGCGTGGGCACCTCAGTCAAATTATCCATGGCGTATTCAGCCTCAGCCAGGCACGGACTGTTCCGGATTTCTCCTGGGAAAAATTCGGGCCACCCCACTGGATTCTACTTAATTCACCAGCAAAGTGAGGATGTGTTGCTCTGGAAGGGCTGTTCTGCCAGAGCTACTTGAGGGAGGATTTTTGTTGTTGTTCATTGGTTGGTGGGTCTTTTTTTATTCTATGAACATTCGTTGCTCTTAAAATGCCCAGCAAGTAAATTTTGAAGGATTTTCCTTTTATGTGGAACTAGACTGTGCAGTTCTACTGCATGTTTGATCTGTCCAATAGCTTTCATACAAGATTATTTAGATCTGTAGAATTTGTATGATAATAGTCTCCTCATGGGTTACAGTCTTTACACATACTTGTCATTTCAAAACACTTTCTTCTTTGTGTATTAACTGTAAACATCTTGGAATTTTTAGAATGTCTTTCAAAAATCATCTTTAAGTGTCCCTACTTCTCCCCATAGGATGTTTGGGATTTTTGCTACAGACTAAAGCATAAGTTAGACAGGAGTCTGTCCAAAGGCTGTCCAATGTGAGCACAAAATTCATGTCCTATGTTGGCTTTTAAGATCTAGTAACCTAATAAAATTTACATTTCAGGAAAGATAGTAAAGCCTGTAGCAAGTGCAGATCTAGGTTTAGTTTTACCTGCCAGGTAGAAATACTTTGCTGGACCTCTCTAAATTACTGTAAGGCTTCTGGAAGATGCCATTCCTTTTCTGTTTAACTCATCGCTAGTTAAGTGTTTTCTTTTTGAGTTACACGTAGGGATTAAGCTGGTTATCTGTTGCTGGATGTTTTTCTTTTGAAGAAGAAATTTTTTGCTTGGAGTCATTTGCCAAATGAAGCTTCTGGAGCATGTAAAATAATGGAGGGAGTTCTTAAATTATCTATTTCTAGTAGATTCATTAATGTGCCTGTTAACTGCCAGCATTGTTCATGGAGGTAAAAATGATTCGGTGTGGTGATTTCATATATTCACCACTGGCTTCTGTTTCCTGGGTAATACAAATGGTTGAATTATGGTTAGCTAATATGAATATGGTTAGAAATTATCTGCAATAAATGCTTGAGGAACTAACTAACATTCAGCAAAGCAATGGTATGCTTTGCAATTACAGTTTCATGCAACTCTGTTCATTTTTCATGCACATAAACAAACTTCTCATTTCAGGTCCTCAAAGAAATCCCAGATTCCAATCTTACTGATGTTAATATTTTAGATAACTCTATTCAGACAAGGAATTTGAGACTTCAGAAACAGCTACGGTAAACTACTGTGCTGTATTTTGTAGTAAATGGTGTGATTCTGGTTATAGGTTATGACCAAAATGGGTAAGAGCCATTTTATCTGGGGGGAATACGATGAGCCGGAGAAATGGCATGTGGACAAACCTAAAACAAAAAAAAAATGGAAACATGATGAGGTTGAACCCTGCTGTTCTCAAAATGTGAGCAATGTCTTGTGTATGATATTGGGGATTTTTAGAATAATTCAGTTCCGTAGGAGCATGACCAAACTCTTTCCTTTTCTTGTGAAGGATCACGTAGGAACTGTAACTGGCACACAGGGACTGTGGGAGGCCAAAGGCTTTAGTGCTAAATGCCTAGAGCTGAGACCCACCAATACCAGAGTAGGCGGTTTACAGTGTGTAATTGGACTCTGCCAAACTACTCCAGTCTCACTCTCCTTGGAAAGTTTAAACAAGAACAAAAGAAAGCAGCATGACTTTTTTTGTGCACTAAAAATACAAGTTTGTGTTTATAGTCTTGGTGCTCCTGGACCAGTTTCTCTCATATCATCAACCACCAGTACTGGCCACCATCCCAAATTCTGAAAAACACATCTGTCAGGAACAGCTCTTACTCATCTCTGGGCACATGTGCATACTGGAGAAAATTCCTACAGGATCCACATCTTCTGTTACTTCTGACATAATGGATGCCATTTGAACTCTGCTAATGGTTTTTAAACTCTTCATCTGGAACACTTCCAGCTTCCTAAAAGATTTGGAAATACTGACTTGTGTAAGCATATTTGTCCAAAAAAAAAAAAATCAAGCGATCTGAAAATATCTATACTAAACATCTTGTATATGAGAACTGTCTTTGTTGGGAAAAGTGCCAAGTTACACCGAACAAACATGAATTCACAGAAATTTGTCTAAGTTACCTTAAGTGGCCTAAGATTAGCAGAAATATGTGATGGCTATTTCTGTCAAGAAGGAACAGACTTAAACCTTGCCAAGAATGACGGGTTTTTCCCCCTTCCCTTTGCTTTTCAAGGATGGACGCCCTGCGGTGCCATCTTGTTCCTTCAGATGAGTCTAATGAAATGCAGAGATGAGGGATTTTAGAGGGAAAGCAGGTTACGCGGCTCCTCTCTGAGCTCGAAGGCGCAAGGAGAGGGGAGAGGCCGTGCTCGCTGGCAGCCTTCGTCATGGAAGGGACCAGCAGGGCAGTGCCCACGTGATAGCCCAAAAACTGGGCCGGATGCTTGGCTGGGGGCCTTTTTGGTTTGTCAGATCCTAAAGGTTAATTTGTTTATCAAAAATAAAATGAGTTTCAGGGGCGAGGCTTAAAAATAATTTCATAGTTTTCAGTTTATCTTAAAAAACAGAATTTTAATCTCTTTTTTTAAAAAAAAGGGAGAAGAAACAAGGGTTAAGAAGAAATAAAAGGTGAATGAGACATTTTGAGGAGAATTTGAGGAGAATTTTGTTCTTTTGGGCTTTTTTCTTTTTCTTCCTCATTATCCAGTTTTGCTCGGCAATAATCACCCTGGTTTCCTGTAAATCAGTTTCCCAAAACAGCCCTGCGTACATTAGGCCTGAACTCAGGCAGTAGTGCCCTAGCCGAGTACCCCTCCATTGACAGCCCCCTCAACAGGCTGCACAGCCCCAGGCATTTCCTCTCCCAAACAGCTCTTGGTTCGCACCGGCTACAGTCAGAAACGAACGACCCGACACAGAGCTTCCCGTCAGCCGCTGTGTTCTAACAAGATATTCACAGTAAAGAAGTGCTGCTCAGGCTGGTCCGCACGCCCAAGACACGAGCCAAAACAGCACAGGTCATAAGGGGCGCAGGCAGCGCTTACGAGCTGCAGTTTTTATTTTCAAGACTGCATTCCAGAACACCAGTGTTATGGCTGTCTATGTATACTTGCCGTTTAGTCTGTTTAAAGAAATTCTTTACACAGAAAACACTGAGAGCTGCTAGCAGGTCATTTGGGAGAGAGAGGCAGAAAGAAGACGGAATAGAAAAGAGAGGCTCTGGGAACAAGTGTATGAATTGATCTATACAAAAAAGCAGCACAAGGGTAAACACACAGTATTTACCAGGCTGAGTCAGACCTTGTTCTAGACTTCTTTCCAGCAGTGCAGAAAGGAAATGTAGCACATTGAAGCACTTACCAATGAAATCAAGAGAAATCACAGCCTCCCAAAATGATTCTTCTGATGCCACAGTAGGAACTTAGAACAAAGTTGTTGCAAAAAGTGCACATGTTGAAATGAGGAGCTTGTAGCTCAAGGTCATCTTTCTCCTGCAAGTAGAAACAGTAGACATAAAGGATACAGATTGCTGCTGTTGGGAATTAGTTTATTGATAAATTAATTTATAGAAGAGACTTTCAAGACCTTTTCTCATCTTCCTCCACTACAAGTCTGTCTGAAAACCTATTAGGAAAAAGCAAAGGGTAGGGGAAGGCTCTACATTTTATAGAGGGTGCAGGAGAATAAAAGCTGTAAACAGTGTTGGTCCTGAATGTCACAACTGTTTACAGAATAACAACTGTTGTGGTACAATTGGTGCAGCAATTGAGGAGCAAGGGCTTGTGAACTTACTCTCTATAAGGTCCTGTTTCTTCTAGCTCCATCGGGTCCATATCTGTGCGCTTCACCAGTCTACTTGCATTTATGGGATGCTCCACAGCTCCCTCTGGGGCTGAGCTGCTGGCCCATGCATCCACCCATTCAGCCCAGCCTCAAATCCACTTCCTCAGGGCTCCTTCCACTCGGTTATATTCCCTTCAGGGTTGTACCAGCTGCAGCTGCGGGCTCATTTTCCACATGGCCTTCACCTGCTACAGCTACAAACAACAACAGAAAAACACCAAAGCTTGTACTAGGAAGAAAGCAGGGATGTGACTGAATGTACCAGATCAGCTCTGTGTGACACATTCCTGTTTCCGAGTTAGGCAGCTCTCCCTGCTGGCCAAAGTGACTTTTTAAAGTCTGTTATATGTAGCACAGCATGAATGCTGATTTCTTGCAAAGGATGTAAGTAGTTGGGAATGGTTGTGACTACGAGAAGCCCAATATCAACTGACAAGAATCAACTTGCAGCTCACTATGCAAATTCTTAACAGGGAAAAGTCTTTGGGTGCTTCCATGTTATTATTTCAGTACATGGTATCTTTGAAGCAAATGTCCAGTTAATCCAGATTAACTGTTCTTATGTCACATACAGAAGTACTCTGAAGTACGCAAACAGGATTTCTTCGGATGAATTACCCTCTAGGATGGCACTAAATGTGCTCAGATGCCAACGCTCCTGAGGCCGGGAACGAGCAGCTCCACGTGCCGAGACCTCCAGCACGCGCTCCGTGCGCGTGCGCCGGCAGGAGGCTCTCGAGGCAGTGAGATATTGCTCCATCGTCCCAAGCGCTCCCTGCGCTGTGTAAAGGTGCCAGGCGGCACTGGCGCTTTCATGCTGGTCACCAGCTGCACTTTTTCTTGCCTTCTGTCCTCTCCCTCTTTTACCAGCCCAGCCATCTGTTATTTTCATTCCTGCGCTGGTCTTTTTTCAGAATGCCTTGCCTTTTCTTTTGCTTCCCTCTGTTTGCATCGGTCGAGTTCCTCTCAAATTCAAGCCCTGCTGAACTGCAGAACGGTTTGGTGCTCCCATGGTCGGTAGAGAAATCAGTCACCTTGCAAAATCTTAGCCACAAGGAGAAAACTTCTCGACAGATCGCCTTCCCATCCAGCTGAGGGCTGCTTTTCAAGCTGGTGACTGTTACCTGGGTACATGAGGACTGGAGTTAAATTTAAGAAAAAGAAAGAAGACTTTCAGGAGCTCAGAAGACTCCTGAAGACCAGGAACAATTACTGAACCTCGACTTCTAAGACTTCTGCAAGCACCTATGTTCTCTCTACAGTAGGAAGTGAAAATTGTTGCTGAGACAGTAATATCTTCAAGGACTGCAGAAAGAAAATTTGGACATGAAGACCTGTAAAATTCTAGGAGAAAAAAGTAGATAATGGGAAGATGGCAACTCGGAGCTAGGAAGGATGAGCTTGTTCCAGGGAGCGGTGGAGGGAGGCCAGGCTTTTCCTCCCGGGCTGATGACCCCGTGGCCAACGTAGCCCCATCTCACCGACATCACGAGCCTACTAACGCTCACCCTGCAGCGTGTTAGTCCTGGCTACCTACTGCGTGTTCTGCTCAACCACGTGTTTGTGTGCTTTTAAATGGTGTCTCTCTGCACGCGGCAAGGGGCGCACGAGCAGGGCTGCCCTGGTGCAGGAGGCACTGAGCGGGCTGCGGGAGGCACCGCGCGCCCGAGGGCCTGGCCGGAGCGGGAGGCTCCTGCGCAGGGATGGCCACGCGGGGTTTCTCCACAAGCTGTGTGCCCAGGGCATGCGGGAGGAACGGAAGGATTCCTTTGGCAGGGGTGGGCAAAGGAGGGAAAAGGAACAAAACGCTCATGTGTTAACTGATCAGGGTTGCAGGAAAAAGCGTTCTGGCAAGAAAGCACAGGGAGGTTTCTTTTTCACTCTGCGCGGCCCCTTCAGCGAACGACGCTTTCCCTGGCATAGCAGAACCCCCAGGCCACAGCAGCAGCTCACACAAGGATTTTCTCTCATGCGGTTCCCAGCAACCCCCTTGTCCTCACTTAGCAAAGCAGAAAGCAAGCAAACCCTCTTCCTCCATCCCTCTTCTGCTGGGAAATTACCTTCTGCTTTCATTAAGCTGTTTCTCTTGGCAAAGCTTCATTCCTTTCCCTTCATTCCCTGTCCGCTAGGAAATTTGCTTCCTCTTTCCATTTCCAGCCCTTCAATAGCAAGGCTACAATCTCTCTCCTGCCAGGAGATGAGCTACTGCTTTCGGTGTCACTAGCAGAGCTCTCCATTCTTGCTCTCCCTTGGAATTCCTTCTCCGCTGGGAACATGCTTCTGCTTCCTGTTATTGCTTATGTTTTCCAGGATCGCTCAACACCACTGATTTAACAAACTCTCAGATGCGAGCCTGAGGTTTCTCTAGGTCTGTAAGACAGCCGTAGGCACACAGCAGTATATCACAAAGGTCAAAAATGGTACAGGGTCAGGGGCCAGGGAGCATCTAGTCAGATTAAGCGTGCTTGCCTGGAAGGTGAGATGGGTCAAGCACCACAGAAGGTTGGGGCAGAAGGAAGGCAAGTGAAAGACATGGCCCGGCGAGCGTATTTCCTTCAGGAAGTCCCACAGAGCAGGGGGTGTCTTCATGCGAACACATGGCCCTCTCCCCTTCCAGCCAGCCCCGCCAGGTGCCCCTGCCATCCCCTTTGCCATCTCGCTCGTCTGAACGTGCTCGTCCCTTTGCAGTGGCTGATGCTCAGGATGCAGCTGTACGGGGGCTCCTTCGTTGTCGGGGCAAAGTGTCGTGATCCAGCAACGAAGGAGGTGACCGGTATTCCTGGGGCTGCATTCGCGTGTGTGGGAGGAAGGTTCCTGGGGCCCAAAACGCGGGCGTGCTTGGGTGTTGCACGTGTCCGTGCGGCTGGCCAGGACGTCTCGGCGGGTCCTGCGTGCCGTATCGGAGGCACGGCAGGCGGGGGGCCAGGCCGGGCGGCCACAAGATGCAGGCAGGCTGATACAGCCCCGAGAGCAAAAGCTTCGATGCTCCTGTGCGCTCCCCCAAACCAGTGACCCACTAGCGTGAGCTCTGGGAGCTGGGCTATGGCGCCTTGCTAACGAACGCATCCATATCCCACGTCGGGGGGGTCACGTAGGGATAGGCCTGGAAAGCAAATCCCAGCTTCCTGAAGGCAGGTCAGGGATCCCGAAGTTTTATGCAATGAGAGCAAAGCTGACTCGGTTGCGCCTGCACACTGAAAGCACTGAATTCACTGTTAGTGCTTCTCATACTAAAGATGAAGGGCTGCTGGCAAGCTGAGCTCGTTTCTTGTGCCCAAAATTGCTGGTCAGTTGAGAAGAGCAGTCAAAGTAGCAAAGTCTCATAGTTACTTCCCCTCTTTCCACTTCAGTATTTTCCTCTGTCATATTCCAAAAAATATGAGCTGAGTATTTATTTTTCTAAGTCCTTTCTGTGTGGTGGAAGACACAGAACTGAAGTCAGTGATAAGAATTTTTCCGTGCTCTTTCTGGCAAGAAGGTCACAGTTCTGAGGCAGGGAAAAATAGTGGAGAAATACCCCAGAGGAAGCTGCCTTTGCATTGACTCAGCAAATTCCAATGCTACAGCCACAGCATAGCAGGAAACTAATTTTAGCAACTGATTAGTGTTTGAAAATATCCCGTTCCAAAGCCAATAATACTTCAAAATGTTTTTACTTAATGCTGGCTTTGCACCAAAGAGGAAAGAATGTTTGGGATCTTGGTCAAAAACAGGGCTCACGGGGATCTGAATATCTGTAGGAATGATTTAAGGATGACGCACAGGAATCAGGACAGCCTTATGAGATCCAATTCCTTGCGTTGCAATGGATTGCTTTCTTTGGAGAGAAGAAGGTTTGCTTCCTGGGATTTCATGTGTGACAGGACCCTGTTGCGATGAGCAGGAGATGAACAGCAGGCACCTGAGAGAGCTGGCACGGTTAAGGGAAGCATTTAGAAATGCACCTGGGCTCAGTGCTTCACAGTTCTTTATCCTTTAAATAGGCGACTGACAGCAACAAATAACCTTAGCTGGATGTCCCAGTGATGTGGAAGGAGTAAATAGTTGCATATATTAAGAAGCAATGTTTCTTTTAGCTGGCAAAGTAGTTTTATTGTCATTTAACAGGTGCACACCAGAACAGCCAAATTTTTAGGTGCTCCCTTCCTATAATTAGGTCTGGATTTTAATCCATTTTGATTTTCCGGAAATTAAGATGCCTGTCTAGTCTTCCGGAGCCCAGAAAACCCTGTGGGGCTACCAGGATTAGGAAGGCCTTCACCTGCTCTCTGTCGTGGTTGGAATTACTGCTGGGCTGCTCCGCAAGGAGCGACTAAGGGGAAATCACGTGTGGGCTTCACGGGTACCGTGCGTCTCTTACAGGGCTTGTCCCTGTCCTGCCTCCTGGGTCGTTATTTGTGCCTGTTCGCGGTGGCTATTAAGCGTTACGTGGTCCCTGTACAGGTGGGTACGGCTATGAGCCGCGGTAAGCAGTGCGGAGCTGAGTCCTGCCGGCTGCCATTTTAACAGAGGACAAGCACAGGAAAACTGATTATCCCAGGTGGGGGCTGTGCTGGCCGTTCAGGGAGCCACCCGTGCCCACGGCGGGCGCCGCCGGGCGCAGCTCCCTCGAGGTGGCGGCAGCAGGTGGCGCCGCCGTGCGCCACGGCCTCCACACGCCACGGCCTCCACGCTGCGTCCCCTCTGCGCGGCGTCCCCTCCGCGCGGCCTCCCCTCCGCGCTGCCTCCCCTCCGCATGGCCTCTCCTCCACACGGCCTCCCCTCCACGCTGTCTCCCCTCCCCGCTGCCTCCCCTCTGCGCGGCCTCTCCTCCACGCTGCCTCCTCTCTGCGTGGCCTCCCCTCCGCAGTGAGGCCGGGTGAGGCCGCAGCTCTGCTCGGGGCGGGCACGGCAGCTTGGGCTAGGCGGGAGGGAAATGGAAAGAGCAGAAGAAGAGAAATGGTAACTGGATCTCATTTTTCGGGGAAGGAAAGCCATTAAAAGACAAGTGGGAAAACTCGAATCTCTACAGGGTCAGACGCTAGGGAGAAAAAAAAAGGAGCTAGTTCATGACAGTGGGACTAGAGAGGGGAAAACGTTTATGGAGGAAGCCTCGTGGTGAAGGTTTGTGGCCAAGTTGGCTGCAAATATGGCCTTTTCCTAGCCAATATTTACAGTGTTTGCATCCGTAGTTCTGCACGTGGCATTGAGAGATACTGATGTTCCTCATTGTACTTTCTAAACTGTACATGGAAAAATAAGGCTTTATTTGAAGCAGTTTTCTGCTGTAATTTTCACTGTCCTGCTCACCTGAGCAAAATGATGTTTCCTGGCTGACGTGCATAGGCATTGCATATGCACAGCAGGTACCCCCTGAAAAATGTGTGAATGTGTGTTTTTTTTTTTTTTAAGCTGGTCTTTAATGCCTCAGAATTAAAATCCGAATAGTGGGAGGACCTCATTTTTGCTTTTGGTGCTGTTTTGTACCTGCTTTTTATTAACTTTGATATCATTAAAAACATCTCATTCCTTCTCTCACTCACTTGCATAATATGTCAAATAAAAAGGTCCAGGTGAAAACGAGAGGATTGATTTGAAGAAGGGGGGCACAAGCCCAACCTGTTCTCGTCTGTTGCGCAGCTCGCTAATGAGGGCTGAGTAACCTACCTGGTATGTGAGACAACGGACGAGCTGGTTGGGTCCAGTCCCTTTGAAGAGCTGTTGATGTGAAAAAAAAATCATTACATCTTGAATTAAATTATTTGCCTTTGTAAATAAATAATTGCTATTTTACTAGCAGAAGTAGATATTTTCACTAAACTTAAATGTGTTAAAGTTATTTTCTATGTGATAGTTCTATCATTGGTATCATTCAGGCATTATATTTCTGTACATTTATTTAATAGCACTTGTAGCAGTTTGATCACTTCCATGATACAGAGAAGCAATATTGTCTCTATTTTCAAAAGCCCAAAGCTGGTGAAAATCAGGTGAAAAGAATTTACTACAAATCACACGGAAATCACCTACAACCCTGAAAATCTTCACTTTTACCACTGTATTAGCACAATGTAGTCACAGGCCTTCCTGCCAATGAACTCAAACTTTTACTTTTTGTGCAGATTAGTTTAACAGTTTCTGGTAAAGCCTGCTGTATGTTTGTTCAAAGGAATAAATAATACTTATGTTTGTGCTATTTTTCTTTTAAACAACTTCCTTGTCTGTGTTTGCTGATTGGGTAAAAGCCAATGTTTTTATTTGGTCGCACTGATGAGACAGACAGGAGATCAACTTCATCTTTTGTGTTTCCGCACCAGCTCCAACATAGGAGGACTGGGAATGGTTTTGATCAGGCCTATTCCACTTGGCCTGGCTTCTATTAGTAATTTCCCGTCTTCTATTTCTATTCTGTATTTGACTAGCTGAGTACATTTCCTGCCTTTATGTTTCTCTAAGTGTAATGTTCCCTGGGCAATTGAGTGTTTATTTAATTGAATAATATTACAGCTGAGAAGTGCCTGCAGTAATCTTTCATACCGGACTATTGGAGGGCTGGCATTCAGTATATTTCCTCTTGCCTTTGTAATTTTATTGGAAATTTCAAAGCAACTTCCTAGCGATAATGCTACTGCTCAGCAGTATATTGGGAGGGCATGCAAACCTCTGTCATTATGTTATCTTGCCAATGCTTTGTGCCCACAACTTTTCTTTCCTCTTAAGTTGATATACATTAGCCATTAAGCGAGCTAAGCTGTCCGAGTATAAAAGATGACTCTGGGCTAGAAGTTTTAGAATTGATAGATTTAAAAGAGCAGAGTAAAAGGAAGGGAAACATGTGAGAAAAACAATCATGCATGTATCGAAACTGTATTTCTTCAGATTTCCGTACCAATGTTTTTTATATCTGTAGGAGTTTTTTTTGAGGGCACCATACTTGTTGCACAGTACTATGTAACATAGGTTTCTGAGAATTCTGGTTAAATACCTGAGTTAACATTTTTTCTTTCCTTTCATGAAAAGCTGCATTATTTACTCCACTGGTAATGTGACATGGTTATGAGCAGAAGCAAGAGAACGTGGGCTCCCCCACCCCCAGCATGTTTCCAAGTGTATAAAAGTTATTTGCAAATCCACCTTGTCTTTCATAGTTTGCAGTTTGAGTTGGGAGATCAAAGCTAAAGCTAATCCTTACTTTCAAATATGCTTTTGCCTGTGTTACCTGAGTAGATTAGGCTGAAGAATCTTTATAAAAGGGATCTTGTCTTGTTTGTAGTAGGACGCTAGTGTATCCTAGTAATGTATTCTGAAACCTGGGCTCATCTTTTAACTGTGAAAAGTAGACACAAAGCAGAAGGCACAAGGTTCACAGGTATCCATTCTGCCAGTTTGGGCTTTAAATAATGCTTTAAATAAATCAAATTTAATTCCTTTGCTTCTATTGTTTTTCTGTCAAAAATATATTCAGTTTTTCAGAAGATTTGTATCCTGGATAAAACTCGGGTTAATGTCTGCTGGTCATACGCAACTCGGTGAGCTCATCCAGGCATTTCCAAAGGATCTTCTCTCTGAAATCATACCCGGGAATAGACACAGGTTTCAGCTCTGTGGGGCACGGCAAACCAGAGCGAGGTGCTGCCGCCCCCAGACGAGGGTGCAGGCCAGCGCCAGCGTGGTTATGTCCATTGCGTGGCGAGGGAGGCAGCAGCCTGACAACTGCTGGTAAATGTCTTCCATTAGATGATGGGGCCGGATGTTTATTTTGCACGGTTGCCATGGCACATGGACTTCCCAGACAGGTATCCAGGTAACGCGGCTGTAATAAATTCTGGAGGAGGAACAGCAGCGCAGGGTATGCAAGGAGTTCACAAAACATATTAATATATGTAAAAGCTTTTCAAGCATGAAAACAACCTTTTCTTCCTCATGCAGAAATCCCAGAGAGGGTCCACTCGGAGCGTCGATGACTCCAGCTGTCATCAGCTGCTCCCGAGGCTGTGCCATAAAACCTTGCGGGCTCCATTGACAGCACGACGCCACCATGATTTTGTTGTCAATCTGATTGAATTTCTGGGGGAAAAAAAAGAAAAACAAACATCTAATAACAAGATAGAAACTGCCACTTCCTCTTCTGTGATTTTCTGTACCGGTCCTTGTGGAAAGCTTGTGGAAGCGCCTGCAGTGACCTAAGGGGAAGCTGCTTGGGGGGTGTTCCCCGGACGCCGGTTTCCTCAGCAGCAGGTGACTCGGCACTGGGACATGTTGAGGCGTTCCTGGTTGCCTCCCTTGGAAGGAAGATAGAAGCGGAAGAGGCCAGGGAGCCTCCTGGAAAACTTGGTCAGTCAACTTGAACATGTCCTTAGATAGTCTGGTTTCAGGTTCATTTGAAATGCGGGTGTTGTCAAATTTTAATTTATCATCCTGCCTCCAGGAGAGGCTCAATGGAAATGCAGCTGTTGTCAAATTTTAATTTATCATGCTGCCTCCTGGAGAGCATCTGCTGCCTTGCAGGTGTTGCTGGGGCCAGACCATCACTGCTTGGTGGTGGCTGGGGCACATGAGCGGCTGCAAGACCGTGACTTTCTGTTGCATCCCGGTGCTTGGCGGGGAGGGAAGCACAAGGCTGTGTTTTCAAGACAGTTTATCTGGGTTTATCCCCTTTACTTAAGTGATAAACCCAGACGCTTGCTTTGCTGCGCCCGCTGGTGTGCCGTGGTGCCTCAGAAGGCTGCGCTCTTGTCTGTAAAAACAGAAATTCCCCAAGCCAAGGAAAGCAAGACTGGGAGTGACTGGGAGTCGCTTGCACAGGCAGAAAGGGCTCCCAGAGCCATGTGATTAAGCAAACACCTTTAAAAAGAGAAACTCGCCCAGCTGGTTCAGCGCTGAGGCTGTCAGTCTCTACCGGGCAAGCTCAGGGATGGGAGGAGAAGGAGAGAAGAGAGCAAGGACAAGAATCCCTGGAGTTTAACTTCCCTAGAAACAAAGCTATGGGGAAATGGGGACCTACTACATGTTGTCATGTCTCGTAGCTCAATATATAGCAACAGTATATGCATTTACTCTAATGCGTACTACTGCTTCAAGCGACATGCGCAGTCTTACAATTTCTACAGAAATTTTGTCGCTCTGAAATCACATCTTGGAGCTCTTTTCTGTTTAAGTCAGTTGACTCCAAAGTAACCTGATTTCTGCTTTCTGAAAGAGGTGCAACCCAAAGGCTCTCTGTAAGGTAGCAGGTCAGCTACAGCTGCAGAAAAAATTCCATGATGTGGCAAAAAGTCCCCTGAGAGGTCTCTGCCATTTTAGTTGGCTACCACATCCTTGAAAAGGACAAGGAAGACATGAGATCTTTATTAGAAAGAGGTCATTTGGGCACTGAGGATTTCTTTCTCGCTTTTTGTTGTTGTTGTTTTGGTGTTAATTACTATAAGAGAAAATGACTTATTTGTTAAGTATTTCAAAAGGGAAAGGAAAACTGTGCCTTGTCAGGGTGAGACGCACCGGACATGGAGGGAAATGAGGAGGTATTTCCAGCTGTGCTGTTGCTTGCAGCCCGGAACTGTTGCAGAGGGAGGTGGTGTCCCCAGATACCACGGTGATGAGCGTGCTAGCGCAGGGGTGATTAGGCAGTGCAACCGGTGACTCTGTGCACCTTTCCCTTCTAGAGAGCTGGGATCGTCGTGGCAGAAATACGTCTGGCCCGTGAAGGCTGGAGGGGTCAGCCACCCTTCTCTTGTTGCAGCGACCTGCCTTCCGCGTGCTTGGAGCGCGGAGGACACCCCTCCCGCAGCACATGGGGAGCTGTTAGACCAGCGTCGAGTTTGTTTTAAGGGCAGGTGTTTACAAAAGTGGTCATGGAGATCCGGGAGCTGAGCTGAACCCCTCCTTACCCTCGGAGCGCAGCCGGGATGCGCCAGCCAGGCTGCTAACTCCAAGCACGCTTCCCCGACGGGCACGCGCCCGAGCGCGGGGTTGCTGCTAGTAGCTCCTGTGTCTTGGAGTTGTGTTTGCGTCCCGTTGGGAGGCTTGGAATGACAAGAAGTTGGGCCATAGTTTTTAGAGGGGACAAAATAATGTTGGTGCTCAGAAATCCTTCTCACTGGAAACCTGGGCCAGGACGGCAGCGTGAGCTGAGGAGGAGACGCTGAGCAGGTTCTTCGTCTCCCGCCGGACGCCGAGCACCTTCTGCTCTCAGCGTTGAACCCCTGACGCTTTGTGTCACGCGACGTGCTGGGTGAGAACTTGCAAGGGCTAAAAGCAGCGCGGCGTTACTGCGCGGCCGCCACGCAGGCCCCGCGCACCCGTGGGCCCTCTCGCTGGCTGCGGCGGCCGCGCGTCGCCCTTCGCAGGTGGTGCAGGAAGTGCCAGGGTGATGATTCAGTAGCGACCCAGCGCCCTCTGAGTCAATGCTCCAGTTAGGGTTTAACTGTGGAGTACTCAGAAGCTGGAAAGATGAGGCATGACTTAAAGATCTTGTTTTGCTCTTTGCAAAAGGCGAAAGCATTAAGTTCTAGTCTTGGTTTAATTCTCATTTTTAGAATAGTTTTTGCCTGCTGATGTTTTTTTCATTGCTTGTCCTGCAAACTTACACTTTGCAACATACACATCACAAAAATCTGGAGGGGGGAGAAAGTAAGAGGCAAGTGCTCCCACCCCCCTTTTTTGGTAAAGACAGAGAAGATAGTGCAGTGAAGGTGCACAAAATCAAACTAGCTGCTTAATTTACCATACAGTGAAGCAGGCTGTTCAGAAATAAGACCAAGCTCTGTCCGTACACTGTGGAGCTCCATGGCTTTGTCAAGGTTTATGATGTGCTGGATAGTGGGGGCAACATGCTCCACTTCATCAGTTTGCTTCGTATTTGAAGCCAAGTCTGGTTGCTAATTGAGATAATTTCTTTTTTTTTTTTTTTTTTCCCCTTTATGGCACCATAGCCATGCAAGCCTCATTATCTATAAAGGAAGGGGACAAGGCCGTTGCCCCTAGGAATCTACCGAGTCGCTCGGTATCTCTTCTCGAGTAGTGTGCAAACTGCGGGTACGGGAGGGATACAGCGAGCGGGCCAGGGCGGCCGCGCACATCCGCGTTATCCGCGTCCGCAGGGATACCGGAGCGGGCAGGTAACGCAGTGCTACCTGGCCATGTTCGTCTCCGGACAGGCGACGGGCCTGTCGTCGCACCTGTCTGCGCACATAAACAGGAAGGCTTTTCCAGCTCCAAGACTCCAGCGTGATGAATGTTAACAGATGACTCAACCCTTCGCTCTTGCTCACGGCCGAGCGCGCAGCTGCGGTCCGGAGGCACCTTTCTGGCTATGTTTTGAGGAGGATAAAACCATTTCTAACAATTGTGGGGAAAAATCTTGCCGAACGTTTTTGGGGCAGTCGTGCTGCCGCTATCGCTCAGACCCGCATCGATTTTCACGTTATATAACCCGAGTCACAGACCCTTTGGACCTTTTTTTGCTCAGCGAGCACGGCCGATTTCCGAGGCCCGAGATGTGCCTGCAGGAACGTTGCCCCAGGTGTTCCTGAGGAGACAATGATTTTCTCCTCCTCTGTGTATCCTGCCAGCTCCAGCAGTCACCGCCCGCGAGCCCCCCGCGCGACGTGCTTGCATGCGCGTGGCGCCGCGGGAGTCGCGCTCGCGTTAATGGGCAACCGGCGGCTCGTGTTTTCTGCGCCTTGACACAAGCAGCCAGACAGCTTTGAAATTT
Source organism: Nothocercus julius (assembly GCA_013398735.1). Lineage (NCBI taxonomy): Eukaryota > Metazoa > Chordata > Aves > Tinamiformes > Tinamidae > Nothocercus > Nothocercus julius. The sequence goes on along the minus strand of VZSV01000062.1, from coordinate 595,897 downwards.
GAGTCAGTGAAGCTCTGGAAAACGTAGCATGATTCAGCCTGACCTCTAATCACCAAACCATGCTGTTCTTCTCCAGCCGAGTCTGACCTATTTTCTTTTTATAACATTCTATCTCTTTGAAAAGCTCTGGCAGTCCTCTTTTAGCAAACACCGAGTCCCTAGCTGAAAACGTCATTAGTTTTAGAGGAAGCTTTTCTTGGGTTAATGTTCGGCAACTTTTACAGAAAACCCGAGATGCTGGTGCTGCAGATCCAACACACGAGTTCGTTATGGACTGGAGAAAATGAGAAAACAGATTAAAAATGACAGGGGAAGGAGCGATGTCCTAATGGTCCACATGCTACACCTGTAAGGTTTAAATCTGCTAGAGGTTTAGCAGAAAAGGAAGCCCTGTCCCTGACTGCAGCAAAACAGCAGCCCGACTCTAATCAAATAGGGGCCCTCTGCAGCCAAAGCACACAGGCCGGCACGGAGGCACCTGCCGGTCGGAAAGAATAAAGCCTCACCTAGCGCGGAGGCCAGGCCGCCCAGCAGCATTCCCGGCCGCTGGCAAGCAGCTCGGAGCGGGAGGCAGGAGCCGGGGTGAGGGCTGCCCGCTCCGACGGGCCTCTCTCCACGTGCGGAGAGCGTGGCGGCTCTTGTGCCGCAGCCCTGTGTGTACCTCGTGGCATGACCGCCACCACGGCTTGTTTTGCAACACTGCTGGCCCAGCCACAACCTGGATGTCCTGTAAGGCTTTTTTTTTTTTTTTTTTTTTTTCTTTCCAGAGGACTGATCTTGCCAGTAAATCTTTGGGTAGGAACAGGCTGAACTTTGGGATCCCTGTGGAAAACTGAACCTTCGCATAGTCGTTGCTCAACCAGCTCCTGAGTAATGACAACGCTAAATCCTGCTGCTCCTGCATCCTGGAGAAATGCGCAGCACTGCTTAGGGGTGCCTGGAGTAAACGCTGAGAGGGGCTAAATCCTTGCAGGGATTTATGTGGCAGCGCCTGGCAGCGTAGCCCGGGAGCGGGGGAGCCCCTGCTGGGCACCCTTGCGACGGCCCGCGGGTCGTCCCCTCCACGTACTGCACAGAGGTGCCCGGGGGCTTTGCGGGAACCGCCGCTGAGAGCGATTCTGCCGGCTGCCAGCGGTGAATGCAAATCCGGGTGGTAGCTCTGGAGAGAGAAGGAAAGCAAAAACAAAAGGCAGGAGGCCCGGAGCCACGGAGGCTGCTGGGGCTAGTTGGTTACTTAGCTGAGTGATGAAATGTCTAAAGAAGGCCGGCGGCAGCCTGTGCTCTAATGAGACCGTACGGGGTACAGCACCCCCCCCCCACCGCCACTTCCCCCCTCCCACCTCAGCTGTGAAACCAAGAGCAGGGCTATTAGTCACTTTTGGCCTATGAACTCATCTGAGTTGGAAAAAAAATCATTTGGGTTTTGTGGGTATGGAATTAGCCAAGTCTGACTTCGGACAGGCGCGGCTTGCACAGCTTGTTACCACCGGGGCCCCCGAGAAGGAGGAAACCTCTCGCTTAGGACTTTTTCCTGTGGCAGAAGGAAATCATCCAGGCTTTTCCCAAGCTGTTCTTCTGAAATCTGGCAGGGCCTGAGTTTGCTGAGTTCATTCTGCTGACGTCTCCCCCAGCGGGGCAGGGGAACAGTCCAAAAACGCCCTGGGTGTTTTGCTGGAAGATGATGATTTTTGAAGCTGTTGCTTTCAACAGGGCAGGGAGTCTCTCGGTTCTCACCCCTCAGCCCCACATAATCAGCTGCTGTCGCACCAGAAGTATCGGCTTAGAAACAAAAGGAAAAATAAGATCTTTAGACATATTATGTATAATGATGTTGGGAAGGTCTGTGGAGGAAGGAAAGAGCTATAAATAAGATCCCTCGGCGCGTTTAACAAGAGAAAGCCATAGCAGTCACTTAAGTGCTTTGAAGGGCACGGTGTAGCCGCAGCTCTTGGTGATGAGGCAGGACCAGGACCTGCCACTGTGGGCTGGGCCACGCGGAGGCCAAAGTTTACGTAGAAGTGGAGGCTGCTGTGGCATTTAAGCTGGATATTCTCTAGTACTGTTAGTCTTGCGAGTAAATAAAGTTCCTGGATGTTGCAAAATTCTCTGCTTCTCCTTATTATGGAAGGAAGCCAATGTCCGAGGTGGAATGAGGTGTTTTTCGCGTGACGTTAAGACATGCTTAACTTTGAGGCACGCATTCAGGAAGGTCGGTATCAGTTTTTCACGAAGAAACACCCTTTGAATAAGGGTGGAGCAGAGCTGATTGTACTTGGCACACCGAAGGCAGTTTTAGGGCAGCCGACGGAGACAGGAGAGTGGCACCCGGTGGCCTCTGGAGCAGGTCGGGCCACACGTCAGCTCCCAGCGCAGCCCGCAGGAGCCAAGGCGCTGCTGAAACGCAGGCTCATCCCTCCCGTTCTCATCAAAGCGTCGGCTCTCGCTGCGCTCAGCATTTACTTTGCATCAATAAATGTAGGTCACCTCTAGGGTAGTCAGTATTTGCTTATCAAAGGCTTCCACAGCCTGACATCTCAGAGGGATCCTTGGCCTGGCTTTCCCTTGGTCCTGTCTCGGTACAACAGGCCTGCCTTGAAACAGTTGTTGTTAACTCTTAGCTGTCAGCATTTCTGTGAGGATTTACTGAGTCAAAAACAGCTTGAAGAGATAAAAAGGGGTTCTTTTTAGGAAGAAAAAAAATCTTCATTGAAATATTAAAGACAGAAAAAACAAGCTCAGGTTTTCCGTACTTGTTTGGGGATGGAGAGGAATCAAATGAGTGTTTAAGAAAGATCATGTTTTGGGGCCTGCCTCTCACCGCCACATGCTGTACCCCTCGCTCTCCTTGACGCACACACCTCTGCCTCTAGCAGTTGCCCGTGACGCTATTTTCCACAACCATGTGCCCCGTAAGACTGGGATGGTATCAGAGCATCAGTCATGACTGGAGAAGTGTGATCGTGGCTTGTTCAAGTCCTCCCCTGGAGCGTCGAAGGAGCAGAACAGAAACAACTAAGGTCCGAACCTGAGCGTGGAGCCGAGTGAGTGGGGTTACCCACTGCGCAGTGGGGCTCAGCTCAGCTGCTCAGTGGGGCAGCTGGGGAGAGGCCGGGTGGTGGGGGCCCCTCTCCAGGGGGCTCCTCTCCAGGTCGGGGCTCCTCTCCCGGGGGGCTCCTCTCCAGGGGGCTCCTCTCCAGGGGGCTCCTCTCCAGGTCGGGGCTCCTCTCCAGGTCGGGGATGCTCTCCAGGTCGGGGCTCCTCTCCAGGTCGGGGCTGCTCTCCCGGGGGGCTCCTCTCCAGGGGGCTCCTCTCCCGCCGGCGGCTCCACCTCGTCAGGGCACACGCAGCCGCAGGTGACTTTCCGCATCCTGAAGAGCCTCCGTGATAGACCTTGTGTGACGTGATGTCGGCCTTCAAACTTTTATTGACCAATTTAGTTAAGGTGCATCTTAACGCTGAGACCCCGTTGTTGGAGCTATACCTTAACGCTAAGTGTGTGTGTTTCCGAAGGGGAAATGATCTTGAGAAGTTTCCAAACACGAATCAAAAAGGAGGGGCGGCTTCAGGCTGCTTTTCCTTCCTGAATTCCTTATCTCAAAAGGCCTCAACAGCAGCCGGGTTCAGGCGTTTACACATGAAATCTTGTCAGAGAAAACCCTCCGTGCAAGGAAAGGACTCCCTGCCCGTCAGCACAACCGAAGCTTTTAATTCAAGCTCTTTAATTAGTATGATCACAGGGAGAGGAGCAAACGAGTCCAATGCAGGCTGGTTGCAGCATAGGAAATTCAACACAAGCCCTCCTTGAACCATATAAGTGTTTAACGTTGCTTGCTGGAAGCGGCGTCCTCCCATCCCGGCTCGCTCTCAGCTTCTCCTAGCAGCGCTTAGAGGAGCGTTGCGACAGCAACAGTGTTGATTTTTAGTGGGAATGGGATGGAAGGGGAAGCAGAAGGGAAAATACCCCAGACACAGCAATTCCACCAAAATGAAAAATACTGCACTTGAAGTATGCTTAAATGGGTCATTTAGGTTGCTGACATAAAGGGTGGCTTAGCAGAGTGTCAGGAAAAACAGAAGTGAACTGTAGATGGTGTTTTTCTTAGGAAGAGATGGTTATATAAAATATAAACTGGTTATGGTGAAAGTGAGTACGAGTTCCTCTTTCTTGACAGTAACTTACGGAAAATTGCAGATAAAGTGCCCCGTATCTGAAATGCACTTCTGATTATGCTGGTTTGTGGGCAGAGAGATCAGTTAAACTTTTGGGATGATCTGAAGAATCTCTTTATGAAAGGGGCCGTCAGTCTCTGAATACAGAAACCTTCTATTCAGTAGCAGACTTGCTTCCCCCCGTGCTTCCCCACATGACTCCTAGGGGCTCCGGGGAGTGATTACGGCAGCCGCCAAGTCGCTGTACGAGCAGAAGAATATATATATATATGAGCAGAAGAAGGATATATAAGAATATATAAGAAGAATGGGTGACGTGAGCAGAAGAATAGGCCATGCCTAAGACTCGCAGTGGCTGCACTGAGCTGGGTGCTGTGGCACGGGCGCTGTCAGCGGGAGATGTGGCCGCGAGGAGGTGGGGCCGGGTCCTCACGCTGAGCTGGGCCACGCGCAGCACCAGTGAGGAAAGATGCGTCCAGATGCAGTTGTGGTCCTGTCCTGCCAGACGAGAGGAGGACGCTTTCAGGGCAAAAGCACACAGCTCTGAAACGCTGTTATTGTTCTCACACATGGCCCTATTGTTTCAGTTCTCAATGGGCCTTGAAAGGAGCCAGAAAGGGCAACTTTGTGAGTATCGCTCCACAATTGTCTGCATTATCTGCACGGGCTTCTTGCAGCCTCTGAGGGATCCTAGGGCCACCTCTCTCGCTTCTCTCGAAGCACATTGCCCTTCCTTTTCTGGCCTGCAAAGTTTACACTGGTTTCCAGGCCACCATTCTGCCCATCTCCATCCTGTGCTGCTTCTCTTAGGGCCTTTTTTGGTGTGGAGGACGTTATGATCATCAGTGCGATTTATTTATTGTCAGTCTCTTTCAGTGTTTCTTGGCGTGCAAGGAATTTCAGCATAGGACACTGTTAAGTCGGTTTTATCTTTCCTTTGCTGTTACTACTGCTACTACTGTCCGTCTGCACATCTTCCTCATTTTTTCCGAGAAGCTTGGTGAAGTACACAGCGAAGTACGGCGAAATTTTGACTTTGCTGTGACAAAAAAAAATGTGCAGCTGCAAGCAGATTACCGTGGAGTCTCTCGTAACCACGGAGGTACTTCGAAATAGTGGTGGTGACACCAGCTACCTGATTTCCGAGTCTGTGGTGCGCGATTTCGACACTGTGGGTGCTGCCGAGGGCGCACGGGGTTTCATGGGGCTGGTTTGTGCCCACTTTGCAGCAGGGGCAGCTCTGTTAGGAGAGCGAACAATGACATCCCTGCTGCTCTTAATCTCACGCAGGGAAGAATTGCTCTCTTAATAAAAGCTGCCGAGGTTGGTGTCAGTGTGAGGACAGACACGGGCGAGTCCGGGTCTTTTGCAGCAGCCCGGGACGGCAAGGGGACGAGCACAGGCCTCCCGAGGCAGGGGGCTTCACCCAACCGGAGCTGGTGCCTGGCACAGACCCCTGGCTGCTGGTCAAAGCGTTACCCTTGCAGGGTTACAGCCGTCTCCCCAACGGAGAAAAAAAAAGACTGGTAGAGGAAAATTATAATTTTTTTGTTTGCCAAAATTTTACTGAAGGGTTCTACTATTTTTCTTTATTTGTAAAATATCTATTTTAAACCCACGCATTCTCTAAAATTTTTTCAGGTGAGCTAGGGATTTGAAGATGATGATGAACACAGGATAGAGGAAGCTCCTGCTAGTCTTTGTTTGGAATAAAGACTTAAAAGGCTTGCTGTAAGCAAGCAGGCAGCTAATCAATAATTTTACTGATTATTTCAAACATTTAGTCAATCAGTTAACATGGAAAATAGTTAGGAGGGGTCTGAATTAGGACAGCCTCATTAGCTATGAAGGACTAAGATTCTCAAGTCAGTACCTGAGACTCCGCTAAATCTGCGGGCATTCCTGCCCATGCTGTTTTTACCTTTTCCCGCTGCTGAAAGCGCGAGCGGGGTCGCGTGCGGGAGCGCTGCTGGGAGGGGGCGATTGCTGCGGAAGCAGCAAGCGGAGGCAGCCCGAGAACTCAGCCGAGCACGGCACGGGCTGTACTTAGTCACGCAACTAGAACATCTTACTGGTACTTTTATGTCCCACCCGTTTATCTAATCACACCAAGATAAATCTCCGAGTCTTGCAACCTGCCTGCGCTTCCAAAACCGGGCTGGGAGGGTTGTCGCTGGAGGAGCCAGCCGCAGCCCTCCCCTCGCTGCTGCTGCTGCTGCTGCTCAGTAGCGGCAGCCGCCAGCCCGACGCCGCTGCCGCGGGGAGCAGGGTTGAGGCGCACGGGGCTTTCCCTCAGCGCCGCTGCGGCGGGATCCGCTTCCCGCCCGGGTGCAGGGGTCCCCCCTTCCGCCTCCGGACAAGAAAACGCCCAAGGCGCCAAAGTGCAAAGTTAACATTTTATTGAACTTAAATTGATGTAGAACAGGGGGGCAACAATGGCTCAAGTGTTCGTTAACAAAACGCCCCGGGATGTTTCACTTACAGATTTTTAATACAGTTTGTATGGAAAAAAAAATTGAAAAAAGCTTTAAAATAGTCTCCAAGTCAGAAAGGGGGATTCACAGCCCTGTTTTAAGCCTTCTCATTCCCAAATATTGTCTTCCTTTACTCAGTTTCACACCCTTCCCTAAAAGGAGGAAGGTTATGGAATTCCTGGCCACATCCCTCCCTCCTCAGGTACACAGACAAATTATATTTAAACTCATGAAAAGAATCATACTTCAAAGTAGCCATAGGTCTCAGCATGAATCAACATTTACATATTCAGAAAGACTGGTTTAACATTACTATTTAAAAAAAAAAAAAAAAAGCTAATGGAATGAGCAAAGTCACAATATCAACACTTTAATCCAACTTTCATTTAAATCCTGTTCGAATAACTTGCCTCCAACACTTATGTGTTTCTACAAAACACTTCCAAAAGATTTGATTTTATTTTTATGATACCTGTCAAGGTCAACCGAAGACTTAAAAGCAGTCACCAGGGAGCCACTTTAAGTGACAGTTGAGAGCATATCTACAATTAAGAAAATAAAATACTTTGAGCACAGGTTTTCTTTCCCCAAGCTATAATGAAATTGGAAACCAAGTCCTCCTAGCCTATGATTTTTTTAGGCCACCTGGAAAGGGCTGTTGCCTCCCTCTTCTATCTTTTCCTCCCAAACTGCAGTGAGATTCACAGTGTCCATAAAGGAGAGGTGCTCCATTGCCCCTTCTCCACATCAATCTGGCGTTTCACGTTTGGAGCAGTGCAACCCAAGGCAAGATGCCACCATCTGCAGCGTTTGTTCCTGTGAGCGAGCAGGCCAGTTTTACAGGAAAGGCAACACAGCTCGAGAGGCCCCGCTTACGGGCTCCCGACGTTTGCGGAACAGGAATGTCGGCTCAAGGGAAACAAGAGATATGTACATTGACAGCACTAGCTTGCAACACGCAGGCTGCTAGGTATAGTGGCAAGGCTTAAGAAATGCTCAATGCAAATGGGCAAAATCCTCAATTAAGGCCTTTACAGTAGCTGGTCGGGTCTCACGACGACACCCAGTGCTGCACCTCTGAAGCTGTAGTAGCCTCCAGCTGCAGGAGAGCCAGCCCATAGGCCAGGAGATGCTGCCACGGCAGCTCGCCTCGCCGCGCGCCAGGAGGACGGCGAGAACCAGCAGCGCGCCGGGACACGGCGGCAGCGTGCGAGGGGCACAGCGCTGCGGCCGAGACCACGCCGGCTGCCTAAGTTGGTCCCAATATCAGGAACTCCACGTTATTCTAACCTTTCAGGTGGAAATCTAACCACAGCTGCAGCAAGACCAGCCACTCCAGGACTTCACCTGGGCATGGCTGTGCGCACGCCCTCGGGCTTGAAGCACACGCGTGCGGCTGTTAGGGGAAGAAAGAAATCTCCTCCCTCATTTACTATCTGAAAGGCAAAGTTGGAAACTGTACTAGGCTGAGGAACCCAAAAAACCCAACTTCAGTCTCAAATAAACACCAGCACGTAGCTGTAACGCACCCTGCGTGTTGTGCTACGCCTTGCATACTGGTCCACCTTCACGAGCATAACATTTTTGCACACAAATTCCAATGCTCCCATTTACCTGAATGCGTGTGTTCTGGCAGCTTCCAACATGTTCTGGTTTACAGTGATACACAACAGGTTTTTGATGCTGGAGACAAAGTTTATTAGAGATACTACCAAAATTTTGGCAAACATTCCAAAATCAGATTTGTAAACATAATGCTTCCCTTTTCAATTGGCAGCACTTGGAAAAGACAAATACAATAAGACAAACAAAGACTCTGCTTAATTTTGACCAAATAACCTGTGTTTCCACATGATAAAGTAAGCAATGGTTTAAATCAAATTAAACCAAAAAACTGCATGAAATGAAAGTTTGTGCTGTTTGGTGATCACAGTATTTTATAGTTAAATACATCTGTTCTTTGTTATACTCCTGGCACCCAGGACAAAAATCTTTAAATATACATTTCATGTAGGCAATAGCTTCTTTGCATATCTCTCTTCAAAAAATACTTTATAGCAGTATATAAATAGGTAACCTACATGTTTAATTTTATAATCTTGCCCAAAAACTATATATCTGTTCAATTTTGTAAAGTTATCAATTTCCAACATTAATAAAGCTGACAAACTATTGAAATGGAAATGCTCTCGTCTTCCACAATAGAAGTAGCAATTTTATAGGAAAAAACCTACAGCAACACTCATCAGTTGTTTTAACCTGAGCGTTTGGCCTACTGAAGAGTAGCAGCTTGTTCTCCTTCCCCCAGCACGCATGCTCACACGCACACGTCCTTGCACGCACACAGGACAGGCACACACTTCCGGACACCGGTAGGCCACGGAGCGCTTCCCAGGTGCTTCAGGAAAGCGGGAAGCCGTGTAGCTAATCACTTAACTACACTAAATGTACACAAGCAAACACCTTAAGGCAATCATTGCAATGGGGGGTTTAAGTTGCAGGGGTAAGTTTCTGTTGTAACAAAGATGGGCTGTATATAGCATTTATATACACGCCTCTTTTAACCCTCCAAAACAATGTTTTCTTCTTTTTTTTTTTTATTATTTTTTTGTGCAAATTTTTTCTAAACCTTCTACCATTTAAGGCAAAGAGTTTGCATTAACAAGAAAGGTCAGAAAACAGCCTTATATTTATCCAAAAGCATTTCAATTTGCTACAATATTCTCTTAAAATGTGCACAACTTCAAAGTAGATGTACTGGATCCCCAGTGTCTACTGATAAAATGATTTCCATGGACAAACATAAGTCTTGAAGAAAAGAAGGGACCAGAAAAAGCAGCTTCAAATATGCATATAAGCAACATCAACAACAACAAAAGTAGTAACTCAAGTCTGCTAATACTGAAACTTTTGTAATGCAAAAGTTTAATCTTTTTAGAATCTTAGAGCAACTCATTTGGAATTTTAAATAAATAAGCTTAGGTTCATTCACATCTCCTGGTCCAAGCAGAAGACTAGTGCCACGACTCTGCTTGCCGTTGGTCAAATTCACCTATTAGTCTTTTAATATGAGCCAGCTTGTTATGAAGATATTCACATCTATACTTCTCTTCATGGTAGTTGGGACTAGACTGTAAAGATAAAAGGACAATTAAGGTATGGAAATATTGCTACAGAGCTTAATTTTTCCATGTCCATCGCTTAAAAAAGGACCTCAAGCCAGCCTCAGTTCCTTCCACCTCCCACAGACCCAGGTGCTGCACGTACCTGTTTTATCTTCCGATACTCTTCCAGGACTTCCTCGTGAAGGATCTTTAAGGGAAAAAAAATGTGAAAACAATATGAAAAATATTTCACTACTACTACAAATACAGCTCTACTCAAAACCTTATAAAAGAAGGAAAAGAACAGTTTTAGTAAACATATTTTCTTATCCGTGATCCACCATTCCTGCTACGTTACCATAAAAAGTGCTGCATCGCAACCTGTAAACGAGCAACAAGGGCGGAGTGTGTTTAAGGATTCCCCTTATGAAGTCACTTTAAAGCCACTCTAAAATATGTGCATTCACAGTCAGCTCAGATGTGGTGGTGGGGGGCTTGATTTAAAGACTAAATAAATTCTTGTAGGATTTTGATAAGCTACAGAAGTCAGTGAGCCTTGGCAGGGCCAGGGGAGGGCTATGAGCAACCAGCAGCAGCTCAGACATGTACCTTGCCACTACTAATTATAGGGGAGTTCTGAAGGGTTTTCTCATTTGCCAGATGGTACAGTGCCTAGGATCCTAAATGATTCATTCTACTCACAAATATGTTTGCAATCTGTCAAAAAATTTATAAAATCCAGATCCTGCCAAGAATCCGCAGTATATACACAGAATTGAAACACACTGGTACTTAACACTTGGGGTTCCAAATACTGGCAATCTAGGCTTGAAAGTGAGAATCCCAGCTTTCAGTATACTTAGCTAAAAACTTCAGCTATAATTTGGGCCAGCCACCTATGAGCTGAAAACATTTGTGCATCTAGGTCTATTTAAGTCTATAATGTCTGTTAAAGTCAAGCGGAATGGGGTTCAGGGAAAGCCTGCCTGGTTCCATTCCATGTGCTATTTTTTCCCCCCACACCCATATAGCAGCACTTCACCTCACCAGGATGTTGCCAAGTGCTCGTTAGAGCCTGAGGTAATCCAACAACTCCAGTTACATGAGTCTAGACCTTCAACTTGATAAGCCTTTTAAAGTCATACCAGTATAGTTCTACAGATTTAATAGATGCTAAAGCATCTGTCTACCCTGCAAATTTGGACACTTGGGTAAGATTTACTCATTGTTACCTGATATTCCTTGGATCCTGGAGAAAGAAGTTTCCGCTGTGCATCAAGTTTCATGAATCTCCTAGTGACGTTCTCCATCCGAGCATGCAAGTTCCGGTACTCGTCATACTCCGCATTGAAGTCATCCTTGTAACTCTGGCGTTGCTCATATGAGACTATAGCTATGTATTTTCTAACAGAACAAATAAGTGCACAACTTGAATTTTTACACCAAGAACATTTCATAATTAGTTAATATCAAACAGATGCCCAAGCTTGCTTTTAAACCAGCTAACTACTGACTTGACTTCTCTACATGTAAGTGCGTATGATCCAAGAGAGCCTATTTATGTAACTATAACGTTCATAAGAAATCCACTGTATTTTTATGGCAATGACTTGGCATTTTGCTTTTTAGAGGTTTCATTCAGAACTTGTGCAAACTATAGCACACTTGCATAACACAGGCAATCATTCAAATTCAGAAAGACTAATGCATCAACCTAAGTGAGAGTGGAAATTCAGATTACAATCTGTCCCCTCACAGAACCAGACTAATAGTCTTATTTCCTTTTGAAAAAGGCATTTTGCTGCTCTTTTGGAAGGGACTAAATTTATGAACTGGGATGCAGTTTAGATTTTTACTAGATTTGTACCACTCAACAGAACTAATATTTATATATAATATGCTTTGGTAAACAGAAGTTCAATTCACCAGCAAATTGCAAACAAGTCTGAAATCTGGGAAAAACCATCTTTTTAATAGATTCAATCTTGGGGTTTTTGTGTCTGTGTTGTTTCATTTTCTTCCAGAACACTAATCCTTTAGGTCCTTCTACCCCAAAGACGTAACTCTATTTGGATAACACAGGCACCTTCCTAAGGTGACAAGCTCTTCAAACAACCCTTTGATTAATTTCAATGCTCTGTAAAAAAATATCAAAGAGGTTGAAACTTGGTACGAACACAGATGACAGCTCTAGCAGTGATGTCTAGCCTAGTCCAGATGCACCTGATTAGTAGTTATACAGTCTCTTAAATAAAACTAGAGGTAACTAGATGTCTTCCTATTGTATTAGCAATGCTATTAGCATTGCTATACAAACATAAATTATAAACTATATATATTAAATTATTGAATATTAAATGGCATCAAATAATCACATACTTTACCCCTTCTGAGAAGGAGGAAAAAGATTTCAAAGCATTTTGAAAAGGTCCTATCATGCCCCTCAACATACTGAGCAGCAGCCAAAGAGCTGAATCTGTGTATTCACCCAGCAGAGGCTCAGATTTAAATCTGGGTCTGATTCCTCAGCCTAAAACTTTACACATTAAACTCCTTCCCTGCAGGGCTAGACTTATTTTAAGTCTTTCTATCTAGTATCACTTACTGCATTAAATACAATGCAGGGCCTGACTGTGCCGTGTGCTGCAACACACACACAGAAGACGCACCCAAGTCCAAGAGCTGCAGGGAGCCTTCAGCTCATTCAGTGCTGCTGACATTACAAGCAGTAAAACTGATCTTTTCCTCTGATAGGAGCTGGAGACCAAGGCAATTAGCAGCATTTTAACAGACTGGGGGAGCAGCGTCTCTCCTTCTGCATTGCAAACGTGGCGAGGAGGGCCCAGCGCCAGCACTACTGGACCCTCAAGCGCCCAGCACGCCGCAGGCTCCACCAGCTCCCAGCGCTGCCAGCCAGCCCAGCCTTCCCAAACCCACCCTCCCGGCTGAGGAAGGCGCTCTGGACACCTCCCTCCTCTCCCTCCCACAGCATTTGGCTAGAAGTTCAGGCAGGTACTGGCCAAAAGCATCACACAGCAGCCATTTGCCTTCTACATGGTTTTAAAGGGGCCACCCAGAAAACACTGCGGGGAAAAAAATGCACCGGGTATTTGCAGAAGCTATTTCCCTATGCACTTTTACAACAGTAAAAAGAAAATAATCCTTCTAAAAAATATTTAGGCAACTGATTTTTTCTACTATTACAGTGTGTCTTACTGCAACAAGGGTTGAAAATTCTATTTAACAAGTAAATTTTAACTTTTGAGCATGTTCCATGATCTTGTGTGTGACACAGATCGAAAATTAAAGTTATTGGAAAGTGGGTTTTTTTTTGGTTTTTTTTTTTTTGGAAGTGTGACTGTGATACCCCAGTCACTAGACAGACATTTCATTTAAAAGTTTAACGCATTTTTATCTCTAATCATTAAGAAGCTAAAATTGTAAATTTGAGCTAAGTTTCTCTATTTTCTTTATCTCATTAATCTGCAATTCTATAGCAAAATGGGATGTTTTGCTGTACCTTCAAGTTCAGCATTTCAAGTGGCCATTTTACACCAAAGCTTTAAGCTTGATGGTTAAACTCCTCCTCCTTTATTATATATGCTTCATACTACTGAACTTTACAGTTTGCTTGCTATTCTTCCCTCCCATTTAGTGAAAACACAGAAAAGATGCCTGAATTTCATATGTTCAGTGTTTTCATGTCAGTTGTCTTGTGTTGCCTCACCTCTAAAAAGCAAGCAGCACATGTTGGTATTACTTTTCTATCTTGCTATTGTAAAGGAGGAGGATGAGATTAAATGACTTAAGTTTTCTTCTGAAGTATATAAAAAAAAAAGAAATCTTGGTTTTAGTACGTTTTGCTATTAAGAATTTTAAATGCTGAAGTCATTCTTAATATTTATTCAAATAAGGCTCCTGGCTGAATTAAAAGTTGTCATTATTCTAGATAGATGTTTTGGCAAATTTAGAATTTTGTAGCGAAACAGAAGTTTTTATAGGCGATTTTTCAACTGCTTCAATGAGTGGTGAGAGATTCTTGATCACTATTTTACTCACATGAAGTAGTCTGGTAGTTCACTTGTGGATGAAGGAGGATCCGTGGAGGCAGTGCAAGTTTCTTTAACTCCTATAGAAAAGCAGAAGTTCGACATTCATGGCGAAGTGTTTCAGGACATTCATGAATGTTTATTACAGCCAAACAATACCAATCTGCTGGGCCTGCATAAATCCTTTAGAGTTTTATTCGCACACTGATTTACTAAGAATAAGCTCTACAATTTAATAAGAGCTCACACATGGGCTTCAAGGCAAGGCACAACTACTGCAGTCTGCAGGACACGCATTATTAACCCAAGGTCCCTATTTCTTGCTCCAAGCCCTGATGTGGCACCTGCGCAGCAATTCCAGGGGTGCAGATGCAGCTGCACAACTTCACATAGCTCGATACCAGTTGCAACATCCAGGTACCAGAAGGCTGCAACAAGTAGGGTAGGAAGCTGAAGCCCTTTCCAGGCCACATTTATTCCCCGCCCCCCCCCCTTCTCTCCTCTCTCTCCTGGCAATTACAGATATGCAAAGTCGGATTTAGTTCCAGCACTCTTCCAGCAGGGAACAGCACTGTATAGGAGTGACTGGCATTCGGGCTGCAATCACATGCAGCAAAGGTTTGCTCCGCATGAATCCAGCGGTACTGGATTCGATGCAGTTTTTTGCACTTTGGGTTGGCATTATGAAAGCAGAGCACACTTATGTCCTAACCCCTCTCTGTTTCAAATAGTATTTTAAGAACCACTCTATTTTACATGGAAAGACAATACTGGAAAAAAATGTTCACTGGAAATACAGTGGAAGAAGAGTTCAATGTCTTGGCAATACATCCCTATTTCAGGTTTTATCCGTGTCCTTTAGTGTTTCCTTGGAATTTTTAAAAAGCCCCCACAGTTCTTTATATTACCTTACAATGCCACTGTTTAAACACAGTATTTCTGCTAAAGCTCAAGCTTCCTTACCCATCTCTAAGCTATTTGAGCTTTGTATGTCAAGGAAAATAAGAATCTATCATGCTATGTTCTACTTGATTCTTTTCCTTTTGTCATTAAAGGTATTACATGGTATAAAAGGCAGAAGGGGGAACAAAATTTCTAAGAGATAAATGCAGACAGCAGGACAACGGTTTGCTATGCATATATACAGCAGAACTTAAGTGAACATGGTTTTGCTGCGAGTATTTCATTTCCAGAAGCTTGAGCAGGATTTCTCTGAATGACTTGGTACACTGAGGAACTTCAGTTCAAGCACCAACCTGAAGCACGAGATCAATTCCCCCCAGCTTTGGCCATGCAGAATTTTGTGAGCAGCCTCTGCAAAAAGTTGTCATGCTTTTAAATTCAGCATGAGTATTTTTCAAGACCATCTCCAAGCACTCCCATTTACAAGCACAACAGTACTTCAGAGAGGCACCCCAGACTCTAAATAAGCCCAGGGATTGGAGTAGGTAAAGGCCGCAGGTGAGTTCCAGGTTGTTAGCCAAGCCTCTGCAACACAACACATGGGTTGAACGCATTGACTTTTTCCCTTTTTTTTATTTTTTTATTTTTTTTCTCAAAGATATTCCGTTTAGTTTTGCAGTGGTGATTTAAAAGCTTTTATAACTTTTTGCTTTATTGTTTTCTAAGTAAAGAGTTTTTGTAGCCAAAAGGGAGACGAGTTTATAGTCCTCTCCAAGCCGAAAGTGTAGTAAACCATTTGCCAATTTATGTCCTAAAAGCAGGATAACATGAACATTCACACGTGGTGAAATGTTTGCATCTATTCCATGCGCTTCAATAAACAGTAACAAAACATATAAGCTTTTAATCGTGCAATTCGAGTGTGCAGGATTTAAAACTTGCTGATTTAAGAAACAGTAGGTTTCCAGGAGCTACCAGTTTAATGCAAATCAAGGGAGAAAAAAAAAATCCATCACTTGTGTTTTTCTAGTAGCTAGTCCTCCCTTTTAGCCAATTACAAATAGCAACCCATTAGTATTTCTTTGTTCTTCTGTTTTGTTCTTGCTCTGTAGTATGGAGTAAGAATTTACAAAAGTCTAATTTTAACAAAGCTTCCAGGAGAACAAGATCAAATTAAATATAAATAAAATATAGCTACAATGCAATACAATGGCAGACAAACAATTGCTTTCTAACTCTTCGCCATAAATAGGGATAATGGTAAGCAACTTAATTCCAAGGAAGGGAGAACTAGATAACGCCCGTTTCCAGATCCTGGTTTCACTAACCAACTTATAAGGGTTACCCATATAGATAGAAAAAGCAGCACATCAATACCTTCACTTGACTCCAAACTGGAGGAGCTTTTCAGCTTGGCAGTTTCCTCTTTCCTAAGGTCTTTCTCCTTTTCGTCCACACCCACAATATCATGTTTTTTGCTTTGGTCCTTCTCCTTATGCTTTTTTGCTTTCTTTTTGGATTTTTTGTGCAACGCCGAATGCTTCTCGTCTGTGGACTTTGCACACTCTAACTGAACTGCAGTGGATGCTGGCATTTCCAAAGGAGTCCTAGAGGTATATTTTTCTTGCTGGTCCTCATAGATGCTGCTGCCATTCTGACTAAAGCTGTCTACAGGCAGATCTTGAGTCCCCCGGCCTTCGGGAGTGCTGGGGGAGTTGGAGTTTACAGTCTGCGGGGGGTTGGAGCCGGGCAGGTGAGCGGAGGGGAGCGGAGGAGGCGCGGGAGTGGCAGCGGCTGCAGGGGGAGGTGGCGGCGGGGGGGCTGCAGCAGCCTTCTCGCTGGAGGCAGGAGGCAAGTGACCGTTGAACGTTGGCTGGACCCGGTTGGTGAGGTGAGATATCCGCGGTTTTTTATTCATTAGCGGATCGATGAAGTCAGAATCCAAAAGCCGTTTCTGGAAAAAAAGCAACGTTAGTTTTGCTCCGCTGCCAAAAGGTACCTTTCCAAGCAGGTAATTCTGGAAAACATCTCTCTAAGAATAACCAGCAGAAGAATTATTGCAGCTAAGTATACGCCTTATTTCGTATATAGCGTTTAGCTTATGATCTGGCAAGTTCTTCTTCAGATCTACAGCTAAGGCTTTTGGAAGAAAGATGCTCCACTGAGATGCTCTATGAAAGCCTTTACCCTAAAAACACGGTCAGCTCAGTATTGTTTAAGGTATCAATTTCTTTACAGATATATCTGGCAAGGCAAGGGTAAACCTTTGCTGCCACAAAAAGGTGTTATTTACTAAAGAAGTTCTAAGTAGCATGTGACACTGTGTAGTTATCAGAACATGAAGTGCAAAGCAGATGGAAAGTAGGTAAAAAAAAGCCAGGTTTTGCCACAGCTTCGGTTCTAGCTTTCTCCATCTGAAAAGCTAATTTGTGCTTGTTTAACAAGCATATACTGCTTATGCTGATGTACAAAGCAGTAGCTCTGCCCACAAGTGCCAGGCACAGTTTTATACTACTCAGCTGAAATAATTCCAGATTCTGTGTATCTGAATGGAGATGTGAAGAGGTCCATGGGTCTTGCACGATTTCACTGTCTGACAGGCGGCAAATTAGCAGGAAGCAGGAATGTGACACCCCCTCCCCGTTTTTTAAAAACACAAATACCTTAAGGGTAAGATATTTTTAGTACTTACTAGTCATCATTCTACACAGACAAGCTTGCGTCGTCCACTACCTTCACATTTCAACTACATTTACTGAACCGCAGTTTTAGTCACGTGATTCTAAATGAATCTAAACTTTCTAAATGAAGGTTTTCCAGCTTCTTTTAAAAAGTCTGCATTGCCCTGCTCTATTGATAGGAAAAGAGGACATAAGTCTTAAATCTGAAAAGCTTGACTCGAGTGCCTTAACACCTAGGCTACACTGAATCATAAATAATACCTACAGAAAAAGAAATACTACACCAGTAGTGTGCAGTAGTGTGTAAATGAACAGAATGTTGCTGTCATTTACTGCTTATTCTGGGCTTCTCTGAATTTTGCATTTAAAATGGTGTAAAAGTAGCACAAGAACAACTGTGCGTATTTGACATATTAAAACATATTGCAAAGAACCTGGAACATATGTAATGGTAATGATATGTATCACTTGTCTTTAGAAGAGCTCCCTATACACAGAAATAAAAAAGTTATTTGGCAATACAAAAAAAAAAAAAAGCATTTTTTCTATGAAGAATTTTTAAGCATTCTTCTTCTACGGTTGAATTTAAGCTTCAGTAAGGCCAACCCACTATGGATAGTTACGTTCTAGGTCGGCCTGTTGGCCATTCAGACATTGCGCGGTTGGTCACTCTCAGAAGCTATACATTTATTTACAAAACACTGCCTACAGAGGAATCATTTGTTTCTGAAGATTTCAATCAATATTCTGAAACAGAACACGAAGGACATTGTCCTTAGCCTATGTGACCATAAGCTTTGAAAGTCTTCCACAGTGCAACCATGTTTAAGTAGTAACCATCCAACTGGAAATAAATGCTTCCATATTTCGTATATTCAAGACTGCCTCACGACTGCCTCGCCTTGCAGCTTTTACACCAATATTCAAGTGCGCTAAATCGTAATACACTAAGTAATGTTAGAAAAGCCACAAATTAAATACCTGGGAAGGAGAAGTTGATGCAGCATCTTTATTAGAAGTTACTGGAGATTCCATATGACTGCTGCTGGTGGCATTCTGAGATGAATTTACTTTTCTGTAAGGATTACCCACATTTCAGGTTACAAGGCAAAAATGTCTGTGTCATAATTTTTTCATTATTTGGGAAGACATACACTCAATTTCCAGCAGACGTGTTTAAAAGATTGCTACTTTCCTTCCCCTGAAAAGGAAACTTACCTAGCAAGTATTAACTCCAATGACTGCTTATCTATTTCATTGTATCCAGGCCAGTCCTTCTGAATCTCTTTAAACACATAATCCTTCAGAGTATAAGAGTTATCCTTGGGATTCAAGTTGGCTACCTACAGACAGACATTTGAAAAGCAAAATATATTTTATTATACTTAAATACGTTTCTATGCTCATAAGCTACAACAGTAAGGTTAATACTGGAGAGCTAAATATAAGCTGAAAACAGAAGCAAGCAATAGCTTTCCAGTTTTGGACTGTTTTTAATCAAGGTAGTTCTTATCTAATAGGCACTGCTTTTCAAAACATGGTAAATTCTGGATCTAAGCATTTAACTGAATCCAAAATTACTCTAGGTGAAATCTATTCATGAAAAAGCTCTGAACCACATAACTGTATTTTCTCGTCTTTAATCCAGCACTAAGAATCAAGACAAACTACACCAAAACTTTCCAGCTTTCAGTGTGCTAATTATGTTGAGATGCTCGAGTACGTACTTCCAAATAAAAAGTCCATTTGGTTTAATTTCTGCAGGATGCCTCTTGTTCTTTTGTTTCATACAGGTATCCTGGGTAAACATGATACTCTTCTATCATAAACGATTCCGGAGTACAAGCTATTCTTGGAACAATGTACGCTTTCCACCATCACACTAATTGCTGTACTACAAGCAACAGCAGCTTTATTTGTCATCGTTTGTTTCAATAAATAAGTGCTTCCTTTCTGAAGTGACTGAGTCATGTAGTTTAATTCATGAAACGCACAAAGTGCCACAAAAACCTATCTTCCTAGTGAAAGCCCTAAGTGATTGCTTAACTAGCACTAAGCTACTACTTCTGGTATAAAGACAACATCCCACTCAGCTTTAAGCCATATCAAAGATTTACTGATCAAAGAATAACTCCATTCACATATCTAACAAACTATGTTTTGAATGCAAAATTAGTGCTAAAACATTTCAGATCTGTTCAGTTTTGGAGAAAACCCGGGAGTAGAACAATCCCTGTCTGTTCATCCCAGACAAAATGCTAGATTACTCTTCAACACAAAAACACTGCTTTGTGTAGCTTTGACTATTTACCCTTCTCCAAAATACTTCCTCAAAATGTAAATGCAGGTGCGCAAAGGAGGATTTCAATGTCTGCTAGCCTCCATATGATTATCATTCTAAGACAGAGACAGACATTTGAATGTCACTTACAGGCCACCAATACATTCAAATGAAATTCCTATCCATTTGATTAACAAACTTCTCTCTCTATAAAGTCAGCACAAGAAATATAAAGCAATTCAGAGAAATTTTGGCTATCCACTAAGTAGTCCAAAGTAACAGGGAAAGGGGAAAAGGGAAGTAGGAATAAAGCTCCCTTTTTTTTTTTTTTCTCCCCTTTATTTTCTTCTCTTGCTTTATGCAAATGCCTCAAACTGCATATCCAAGCTGATCAGGAAAAACTTAAATAAGAAGAGGTGTTTACCATTTTCTAGCTTAAATACAAGAGCAACGTACCTCAACATTACCATCAGAAGAACAGCAGGAGGAGAAAAAGCTGGCAAGAAGTGAATGGTCTCACCTGTTGAAGGATAGCTGCAAGGGAATTCTTGTCCTTCTGGTTAACACCATCTCTCTGCAAGCGAGCGAGCAGCTCTGGTTTCTTGTAGGTCTTCAGCGCGAGCAAGTGAATCACCCTGTCCCGGTACGGTCGCTGAGAAACGGTGTTATTCACGTGCGTCTTCCGTATCGTGTTGGCTGGGTTCATGGGCGTCGATCGCTTCCTCTCAGGCACAGCATCTGGAATGCTCTGTGGTGCTTTTCTTATCTGAACTCTTTTTCCTAAAAGGAGAGTGAGAAAAGAGACATGAGCAGTCAGGAAAAGACAAGGAAGGCAACATTAAAGACATTACTAAGCCAGATGAATGGTAAAAACCATATTTATTCAGCATTTTAAAGATCAAGATCTGTTAACATACTGAGGTAGTAAAGATGCATTAACCAGCAAGTATTCTGTGTGTGTGTGTGTGTGTGTGTGTGTGTGTGTGTGTGTATATATATATATATATATAAATAATCAAATGAGCAGTACTTGTAGAAAGATGTACTTCTATCTATACTATCTTCATATATTCTTATATATTCTTCATATATATGAAGATATATGATATTCTCACTATCTTCATATAGATGCTTTTCTTTTTTATTTTTTTTCTCTCCTCAGTTTAGAGGCTCAGATCCTGCAAATGCAAACATCAGGCTACCTTGAGAAAAAGAGCACTCTAAAGTATCAAGGAGAGCTCTTCTATTTAAAGATCCCCATTAATGTCTGTAGAGCTTAAGTCTATAAAAATAATTGCATCCCTGCTTACAAAAAAACAAAACAAAAAAGCTACCAGCACTTGGTATTACTCACTATAGTTACAGTTTGCTCCACATTGCAAACTAAAGCATTCACCTCTACTACTTAATATACCCATGTACACGGCATCAAGTTTTTTGGAAAGAATTCATCAAAAAATTTAACAATTCTTGGCATCAAGTTTAGGGAAGTTCAAAAACAAAGTCCGCAGAGCATTTTCATTCAGACTCTATAAAAAGCCCTGGAAACAACTCAACTCAGCAAACAACACACCCAAAACAAATAATGTCTACCCTAAACTTCCCCACATTTCCAATGGTACTTGCTATAGCACAGAACAAATTTAACAAAGAATTAAAGAAAATGATTGCAGTGAAAATTACTTGCACTCTTAATAGAAGAGGTGAGACAAACTAGGGATTTTGTCAAACTAGCAACTGATAGGTTTCATACATGACCAGCTAATGACTGAAGCTGTACCTCTATCAAAGAGGCTTGAAATTTAGGAATTTGCTACAGTAATGGAGCTGTATTTGTATTGGTATTCCCAGGAACAGTAAAAAGCTGTTTCATTTTCCAGCATAGCTGAAACCTTTATAACCTTTCTTGGCATTGGACATGTTCCTCAGACTTGCCCTTCTGGTTTTCAAGAACAAACTTAATCATGTAAACAAAAACGGTTACATTTTTAGCACAGCATGAACTTGTCAGTTGTTTAATTGAATGAAATCCAAATATTTTGACAAGTTAAATTCTATTTAGACACACATAACACCTGGCATAGTAGATAAGAAACGGTTTGAATACTACTTACTGACACATCTTAAATCATTTTAGAAAAGTTAGCTTCCAGCATAACCCAATCTTATACATAGTTAATGCTAGTCCCTAATTTACACTGCATTAAACATATTACAATGTTTATTTAACCCTCACACGTCCTAACAGTAACTAGACCTGCCTGGTATCAGAGCTTCATCTATACCAGTCCAAAGCAAAGCCCCAGCACACTGCATAGTACTGTCCCTGTCTAAACCCTATTCAGTATATTCCCTTAAGCTCTATTTAAACAGCCACTGAGAATTATGTAATGATTTACCTGTAAAATAGGACTGAAAGTTGACTACCTCATCTCAAGTTTTAAAAGAAAGCAGTAGATGTCAAATTGCTATTAAAGACATGCTCAGATAACACATGGGAAAGATCTGATTTCGCATCCTAACATTAATGAATGCCTCATCCACCAGGGCCGAGGCCACAAACATTTAGTTTGGTATTCCAGAAAGCCACGAAGGTGCTCGCTTAAAACGTCCCGCAGTGCGACGAGGCACATTGAGCAAGCGTTGCAACATCGCTGGCAGGAACGTTCACGCTGGCGGAGGCTCCACAGCTAAAGCCGTAAGGGAAACCCTGCTCTGCGCTGCAGAGCGTAATGAACACTGCGGTCCGGAGAACAGCACAAACGGCAAAGGACTCACCCAACTGTGGGGCAGGCAGCACGAGGTGCCTTCCGTCAGGTCACCTTTGGTTTTGCCCAAGAGGGCAGAAACTGTCTCGCCTTCACCCTTTCTGCAAGCCAGGGCGGTGACTCCTGCAAGGCTCAGTCCTGCAGAGTCCTCCTCCTCCTGGGCCTATTTCCAATGACTTGAGACTCCCCAGGGAGCACCACACAGAACAGTTCAGTAACAGAATCACCTGAACTCTCGGCCAGGCACAAAGCTAAGCCCAGCTAACTAACTCTTCAGAAAGGACTCTAACATTACTTAGCATCTTTATTAAAAAAATTCCAACAGTCTCGAAATAACAATTGCTTAGTGATAAACACCAAACTGTTGTCAGAAACCAGCCTTGTCAAGTAAATTCTAATTAGCATAGACATTAACATGGATGAAAAGCAAAGTTTTTCTCCAACTAGCAAGCTTATGAATGTGTGTGTGATAATTACCCAATTATTTTATTTTTTTTTTTAAAGGTTAAAAGCTGAGGCAATGTTTAGCATAGTATTTTGGTATTCAGAAGAGTTGTTACAAAAGCATTAGCTTTTAAAGAGAATTTAAGTGCACAGGAAGGTACAAACTCCTATCAATGGACAAAATTCTCCAACAGCCAAGCATTATAGGAATAAGGAAGAACAGATTGGCAGACTTTTAGGGAAAAAAGGCTAATAGCTAAATGGAGCAACAGGAGACTAGATCTACAATGTGAAGGTGGGCTGCCTAAATTTGACATCTTTGACTGTCTCCCAACAATAGACTGACAAAATTACTAAATTTGAAAAACAAACGAAGAACAAAAACCAACCAACCAAAAGAAACACAGCCATCTATTAGAAAATTAAATACAAACATACCTACAAATGGTCCACCAGGTTTAATAACCTTTGCACTTCGATTGCGTGATTCTTCTTCTGCTTGGGTCATGCGCTCTCGGGTCATCTGATAGGAATCATTTGTTGCACATACTGTAATTTTATCCTGTATAAATCCCAGGCAACTGAGTTGAGAGGCTCCTGAACTATAAGAACAATGAAAAAAATAACTAAGGCCAGGTGCTATTTCAAGTTTGGGTGCATTAGAAACTTTAAAGCCCATCTTAACAAGCAAAGAGAAGAGCTTTCAAATCTTGACTTCTAGCCAACATGTAAATATATTTCAAATGTTTCAGAATCTCTTTAGATGAACACTGTACTGATTTTACCAGTCAACACAACTACAGTTTTCTCATAAATATGTATGGCTACTTTACAATAGTGTTAGTAGCTGCACCACACTGATAACTACTCCAATAAAAATTAAATCTGAATGGAAGTAGTTAGATCAGTATCCTAACTGTACACACATTAGGCCTTAAGGGCTTTTCAAATAATGGTCAACTCTTAATGAAAGTAAACATTTGAAAGTCACATGCTTCCTCTGTTTGTCAAAAGGTAGTCTGTCTCCCTTGTGATTGTTCACGCCCTTACAAAGCTAAAGAAGGTTAAGTAAGCCACCCCGCAAAATGACATTTTTGCTTCTTACTTTTCCACAGCTTCTCTTCATTTTTTTTTTTTTCCCAGAAAGGTTCCCTTTTCTCTTTGCTTATTTTGTACTTTTGATAGTACTGAAATATGTAGATTTACATTTAATAAGAGACACTTAGTTCCTCCCCCCACCACTGGAAAGAATTCAAGGGCAGATGCGGTATCTCTTTGATAGAGTCAACATAAGCACTAGATTTCAGAAGTTCCTTAAAGGTCAATGAATACCTTGCACTCATACGAACAGCAGAGATCAGCAGTGGTTCACGACTAGAACTGCTGAACAAACTCCCCGAAAGGTGACGGTTTGTGTTTTACTGAGCTGGAGGGGGTTTCTGCCCAGAATTTCATGCTCTCATTTCCTCGGGGTCCCTTTTGCATATGTAGTTATAACACAACGCGTGCCTATGCTCAGCAAAGAGCGCAAGCCGAGCGGTCAGGCAGTGACTTGATTTAAACTGGCTCAAGTATTATAGCTGCAACAAATCTGTTGTGCTGACTTGCCATTGCAATGTCCGAATAACTCTGATAAGAGAAAGGATAACGGGTTTAGCTTTAGCTAACCGGAACATTTCTAACAATCCTAAAAATCTATGCTCTGCATTTCAAAGAGAAAGGTTCAGGAAGATTTGGCACCTAGTTTCTCACCAGGCTATTTCTGAAAGTCAGAAAGCTGGATCAGGCCAAGCCTTTATATTGCAGAGTATTTAAAGAATTTAGAGCCATGATTTGTCTAAATAGGGGCTATTGGGCATTATTTCTTGCCCTCAAATCACACTATTTACCCATTTACCCGAAATACTAATTCTACCCTTTGCCCAGTTCCTTGAATGCTGCTGTCTTAACACTTCATTCAAATTCAACATTTTAAAAATCAGCTAGCACTTAAGCACTGTACATCCCTCAGCTACACGTGGCATGGTATCACTTCCAAGATCGCCGTGGCCAGACTCCAAGTGAAGCTGCAGGAGAAAAAGGGCCCCACTGGTGAAGTCTACAGCATGAATTAACTCCTAAACCAACCGCTCCTAACGCACAGAGCACATTCATCTTAATAAGAGTGCCTGTGCTCAGCAAGGCCGACACAGCTCACACCTTAGTGAGACAAAGACCAGAGAGGCTGTATAATCCACCCCTCCTTGTGCTGGAGATTTTAAAGGCTTGACTGGTCAAGTCCTTGAAATGCTTTTGCGAGCAGACCTGCCTTGAGCAGACCACTGGACTGGACAGCATCCAGAAGTCTTTCCTGACCTAGCTGTTAATGATTCTATAAGCTTATAACACCACATAAGCGTTTGCAGAAATGATGCAAGACTTAGGACAGAGGGTTGACTACAGAGGAACTCGAAGGCTAGTCTGAAGTAGATTTTGAAGTCGATTAGTAAAGCCACATTAAAACTACCTAAGCACTTTCTTCAGAGAATTAGAGTGAGTTAAATTTAATTTCATTTACAAAATGGATTCAGTTCAACTGAAACAACTACTGCCCAAGCAAGAATGTATGCACACAGAAGTTCAATGAAACACCTGAATCAGACTTGAGTACCCCTATACATTAGGCTTGCCTACACATGGCAGCGTATGCCCTTTCTCTGAGAAGAAAGAGCCTTGCACAATGGTTCTGGTGAAGGCCACTTAAAGGTTTCCTAAAGGACATTTGCAGAAGTTGCAGTGCACCAGCTGCTGCAGTAGCTTTTGGGAGCAGTTCCCCAGCCAGAGAGAAGGCAGGCCCTTCTCCCTCTCCCTCTCTCTCTCCCTCTCTCTGCACGAGCTCTGGCTCCTCCTTACTTTGTGCCAGCCTCAGCAGCTGTCCGACCCCCTTTCACAGAGCTTAATCCCCACCATCAGCCCAAGAATGCCCTAGTTTGGCATGAAAGCCTTCAGCTTTTGGCCACTTTTATCAGTTAAACCAGTTCACAAAAAAGTGGTACTCTAGAAGTTAGCTGAAACAAGAGAAGTAGGAAGACAAGGGTATTCAGAGACCTCCCTGCCTTAGGCGGCGGAGAGCTATTAAATCGGCTCATTCTCTTACTGCGCTCAAGATTCCCCATACAGACACATCCCTATTTCAAGAATGAGGGCAGCAGCCCTCCTGTGACCATGGACCTCAACGGCATCTTTCACAGATATGCACAGGACACAGCTGTTTGCTATTAATTTCCCAGATTAATACATAAAACCTGACTGCAAATTTGCTACTAATCAAGTGGGTGAGGCAGTAGTTCCCAGCACCCAACTCCATCTGCATTTGGGGTAAGTATCATATTCCAGGAGCTGAAGCAAACTCATTGTGAAAACATGGTACTCTCTTGCCTAATAGGTAGACATTAACACTGTTCACTTTGTTTTGAATTCAAATGAACCAGGACAAGGCCCTGCTGTATTGCATCTGGGTTCTGAAACACGATAGTCATGCAATTATGGATGAGGTCCTTGATTTATGTGGTTCTTAAAATAAGACAACTATCCATCATGGCCAGCATGCTGCCAGCTATAATCATATTTACATATGGTCATAGAATAGATCTGGTTTACCTTGGACGATGCTAAACTCCAAATACTTTTAAAAATAGCACCAAGAGGTGAGAAGGGACTCAAAAGGTTACTTTAAAAAAAAAAAAAAAAAAAAGGCAAAACCAAGAAGAGTTCTATGTAAAAGCAAGTATTTATAATTAGCAAAAAAATCATGCTATTGGTAGGAATTAATTTTCTGCTGCAGCTCATCACTAAGAACATGCTTCTCGTAAACCTTTCCACTATATGTTCAAAGCCACAGAATCTACTTAGATTTGCTATGAAAGAAAACGTTAAGCAAGACTTACCTCGAGACCGTTTGCTGGACGCAGTCAAAGCTTCCCTGAGGATTATCTTTGCCAACATTTGACAAGTAGAAGTTAAAATTATGTACTTCATTTGGGAGATCAACTTTGGGAATTTTAACAAGCTAAAATGAGAAAAAAACCCTTTATGTAAAAACTTCAATCTATACTCCTTTGCTCATAGCAAGCTAGAATTAGAAGTCTTTGTGAGATTTAAAGTGACAAATTGCATTTACAAAACGGTATTTCTACTATTACAGTCATATCACTATAAAGTCTGCTTTGACATAATTTTCTGGCACTGTCTTACATTCATAACCTTACTAGAAGAGCTGCAGTTGTTCCAGGTCTAATTCAGCAAAGCATTTCCTAAGGCAAAAAAGAATCCTTCCTCAAACTTCATAGAATTAACACATATGTATCAAATGAACTGAAGTTCAGCTGACAAGAGAGACTAGAGCAATTCACATAGAACCTATAGCATACTTCCTTGACCTAATGAAGGTCATGCAGGATTCACTTACAGGAAAAATAAGAAAACGGGAATAAAATAAGACCACAACCAAGTTACAAGACTAAAGCTTATTAGAATATAAGCAATTAATTTCAACTCCAACAAATAACAAAATATTTTACCTTGCTCACCTCTAGAACAAACGATTTTTGTCAAAGTGAAACATACAGAGTTTTTGGTACATTTCGTCAGATTAACAGAAGTTGCTTTCCTCGGTAGCATAAATCATTTAGTACAGGGTACACTGTATTCTACTAGACTTGAAAGTGTAAATCATGAGAAATAATTAAAATGCTTATTGACATCAGTACGTTTTTCCAGTGTGCTGCTTTACAAATGCTATATTGAAGCACAGAAATTACTGCCATCTAAATACTGTATGCTGACAGTAAAATTAGCTTGCAATAACTCTAAAAAGCTATTCTTCCAACTTTTGCTTGAATTTTCAATGGATTAGTAAATGCATTGAACAAAGGAAGATATTTATAAGTAATATTGAATATTTGGAAATCCTTTCCAATTTTTTGCTTGTTAAATTGGCCGTTTTTCACAAATGTCATTTGCATCAAGTGCTAATATAAAACTAAGAAATTCTGTTTCTGTTTTAAATTAACAACACTGGCAGAGCTTAGCGACAGCTTGGGACATTGAACAGGCACAGAGAAGACAAGTTACCTGACCACCATATTCAATCATGAGCTGAAATACTAACATTTTTAAAAAGAGCAAATTGTGTACTTAAAATAACAATGAAAATAAGCTGTTAAATTACCAAATGCAAAATTGTGGATTATGTATGCAATTTTACAATAAATTCATAATTACAAGGTAGAGTATATACACCAAACGAAAAAATAAAAATCAGCCCCCCAAATGAAATTGTAAAATTGATCTATGTTCTAGAAAATTAGTTATTGCTTATTGAAAGCTTTAGTATATTGACTTTACAATATACTTTGCAGCTATGAAAATTCCCAACGCACATACATATATGGATTTGACAGCAAATTGAGAATTCAACCCACTGGAGAAGCAGCTGCACCTTTTGGAAAGCCCCAAAATATGCACTGAAATCAAAGATTGCCCCTCAAAGCACAAGCAAATAGGAAAGTAGACAATTGCTGCCATATACACTTGGACTTTATTTTCAAAAGTTTATTTTGTACAAATCTTGCTCTATTTTCAGTTGAACATCCTAAAGATCATATCTGCATTATTATATGCATATATATGTATATTAACATCAGAAATACATTCCAATATTTAGATTGAAAAACTAGGAGAATTTTCAGAGATACACGCAATGGCAAAATGTGTTTTGATATGATAATGTGAAGACAGAAGCTGGCCTAAGAGCACATTCAAAATATACAAAGGCCCATGAAACTTATCACCAACAATGATTTACCAGCAGTAAACTCAAAGGGAAGACCTGAACTTTTACTGCAATTCTGCTGCCTCCCATTTATCTCAAATGATGCAAGATTTAGGAAACGGGACTCTCAGACCACCCCAACACATATAAAAAAATGTGTAAGACAGCAATGATGAGGAGGGAACCAACTACTGCAACCATCAAGACTATGTTTTTAATTACACAATTAAATGACCTAGCAATTTACTTTAATTCTCAATTTTTTAGGATATCTTTTTTCAAAAGCTTAACTAGAACTACATAATCATTCCTAAGGCATTCACTAAATAAGACAACGCATAAAGGATCAGGGGGATATTTACCGCTACGTTTATGACTTCAGAAGTTGCACAGCAACTGGTCTGATGACAAAAAATTAACCCTTTCATCTTCAATTTCAAACACCTGGTTATTTGTTACTTCTAGAGAGCAAGGAAGAGGCAACAGTGAAGGCTTCTGACTTAGCTCAGAAGTATGAACAAAATTCTTAATCATTCTAGATTGATACGCAGTTGCCTGTTTTATTGCAAAACTATGATTGCATCTGTAATGCAACAATTCCATTCATAAAGATGAGGAAGGTCTTTTTAAAAAGTTCCTGAACCCAAAAATAGTCGTCGTTTTTGAAGAACTCTAATAAAACAAGGGCATAGGAGGAGAGAGGGGATGTTGATGTGGTGTTTCTCACAAAGGGTATCTGAACCCAGTAGAATGAGGGATCCAGCAGTAGTTATCAGAGCACTGGAAAAGGATCTGTTCAAAGCATCCACAGAGTCAAAGCTCTGTCCTTCAAGCAAATTTACTGAAGAAAAATCCATCATAATTCAGATAACACACACTGCAAAAGATAAAAATGCGAAAGCTCCAAATGAATAAAGCATTTTAAATTATATTACACCAATTACATCTGATAATATTATTTTCCATGTTACAGTTCAAAAGCGAAACCCAAAACATTTACAAAGTGGAATGAAGTCTCATTATTAAACTTGCAGATGAGACAAAGCTAGCAAGGACAAAAATATATAATGGAATTAAAATTCAAAGCTGTCTTGAAAAATTGGAGGAAAGGTCTGAAAAACAGACCAATAGTACTATTCAAAGAGTGTAAAGTACTTAAGGTATATGAGATCAACTGACTGGGGAGGCAGTTCTACCGCAAATGATCTTCAGGTTACAGTCAAACAGAAAATGACTAGAGACTTCTAGTATCACTTTTTCGTGACACAAGGATGTACAAACATATGAGTGCAGCAACAAGAAATAACAGCACGAGCTGCATGCAGCAAGATGACGTGAGTCTGCACGTGGAAAGCAATCCCTCTGCTTCTCAAAGAGGTCTCTGTTGCAATACCAAGTCCTCTTTGGATCCACAGGGGAAGACAGAGCCCACAGGAGGAGAGCAAGGAAAGTGGGACACGGGCAGGACAAGAGCCAGGGGCCAGCCCAGGGCAAGAACACGGAACAGTTTAACAAGGGGCTGCAAATGTAGAGCTGCCTTGGAGGAAAAGGGCATCATCTGCCCCTTGCACGTGCAGTGGGAGGGCAAGACCTGGTCTGCAGGGAGGGCTGGTAGTGCCCCGGAGGCGAGACGGCTGGGGAATAAAGGAACTCCCAAAGAACAAGACATAGCTCAAGCTGGGGACCTGTGCAACAGAACTGCTGCTGAAACTGGGGGGTAGGAACAAAGCATACACCATGCGGTGGACAATAGAGAGCCTCCTAAAATCTTTTCAAATTCTGATTTTTATAGCATAACCGCATTAAGCAAAACTTTCCAATATCATCTCTGTTTCTCTATCCACCCGTTTTCCCCACACTTGCACAGCGTTCCTAACTGCTGCTCTTGATCTGCCTCCTGGCTCCGCAGAGGTCACTGCCGCCTTCTGCAATTCCCTGCCACTTGCATGCCACGCACCCTCTCCCAAGGGAGCCCAGGGCTCCCTGCGCCCCTCTGGGCAAGTCCTGGCCCTGGGGCACTGCGCTCTACCAATTCTATGCGCTTCAAGGCGCTTTATTTCCTGCCATGGAAAATCTTGCCTCCTGTTAGCTTACTCTAAATAGAGTGAGCTTTTCTTAGAGGCACAAGCATAAATTGTACCTAGGCAACATGAAGTCTGGAATATACTTGCTAGATATAGATTGACTATTTAATATAGCTAAATATATATATATATAAAAATATATATATAGCTAAATTTAATAGCTATTAACTATTATAATGCTATTTATTCATTTTTAGGATAAATAATATGCCTGGGGACAACACCTGGGTTTGCGGAAGCTAGACCCACTGGCACTTTAGATCTTTTCGAACTTTAGATCAAGTTTCGATGCAGCTGACATCATTTGCAAAGTAAGGGAAAAAATGGCCAAGTAATACTTTAAACTACTTTGTGGATTCATCAGCTCCTGCACATAAGCCTTCTAGTTTGAACACACTGCTTTTATACTGTAAATTTATATTGTCATTAGAAGTTCAAGAGGTAGTTCAAGGACTTTTGATCTAATCAGAATTAAGGAATAGCATTCAACTTGAGATAAGCATAATGACCTAAAGTTTGTTTTTCCTATTTGAGCTACGCTTTCAGCAGAAGGTCAGTGAGCCTTTAATAAGAAAGCACATATTGCAACTGTATTAGTCCAGAAAGAGATTTTTTTCCTGGTATCAGGAAGCAACAACACTGCAAGCCAGTTGCCAGTACATTTGCTTTTAAAACACTGCTTAATTTTGAAAAGGAATTTGCTCTATTCTCTGGCAGCAGTGAGAAAGATTTCTAAAGACCAAACACCTTTTCTAGCAAAAATGGCCGACACTGGGCATTTTTCTAGCTGGTGTCTGGTGCTCTAGTGAAATCCTTGTCACAATCCTGCACTAAATGTACTCCGTCCTTACTAGCAAGCAATGAACGTAGAAGAGGCAACAAGAGTAGAAACCTCTGGAGCTAGTTGCATCTACCTTACAAGGAATGACTTGGGTTGTGTTTAGGCAATGAAACACCTCAAAAAAGTTGTTATAAACACATTTCAAAACAACTTCTCCCTCTGGTTTAGGCACAGTCCTAATAAAATGAACCACATGTCTTCCTCCTGAAATTGCCCTTCTAATTCAAAGCATTTTCACCAACACGTGATGGTTCTGCAGCCCTTAAACTCAACGGGAAGCACATTAGGTCAGGAAGGCTGTGCATCACTCTCCTCCCACACCTCTCCCTCGTCTGCCCAAGTGCTTTTATCCATGTGCACACCTTTCCCAAGGAGCCTATCACATGCAGTATTTTCCCCACCACTCCAATCTTCCCATACATCATTTCACACGAAAAATAACAGTTATATATGTGGCTTCTGCCTGCTACCTTGGCCCTGGACGGCCTCTCCTAGGCAAGCAGCTCCTGTTCTGCTAACGCTCAGCTCTGTCTTAATGCTTGTCTCCGGAGATAACTTACAGCTAGCTTGCAACCAGGAGACTGCTAAAAGTCTTAAGAGTATTTAAGAAAATAACTTCTGCAGGCAAGTTGTTGCGTCTTACAAAATTTGAGACTTCAGATAGAGCATTAAAGCTTCCTGGAAGCTGTCTGAAAACAAAGGGCTGCAATCAAGAGCACTCAAAGTCTTCTAATATGAAAACAAGCTTCTACTTTTAAGTGACCAAAAAGACTCAAAGCTGACCAAAGCTCAGATTTAAGTGCTTGTGTGGCCTGAATTAAGCTGGGCAAGCAACTATATTGACAGAAGTGTACCTTGAAGCACACAGCAAACACTATTTTGCCTCCCTTTTAACATCCTTCTATAGATACAGCTTTCCCTATAAAAACTTCACCTACAGAAGCTTTTATTTGCACCATCATGCCAGCCTGAAGCACACTCCAACCTACGTGTTGTGCTTCTGCTGACCCAGCCTTAGTGTCATGAACCACCAGCTTGCAGCACTTCAGTTTTACAGGATCACAAGAGCATTCAATGTTCAATGTCTTAAAATTTATATCCCTGATTAACAATTCTTACAATCTAATGACTTAATAACAGGAGATATCCAGTACAACATCTCAGACTCTTTACTTTAACCCTCTGTCTCAGTATCTTATTTCCAGATTAATCCTTATTCTACTCTGTCATATTGTCCTCATTGACCCTTTCACATAAAGGGTAGTTTTTAGCATTTTATTCTAATGCTTCTCTACAGCCTCCCTCCTTTCATAAGGAAAGATTCCACTATAACCAAACTGCAGCCTTTCTTAACTTTCATCCTGTACCTCTCCATCTCTTCTTTCAATACTGTACACTGTTACAATGAGCTGAACATGTTTTGCTTTGCAAGCCTGAGATATTTTGTCTTCCTTTCTGAATACATCGACGCATTCGCTCCTTTTGCTCTTCCCTGTTTCACATACCTTCCTACAAATCCCCAGAAGAACATTTTTTACCATAGTAGCCTTTGGCTTTTGTCTGCAGTAGCTTTGCCCAAGGTCCCTTGCTCCAGAGCTGAAAATTTTGCTCATTCTCTTGCATCAGTACGGATCTCTATCCTGAGCCTTCAAGGGGACAGAAATGCTCCAAAAAAAATCCAGCAGGCCCAATCTGAAATGCCAAAAAACTTAGGTACAAGAAAAATACTCTTGCGCTGATTTATACTCTTTTCATTTTAAAATAACCAATCATGTGCAAAATGCTCTTTCCTTCAAGTATCAAACCTCCCCTTTTGTTGAAGTTGCATTATAGTAAATCAAAGATGATCAATGCCCCTTTCTAAAGGAAAACTCAGATTCCTTAGTCTTTCTACAGAAATAATGTCATTATATGTGGCTGCCTTGCAAACACATTTAAATATCTTCCTACACAAAATCCCTGTGTGGTGCATATATTTTGCTGATTATCCTGATTTGTGGACCCACAAAGGATGCTAATGGGGAAAAAAAAAACAAAAAGGCTAGTTTCATCTAGCTTCGGTCTTTACCCTTCATCCCTTTTACCATTTTTTGGTCTCTTTTCTATCCATTGGCAATATTTGCCTGCCCTCCTCAAGTTCTCACAGTTATCTTTATGAGTTTTAGAAGAACAGCGCTGTTTTCACTACCTCTCAGCAGAAATGCCTCATGAGCTTTCCAAACCCACTGCAGAACAGGTCTCCCCACAAGAGTCAGCAGCAGCAGCAGCACTCCCCAACACCTACGCTGCCGTATCGCCCACCCATCTCAGGTGCCCCAAGTTGGCCACAAGGCTCTTTTTGCTGCAGGGAAACTGCATATTGTGCTGCGTCTCCTGCCTTTCCGCATCATCTCCAGCAAAGCGTTAAGGCTCCTGCTGGCAGCTTGGCATTTCTTCCCAAGAGGATGTAAACGTCTGACTAACAGCAAAAGACTATTTAATCCTCCAGAAACTGCGCAATAGTAGGTATTCAGTAATACAACACTTGGAGGTCATTTTTTTGGTCAGGGCAAGATGCATAAGGCCCATGAAGGGGGATAACAACATTTGCACAGAAAGTGATTACAGTCAGGGAGAGAAGACCAAAGGTTTGCACAGAACAGAGAATAAGGCCAGCTAAACCATGCTTCAGCACCTTGTAAAAATGAGCAAGTAAGAATGTGACGGTGCTGGCTCTAACCTGTACTACTACTGCACAAGTAGTATGTTACAAAAGCCTATTAAACAGTAGCATTTTATTTGCTGTGTTCTGGGAAAGGCTTTTTATGAGATTACCACTGAATAAACAGTAATTTCTGCAACATACGAAAAAATATAAAAAGATTTGTTTGAACAGTAATGGGTGGCTGAACCTGAACAGGTCACATAGATACCACATATTAAGCTTATGGAAGGAGCTGCACAATTAGGATGCTTTGTATCTGACTTGAGTTTCCAAGAAGATGATGAAAATCCTGCAGGGGTTCAGCTGGCTGCATGCAGTTTATAGAAAACAAAAAAATCATGTTCCTCTTTCCCCTTCACAGGGTTTAGCCTTGTTGTTTCCACACATCCCCATGTTCCTGCCAATACAAAGATTTTTCTACAGCTACTACTACAGCTTGTACACCAGCTACTTAGATGGATGCATTGATACTCAAAACTGGTACCAAGAGAGTTCTCAGTTGTCTACTCTCTTGCTCTGGTTAAAACTCATTAATAGATTTGGGGTCAAGAATTGCTTCCCTGGGGTGGTATCAGCAGCAGTCGGTAACATTCTGCTTAGCTCCATGACAGGGCTACACGCTACTACAAGGGCACATCTAGCAGCCCTGGCCCAATACACCTGCAGCCACAGCAAGGACTCTAAACGCTCCATCTCCCTCCACCCGCGGACCCTGCAGACACGCAGCTTTGCAGTCATTTTGTCACCCTCACAGCACAGTGCTGGCAGCTGCAGAGCTGATGCATGGCAGAGCCACCTGCTTGAAGGCCTGACCCATTGCAGAGGGAGCAGCCTGACACAGGTGGAGCAAAACCAGCCCAGAGTTCACAGGCAAGGCACTGCGTAGCCTTCAAAAAACACCCACCTGCTGCGTCATGTTCACTTATTCGTGAACAAATCTCACCCCCAGACATGCGAGCAGCGTTTAGAGAAGTAACCAGAGCCAATATTTCTCAGTTCAGCATTAACAGAAACCATCCTGCCAAAAACCCCAACAGATGACGCGTATAAATTCAAGACAGACTGATTTCCAAGTGTTTTATTACCTGTTTTGACATGATAGTTAAGCAGCACTTCAGCTCTTGCATGAAAATAAAGGTTGTTGTTTAAGTAGCTGATCTCACAGCAAGAATATTTCCCTTAATATTAAGTCAGCTGGCAAGTAGGACTAAGGCACTAGACAAGCATGATGCGCATGAAAGGCAGTAGCATTTGACAAGATGAATACTGTAAGCATTAGTCTACAAACACATATACAAAGAAACTCAATTAGACCTTTTTAGGCAATCAAATCTGCTTTTCCCAAGAACCATTTATCCTGTAAACTGTCATAGGGCTGTTTCACAGCAAAAAAACGTACTTTCACTCTGCAGAACAGAAGAAATAATTGACCTAGTTACAGGCAAAATTCAGCATAATACTCAATTTCTCAAGCAACTCCATTTATAAGCTCACTGGAGAAAGACAAGCAACTGCGACATCCCAAACGCATATAACAACCAAAGCAAAGACATGCTGAAGACAGCTCAGTCATCAAGTCATGCACATATTCCAGAAAGCAGAGCCACTCCTCCGTAATTTCCATTCTTGTTCTGTATGATGTGGGTGCTTGCTCTCAATCTAGAGGAGGATAATGCTCCATTTTTTTGCTGTTTCACCCTACAGCTATCTAAGAAGATTCAAGAAGTTACAACCTGCGTAGATTATGAGTAAGATGTTCTAGGAGAAAAGCTCCCCCTCCAGGGGTTGATCTGTGCTCCGCTGCAAAAGTTTATTCTAACATTCACGGGTATTTTATTAATTCACAAACAGCTGGAAATTCTTAGCTATATATTATTCAAACTGTTTGAATAGTCTCTTACTGAAAAACATCTAAAGGCTAATTAAGCTACATATACAGAAGATTTCCAATCATTTCCATCTCAAACGCACACCATATTTCTGAAATACCAGATTTTTTTACTGTACCTTCTGAGGCTGCCAATCTACTTTCCCCCCCTTTTCAAATCCCTCCAGAGCAATTCTACCCATGTTAAAAACAAAATAAAAAAAAGAAACAAAACACTTGCTTTTTAAGTGCTGCTATGTGACATTACCCCAGAACCAAAAAGGCAGACATTGAAACTAGGAAATACATTGATACAAAGTCTGGCTTCGCAGTATGTCAGACTCTACCTCCACAAGCAGGGCTTCTTGCCAACAGAAAGGTTAATTATTTATAAACTGAGAACTTATCTTGAACAAATGAAGTAAAACCACAACATGTTCTAGGTTTTGTAAGCAAGAAAACAAACAAGCAGCACATTTCAGAGTGATTCCATGGCCATAGGGACACTGGAGAAATCCATACTAGTGTCTAAAGGGATGCTGCTGCATTTCTCCCTGCTACTGCTACCATGCCCTAAGGTTGGTTACTTACACTCAAGCACAGTTTCACAGGAAGTTTGAGCAGATTTTAAGTTCACATTCCCAGTCCCCTGCTGCAGCATTAACAGCCCTGGTGCCACAGGCTTCACACCAGGAAGCCCATCACCCCGGCTGCCTGGGTTGTTTTGTCCCATTAGTTCACAGCCAAATTCAAGCACCACTTCCCCTCTGGATGGCTGCATGGAGCTGTGCTCCCTGACACTGCATCCTTGCGTAGTTTCTGGTACAGCTACTTTGGCTAACCATCTTAGCCAAGCAGGTTATTTACTCTGGCAAGGATTTTTTTTTTTTTTTGGACAGTGTAGTTTGCACTGAGAATAAGCTATACTAGGAATGGATTTTCTTAGAAGCGCTCCTGAGTTAAGAGGATTTTGTCTGTATAAATAGCTTTGTTACAGATATGATTCTCCCAGAAACCTCATTACTATTCAGTCAGACTTATGTTGGAACAGGACCACAGTTTCAAGTACTCCTGGCAGAAGTACTACCTTACAATTTATTTCTTTTCATTTCAAATTTAGGCTAAAAGGGGATATAAACAACAAAAAAGTGTATTTCAAGCGTGGTTCTTTCACACAGTGAGCTATAGGTCTCAGTTAATTATACAATGAAGCACATCTGTATCAAAACACATGAAAAATTCACAGGATCTTAAAAAAGAAAACAACTTACGCTGCATTTATTTGTCAATGTAACAAGAGTAGAAAATACTCACCCCTTGGAGTCCTTGAAATTGAATTGAAGGTCGAGACGAAATCAGATCCTACGGGAGAAAAAACGTAAGCAATGAAATTTAAGTAGCTTCATTCCCACCCAAACTTGTCATTGTAAAACACAGTCATCACGCGTTTCTGAATTAGACATGCTCGAAATTATGCCAAAAGTGTCCAACTTTTGCATATATTGATATTGAACATCCCCAAAGTCAGTCAGATGTAAGTATTAGCAATTTATAGATTCTCTGCATCTTTAACAACAGTTTAACTTCTTACAGATAAGTTTGGATTACTGTACAGTGTTATTACTGTCACACATTAGAAACTAATGCTTATGAACAAATAGACTCTTCTATGATGCCAACCCTCCACAGGAGGAAACACCCAAGTTCCTGCTTGCTCCTTGGCATTTGTTTAGTTTTTGAAGAGACCATTCAATGACTTCACTTTTAAGTGTATTTTACTTTTGTATACAATTCAAGCTGACACGTGATGCAGTCTACTTGAAAGATATGAAAAAAACATGGCCTGAACCACTATGAGAGCATTAATGCCTCTATTACTTCCCAGCATCGACAAACTTCCATATACAAAGATGATGGCTTTGATAGGAAGATTTGCATCACGCAGAGATTTTAAAACAGGGGTTTTAACTTGCATTCTGTGCATCAATACCATGAAGAATATTCGAAAGGCTGCAAACAAAACTGCCCGTCAATGGGGCTTTCAGGCTGCTCACAGTCGTGCGGGGCCCCCTGCTTTCCCCTATAGCTATAGGAGGATTACCACCCTTTTGAACTTAACCACTCCTAGGCACCAAACTAACACTCTCAGCCTGCATACATTTTAAAAGATGAAAAAAAAATCCACATAATCAAGCAGGGACCAATAATCTCTGAGCTCTCACAAACAACCCTGGCTTCTTCAGCTAGATATCTGCCAAGAGAAACAGCCAGTGCAGCCAGAAAGCTGCCCGTGCACAATAGGGACTGCAGCCTGTTCCTGAATACTGAGGATCAACCTTTTCTACTTCAACCAGCAACCTTTTCTACTCCAGTTAGAAGAAACACCCTAAAAAAGCCTAAATTCAGCACGTTATCAAACAAAAAGGTTTCACCTGCTCCCTAGCACATGATCTGTAGCACTGGACCTTAGGAGCAGGAGAAGGGAAGACAACTACCCATTAGGAAACCTTCTACTAGCCTCTATTTCAAATTCTGGCGAGCCGACCACCTTGAACAAACATTTCTTTCAGAGCCCCCCACTGAGCTTTAACTTAGGGCACGACCACTGGAACAGAGCAGATTGCCTTCCTCAGTAGAGCCAGGTGGTCAGATGGCTAATAGTGGGCAAGCTCATCATTCAGCTCAGCAAAAGACATCTTGAACTTGGGTGGAAGAGACACGGGGCAAGGGTGGAAGCCCAGCAAACGTGAGGCCTATCCCCACTCTCCTGTCCTCTTGACCACCTCTTGCCAGCACTACAGTGCAGAAGCCACTGGCCCTCTTGACACGTTAGTGGGACATTTGGTGCTCCCTTCCAGTTCCCTGTTTTCTCCCTTTTCAACCTCCTGAGGTCACTCAGTTTCCTCTGTATTTCCTGTATTCCTCTGTAGGCAGCAATGTGAAGATTTGAAGAAACCATGACACGGCATCAGAAGAGGATCTTCAGAGAAGAGCGTGCCCAGGATGCCTCTCCTATAACCATTCACCTCACACTTCCTGATGACCCACACCAGCTTTGAACAGCAGTGAAATTACATCCTCTGCATCACTCTTGATGCTCTCCCTGAAAATGCCCAACTTTTTCTAGCCTTTCTGACTGCTGCTGCACATCAAGTTCAGGATTTCAGAAGACTGAAAAAATCATAACTCTAAAATCTTCTTTTAACCACTACTGCCTCTGAGTTTAGTGCCATGTGTACTTCATATTTCTGTGTAAACATCTTAAAGGTAGCTATGGTGAAAATTCACTTGTGACTTTTTTTTTTTGGTCTCTCATTCAGGTTTGTGAGGTCTTTTTTGGAGTTCCTCAACATCAGTCTCCGACCATCTGAAAAAGCTTAGTATTATCTGCAAGCTCAGTCCTTTCACTGCTCAATACCTTCTCCAGGTCACCACTGGACAGGCAAAAGACAAAAAGCACTCTAGGACGGGCAAACTGGGAAACTACAGTTGACTCGTTTTTAATCCTGAAAAGCAGCCACCAAGCCCTACCCATTTCTTCTTGTCTTTTCTTCGATAGGAATTTGACACTAACTCTCACTTCACTTGCATCCAGCTGACAATTCCTTTGCCTCCTTCTTCTCCTTCATAATTAAAAAAAAAAAAAAAAAAGCAACATTTGGAAAGAAAGACTATCCACACTGATCAAGTCTATTAAACTGTTACAGTGTTACAGAAACCATCCCACTATTGCCCAGGATCTCTCTTCTGTGCACATTCTAGCAATCAGTTCAGTTAGGTCACACTTGCAAATTGCTCCAATGGCTAGAATACCAAAATAGCTAGCTAGGCTTCCTTGTAATGAAGTTCAGATAGCTAATCTGAATCTCCGAACGCTTAATATATTTAAATTGCTGCTGTGAGGTGACAAAGCCATTTTAATACATGGATATGGAAATACAACATTAACTTAGACTCTTTGGTGCATGCATTCTGATTATTCTTGGAATTACACAGATGTTTTTCTCCATACACAATGTCTTCACACAATCCAGACAGTACTCAGTGAGCAGGAAAACCCCAGATATTGGAAAAACGTAACATTTGCCTCTATGGCTTGGTTCTGAAACACTACAGAAACCAAAAAGACACAGTGCTCAATTACACTGCGAGTACTTCACAAACATCAATGCATTTATTCCCATATTTGCCATAAGGGTTATTATCATTTCACAGAGACCTGGAGGACAAGAATATTATGAACAGTATTATCCAGTAGTTTTGAGAGCCAACGATGAGAAACACAGGTTCTAATTTTAACTGGCACTTCATGTTCCTGCTTACTTTCATTGCAACACAGACCAGCTTATGGTAAATTGCAGTCCAAATGAAAGCTGCTGCCAAAACAGCTCTCCTCACTGCTTGGTGCTAAATCTGGACTGCCTGTACTGGTACCAGGACTGGAACTGGGACAAGACAAGCAGAACAAGTGTGCAGCTGCAAGCAAGG
The DNA here is from genome assembly GCA_013398735.1 of Nothocercus julius. Lineage (NCBI taxonomy): Eukaryota > Metazoa > Chordata > Aves > Tinamiformes > Tinamidae > Nothocercus > Nothocercus julius. Next base: position 555,227 of record VZSV01000062.1, on the reverse strand, counting down.
AGCATTTCTGCGGGCAAGCACTGTATCAGCTCACTGCATCTCCTGGAACCACAGCACTGGTGAGACAGGCCAGCTTGGTGCACGGGAAATGGTAGCACTACTGACTCAGAGTGAACTGCCCTTTTCAGGGAACCTATCAGAGAGATCTACTTAGCTTTACTGCGGAAAAAAAAAAAAAAAAAAGTTGCATTATGTCTGTATGGCCATCAACTACTAGTGCACAGGTGTATGGAGGGTACAGAAGATGATTCCTTTTCACATTGACCCACAATTCAGTATAAACTGCTGGTAAAGGACTAGCATCAAAGCAAGTCCACATCACTGACAGAAATAATCCAGTCCGACAGTCTCTTAGGGATAATCTAATTATCTCAAGTTTTTTTTTTTTGTTTGTTTGTTTGTTTTTGTTTGTTTGTTTTTTCCTCCTCTCTCTCCCCACTGCTGTCCCATGTCTCATTGACTACAGTCTCCTGACACGCACAACAGGCTAGGCACTTTTAGTTACCTTCAAACCAGATCCCTGTCAGGCCATCCTGTAGACTAAACAAGGTAAAGGTTCAGGGCGGGCAGGGGGAACAATAATACTATCAATAGTACTGAAAAAAAAAAAAAAAAAAGAATAGAATAGATATATCTGTTTCTAGAGCTATGTCTCACAGCAGTTTGGCAGCAACACTGCTCTAACTCAGCCAGGCAGTCACCCTTCCCCCATTTCAGTTTTCCTCTGGTCACATTTTTTCACAAAGACTGCACCAGAAGGGTAAAAAAGTAATTAAAGAGGATAGTAAACGGCCAGAAGGGCTGCTGGGCTTCTTTGTAACAGAGGCAGCTTTAGTGTGTATCAAAACACAGCACTATTTTTCACATAGGCCAATAAGCCAGCACAGTGCCTGTGCGGCCATGCAGCCCATCCATGAGCTTGCACAGAGGGGCACAGGCGGGCTGATAAAGCAGCCTCAGACACTCCAATTCCCTCCCGTGTGGAGCTTGTTGTCTCCAATGGAGACGTGAGTTCAGGCTGCAGCCTTTCTCTCAACTCACCTGTTAAATGGTACCTCTCCTCCATTTAGCTACTTCACAGAAATTGCAGGAATTAAGATTTTTTCCACTACCAGTTCATGAGGACACAAAAACAAGCAGAGTAACATCACCCAGGCCTTGTTGCCATAAGAAACCAGACTAAAAATAGCTTGTGATCAGCCTATTAATGATGAAAATGCATTTATAACAAATCCTTGTATTGCTCAAATCAAGTATTAACTTTGCAGTATCCATTGCGTCATTTTGAGACATATGCAGTCTTTGACTTCAAGAAATCAAACAAAAATAAATCACACAACATATCAACAATCCTTATCAGTACCTTTAGACTGGCAACTTGGAGGCAAAATGCACAGACATCATAAAAGCTTCCCCTCTTTGCATAGAAGGCAATATTACTCTACTGTAAGACTACACAGCAGTAGCCAATGTCCTAGTAGTTGATCTGGGAAGTGACATAAGCTGTGGCCAAGAGACCCTTTTGCACTCCCATTGCTAAACTGACGTTACGTTGCTTTCCTCGGCATAATTGCTGCCCTGCTTTTGTCCTGTGCTAGCTCATTCCACTCCTCTTCCCTTTGAAGAAGGAGGAATGGGAATGAACTGACCTCACTCAAGAGCTCCAAGTAATTCTGTCTCCCAAACTTCTCAATCAGTCCCAGTTACCTCAGTCTGCAAGGTCTGCTTTTTTGGCCTTCTAGGGCTTATCTTCTTGTTTCACCATGGTTAGTTCTCCCTCTAACCCCTTTTCAGTGCCTCCTACCTCATTAATGGCCAGACTGTTCATCCAGAAGCAGCTCCTCCCCGTGGCAGGCTCACACATTCCCTCGCACCTTTCCCAAAGCTGTCCTTTTAATTCCATCTAAGCGTTGGCATAACTGCAAATTACAGCTTCCCCCAAAAAGCCAGTAACGCATCCACTTTTGAGCAGACTGATAGGTAAACGAAATACAAATCCCAAGAAAATTCCCATGTCTACGAACAGTTCACCCTGCTGAAAGCAGAACACTGGTAGACATTTCCAAAAGGCCAAACCTTTCAAACTAAGGAAAGTTTCTCAACCATCCACCACAACCCCCCGCAGTTTACAGCAGATATTAGTCAAGGAGAATTTAAACCCTGCCAAATGCAATACAGCAGAAGCCTATGACTCCATTTCAATTGCTTGGAACACCAGAGGGGACATCAGGCAACTGGAGCAAATGCTGCACTTGATATACTAACTCTAGCATCTCTGTAGCTTATTTAGAGAATAAATATTCACCTAAACTCAAAGCGATTTGGAACTGAAGAACTCCAATACAAGGCACAAAGTCCCAGGAGTCACAATTATCCTCTGATCTGAGAAGCTTAGATTTTATAGGCCAAAAATATTTGCTTTAAACCCATGCAGATTAAGACTTGCTGTTGAAATTGTTTTTACGTGAGCAATCCAAGCTGAAATTTCACTGGGGAAAGAGATGTTCGTTTTGCCAAAAGCTGTGCCAGCTGAAGTGCCCCCACGGCTCCACAGATGGAGATGGCTGCCGTCCTCCCTGACCTGCCTCAGAAGCAAACAGGACATTAGGCTCTCGCTCGTGGTGGGCAGACCTCAGAAGACAATTCCATTTCTCTTAAAGCTGTTCTTGCTCTACTAGTTCTGATGATCACAGAGCAGGCCAACTTCATAGTTATGCCAATAAAAAATGTTTTTAAGTTTCTGCTGGAACAAGGGTTGAGTTGCATGCTATGACTTGAGCTAATCTAACAGCTGCCACTGCAGAAGGCAGGCTCTGCACCCACCTCTTATCCTAGTCTCACACTCTCTACTCCCTTCCACGATGTCAGGTCTCACGCTTGTCAGTCCAGCACTAAGCCCACAGGAAAATGAACCCTGCAACTAAGTAGAACGGTTCAAGCAAGTACCAGAGTCATACACAAGAGTGGACAGTTAGATGTAACATGGCTAGCAAAGTCCTTTCGGGCAATAGTGGGATGCCAAACCACCCAAGCCTTGCTGCGCAGTGTCCACACTGCATCCTTTTAGACCAACCTACCCTAACAGGCATGGGATAAAGATACCATATTCCTGAAAGGCATCCCATATCTCTCACCATTCTCTTCTCCTGTGGAGCAGCTCCAACATATTGCTCCAGTTCTACAGTTCTGATTTCTGGCGGCAACACACAGCACTTCACTGATCTAGAGCCGAAGTATTACTTCCTGCTAAACAGACCTTGATTATAAAACAATTAGTCACGCTTTAAATTAATGCTGTCATAGATAATGCTCAAGTATTTTTACTCATGCTACCTAATACTAACCAAGCAATTGGGAACAAGGATGTTCTGTCATCCGAATTCAGCCTACCCCATGCCTTGAAAGCAAAGCATACAACACTAAGGAAGAAAACAGGATTTGTCACTATCTACACAAAGCTGAAGGGATAAGGCCTGCTGAAACAATATGATCTTCGTCTGTATTTCTGAGGTTGGAGATGGAGGTGAAGCACTGCTTAGATTTTTCCTAAGAAGAATTCAAGAACCTGAGTTTTCTTTAATTTTCATATATATAAGCTAAACAGATCTAGTCAGTGTAACAACAGAGAGCGAGCGTGTGTGTCTACGCAAACTCTTTAAACTTCAATGTTCAGCAATTACCAAGCCTGATTACATGTTGCCTACGTTCCACAAGCGATGGGATGGGTAGGTCATTTGAGGGTTATCCCGAATTCTCACCTCTCCACTCTTTCTGAAATATTGCTTGCATTATACAGATGAGGTCTTCCAACATAGAGCAGGAGCGACAGTAGAGCTGTAGGTTGGGTTTTTTGTACGCACTTCATAGCATTTTCTTTTCTCTGCAATGCTTTAAAGCCTTGATTAAACATTTTTCCACTTGCACAGTGAAAACTGAGATGGGTCAGCAGTGTAGTTGAGCATTAAACTAGAATAAAGGTATCACCAGCTACAGATCCATAAATTCTGCCTTCCTCAGGCTCTGTAGAGAGGTGCAAAGTAGATTATAACTGGAGCTATTTAAAAGTTAAATGGTGTGTTTCTTCGTGGCTTCCCATTCTTCCTCCCAAATGCCAATATTCTCAAAAGCTAAAAACCTCACCAAAATTGAAACATGCTAAACTCTGAGGACCACTTCTTGAACAGCTGGCAAGACTTTTTTTTGTTCACTGCAAAAATTAAGATCCTTAAACTCAATAATTTATAAAATGACCACTTTTAAAAACAGATATTTCTGTGGCTAAAACAAAATTTAAAGTTTTATATGATAGATTTATTCTTGGACTTACCAATATGCAAATAGAACAGTTTGCACTGCCCCTCACATCAGATTATAGTAAAGTGGGACTGCAGCAAAAGCTGGGACTCACATGTACAGCGATAGAGATGAAAATAATGAAATACGAACTATTATTCCAATATTTTATCATAATCACCAGAAGTAATTCTTTATTCAGTTTATTATATCCTGAAGTCTAGATATACTTAAAAAAAAAAAAATGAAATGACATAAATTTGGAAATGATCTTTCTAGAAAAGCAGGCAGGGACACAGTTTAACAAAGCTGCTTCCTAAATTAGGAATAATTAAATGTCTCCCCAGAAGTATTTATCTGCAGTAAACAGTTTTATTGCTGTCAGCACAATTGCCAAGTTGTCATATGTTTTAACTAGTGAAAGTGTCCCATGTCAAACTACAACATTACGTGTATCGTTCCTGTACTATATGGATAACCTTTCAGAAATCAACTCAAAATTACAATGTTAGCTTCTGATGTGATTGGAGACTACTACCAAGGAGCTTATATGATTCCACAAGGGAAACATGCCTGTCTGAAAGGTATGTTTCATGCGCATGGCGCTCCCTGTAAGCAGGCAGCCTTTTTTCCAAGACCATAGAACTTGTTCATCCTGAATAATTACTTTAAAGTAGCTTTGTGCTTTAAGGATCCTCACACCTTGAAATATGGTTGCAACTGCACATATCAAATACCTTAGTCACTTTTAAATACTGTGTACACATAAGTTGACTTTAAACCTTTTTATTGCTATAAATGCTGGAAAATTGCTTCCATAGCAAACTTGCACAATTCCTTAACCCACCACGACTTTTAGACGCCGGCAAAGAAATGTTTGCAGAACACTTCTGTTCTGCAGAAATAACTGCAGAAATAACGACTAACCAATTTGGTCAGAAAGCATATCGAAGAGCTGCTAAAAGTTTACGAATTTTGTGGCACAATACAGAGGCTGTGCAACAATTCACAACTTTCATTTAGCCTCTCAGACCCGAGAGCCACCTTCTCCAAGCGTGCGCTTCCCGACAACAGCCGTCTCTTTAAAAGCCTGCAAAGGCTGAGTGACATCGAACCGTGCCCAGACGGGCTCTCGGGAGCTGGCGCTGGCATCCCAGCCCTCGGCACCGGGAATAATGCACAGGAGCCCACGGGCTGGGAGTGACGGCCAAGGCTCCGGGCTGCAGCAATCAATGCTCTCCACCGTCACGGCATCCACCCGGAGAAGGAGAAGGGAGGGGGGGAGGCAAATTCCCAAACTAAGCATTTCTCAGAAATAGCTGCAAATCCCCACTCAGGAGGGG
>VZSV01000062.1:532402-547556 GCA_013398735.1 Nothocercus julius | reverse complement strand
GAGGTGCGTTGGAGCGGGTTTGATGTCATCGCTGACGCGCCCCGCGAGGGGCTGGCGCCGTCACGTGGCGCCGAGGGCCGTTGGCGGCGGCGCCCCACGGCGCGCACCCCGGCAAAGAGGGCGCGTTCAAAGCCGGGCCCCGGGGCTTTGATTTTGTATTAACGTGCCCAGACGGGTCCCTGAAAAGCAGCCGTATTACCCCAGGAGGCAGGTGCGGGTCCCCAACCTGCCTGAGCGGCGGGGGCTCGCTCTTCACCCTCCCCCACGCAAAACGGGTGCCCAGGCTCAGTTTTATTTGTCCATTTTGCTTGGAAATTGTGCCCTCTTGTTTCCCTGGCTCACGGCACAGCCTCCCGGTTCACTCTCCTGTCACGGGAGATCTGGCTCTTCCCCCCGAAGCAAAGAAGGGGCAGAACAGAGCTGCGGCCCTTCATTTCAGCAACCCACACTGCTCAAAGTTACTACAACTACTGCTTTAAACCAAATACGCGTCTCTGCCAGCCCCCACGTAGATGCTCTCATAACAACTTAGACGCTGATCACCTCCAAGATATCCTGAAACACCACCCACTCCCTTTTACCTTAATCCTACCCGACCCCCCATTAAATAATGACCCTGCTTTCCCTTGATTGGACTCTCCTAATTGGGAGTTAATTGGTTAACAAGGGGCGTTTAAAAATGATGTGTCTCTGCACAAAGACCTCATTTAAGAGGTAGGGTCTGTGTAGGGGTGTGCTGAGAGCAAGCGGCTGGTGTGATGCTGCACCCACAGGGTGGCTGTGCTGCTGTATAGGTGTCTTAAGTGGTGATCAAATCAGCAAGGTGGAAAAGAGCACAAGGTGTGAAAAAATAAATAAATAAAAGGTGTGAAAGGAAAGGTGTTAAAAACGTTAAAAGGCATTAAAAAACATTAAAAGGTGTAAAAGCCTTGGTATGCAATGTAATCTACTAAGCATGTTCAGAGGTGGTGACATACCAATAGTTTCTTATAAAAAAAGGAAAGAATTTTGGGAAAATTTACCCAAACTTGTATTGTGGGCAATCTTGAAATGTTTATTTCCTTACCCAAAACAGGCTATGAAGTGATGTGGCCAGGGCCAGCAGGCTGCCTAAAATGAAGGAGAATGTCCTGATGACAATTTCTTAACCTTAAAGGGAAGGTGTTGGAAATAGTAACTGACACGTGAAGTTAGACAAATTCAGGTAGAAATAAGGTGTACGTTTTTAACAGAGATGCCCTCAGCAGTTGGGAAGGTCCTCTGAAGTGTCTCAGGGCAGGGCTGGTTGCTGCCCTCGAGGTATGCTGTACGTCAGATGGAGCGTATATACAGACTAGGTGTACAGTATAGCAAATTATAGTCTCTGGCTTGTGTTATGCAATATGTCAGACTACACTGGCCCTAAAAAACAGACAGGATATACACAAACATCATAAAATATAAATTACCTGGCATCTTTTTAAAATATGTACTAGCAAAAGGTACTTTAGTATTTTTTTACCAGCTTTGTACATGCTTCTCTGCTATGAGAAATTACCGTTTTTTAAAAAGAGGCTGCTAGCTATTCAAATTGTTGAAGAGGCTTTATAGTTTGAATCGAGTATAACTGACTGCCTCTCTAGGAAATTTTTGTCTTTATCATGTCATATGTAAACCAAAAGCTTAATACGTCTAACCAGAAAAATTAAAAATAGCTTTTCTAACACAGACCCATCCTGATTCTTAGGTGGGTATATCAATCTGCAAGGATTCTGGAAACTACCAACGCAGGTGACCTGTGAGGGTCATTTAAATGCCATCTATTTAATTCCTCTTAGAAAAAGAATGAAAGGAGAGAAAAGGTCACAGACCATTTGTTTCCTCTCATCCCACAATTTCAAAACAGAGAAAAGCCAACAGAGTCCAAAAGCTTACACGTGCTTCACGGAAGGCGAGCAAACATTTAAGAGCAATTGCTCTAGCACTTACCAAAATCATATGCTCCTGACTGCACGTTGCCACTCAGTATGTGTTACTTACACACATGGAAAATATTTTGTAGGGAGCCTGAAATAGTTTTACTTTCATTTCTCCCATTCCCAGTCTTACTCCTGCTCGGTGATTCATCTCACTTAGCCGACACTAAAAAAGAACAGAAAAACTTTTCCCCATCTTTACAGGGTTAAAGCATCATAGATAAAATAGGTTTGCTGTCATCTTCAAAAGCTTTTAGTTAGTTAGTTACTTTTATTATAGGGGAGGGGCTGCTTTCATCATGTCACAAATGCAGAACTTGACTTCAGTTTCAAAACCCTGGCCTGGCCTCACCTGATTGCTGTATTCAGATCTGATTTACCATCTCAGCTTTCATCTCCACCAGCTTTGCTCTTTTTTCCTCCCCTAGTAGTTGGTTTTTCTTCTACACTGCCCTAGAACAAAGTATCTTTTCTCATTGTATATGTCACACAACACCCTGTCTTCAGATTATTTCTCAGTATAAACTTCTTAGCTTCTCTTTCTAATTATCATTATTTACGGGCCAAACTAAGCAAATAAAATGCATAATAATAATATTAGAAGAATTAATCTTTTGACCATATAATGTGTAATTCTATCCATATTTTGTCATTTGTGTCATTCCTCATTTAAGGAAGGTTTAAGTAACTCCAATATAGATTATACATATAGGTGTGTCTGTGCAGTGCCCTGCTGAAATCAACGTATATATTTCTTTGCAAGACTGGTTCTCTGGAATGTAAATCTTTCTTAACATGACTATGTTATTATATAAATAACATCTCAGGAAGCAATAGGATATAAACAGCAGGCCATAGTGACTTCTTCAAAACAACTCAGCGTGTAGGTCTTGAAGTCCTGAAGTCGGGCGCTGCCGTATGTCTCACGATGCCGCACTGCCTGCAGCAAGGGGCCATGAAGAGCCTCTGCAAAAGTAAACAGGAGAAGGTAGAAAGGAAGGTATTTTGTTTGGCGGGGGTGAGGAGCGTTCAAGCTTTTGAGAAACCAGCACATACATCCACCACCAACACATACACACTCCTAGAACTCTGGCAAGAAAGAAGATACATTTTTTTTTTTCCCCACACTTCCCCATGAATAGCATCAAGGACCTTGTCTGTAAGCTACAGGAACAAGAGATATAATAATTTGGCTGTGCCAAATATTTATGTTGAGAAAAACAAACATGTTAAGCAATTGCAAAAGCAAAGCCTATCTTATCCTTATTTAATTTCTTTTTTTTTTTTTTTTTTATGTTACTTTTCACATCTGAGAAGATGCATCTTTTGCAGGAAATGAAACATTTCTGGTCATTCAGTTAACTTAGGAGCTTGTCCAGCTTGTGCTTATGATCAGAATCAAAGCAAATAAGGATGCAAACCTGCAGCTGATTGATATGAGACTTGTAAAAATAATGGACCGGGTTAATGACTCTACTGAAGTGTTTTCTTTTGTTTTGTAAAGTGAGATCGAAGGGCCTCTTCCTGAAAACAGCATCGGAAGCAAACCCTGCACAGTGTCCCATTTAAGGCAACGGACTTGAGTCTTCAGTGCCACAGATTTGGGGCTCTTTAGGGCTTACCTATATAGAGAAGAACCTATAGTCTTGCCAATGCCTGAAGTTGCACCTGTTTAATTAAAGGTGTGAGTTCATGCTGAGCTACTTAAACTGGCGCAGCTTTGTAAGTGGACACCTGTAGGCTAAGGACAAACATTTTCTTTCACTGGAAATTGTTTAAGCTTATCTTGCGAAAGTGAATTAAAAAATGTTGACACAAACTGCTTTAGTGGCAAATGGGGGGGTAATCTCCTTTCCTAGTACAGACGAATCTGAAAGAAGGCCCTTTTTCCACTCATTTAAAGTGCAAGTTCTGTGTTCATTTGAGCTTTAAGATCTGTGCAATTTCTATATCTTCTCCTGATAAGTAGGTCAAACAGCATACTGAAGATGTCGAGGTCAAAAATCTAAGTTCAGTTAAAAAGCTTGAAATATTTTATTTGTCTCTCTCAAGGTTGTTTGCCCTAAAAAGAGGCCAATATCTGTTAGCATGTACGATTTGGCTGTTTTTTTGTTGTTGTGGTTTGAAGTGGAAAAGGAGAGGATATGAAGGGAAGGGGGTGATTATACCAATACTTTTGTGTATCATTTCCTCTCCTGTCATCTGTTTTGCCCAGGAAGAGCTGCCTGGAGAAAGGGCCTGTAAAGTAAGAAGCTTGGTAGCTGGGCAACGGAGCCATTCATCCATTGCCTATTGAGGTGTGACAGCCGAGGATACATGCGGAAAGGGTGAGGGAGGGCAACGTGGAAGCGGACAGATGTGATTCAGAGATGCAGAATTATACTGATAGAAGATAAAAAAAGCAAAGGGAAATGCTGGATTTAAACCAGAATCCTTGCATTCCCGCTGAAGACTTGCCCTTATTCCCCTCAATCCTGAAGTGAGCAAAAGCAGCTTCCAGTTCTTCAGCGCTGTAGTTCACTTATACAAAACACAAGTATGGCAAAGCAAGCGATGGCAGCAATCCTGAGACACGTGGCATGGGCCTCCCGCGCGCTGCAGGGCAGTACCAGCCGGGCTACAGTCCTGCGATGCTCTTGCCACCATTCTGCGTTGCTTCGTTTTTGTGTTAAGAAAGGGAGAAAGGAGATACTTCTGCTTTGGAAATTCTTCATTTATAGCGAGGCTCCCCTGCAGTAACGCACTTTTTTTTTTTATAGTAGGTTTGTAGTTTGTTTTCATTGTTACTTGATTACGTTGAATTCAGAACTCACTGGAGAGTGAAACGTGTGGCCTACTTGGATGAGCAGGATTCCTAAAGTTCTCTTGGCCAGCACTTATTCTAATGAATGTACTTAAAAAAATTAAAAGTGGCCAGTGTTTGTGAGAAACAGCCAATTACTGCTGCAAAGCGGCCAATTGCATCACTTGCACCGTCCCTAACGCACCATGAGCCCTTTGCAGTTCAGAAGCAACGGGGACTTCGGTGATAATTCATGCTGCTGGGGGAGTGCTGAATGATGAGGACATATTTTGTGGTCTGCCAACAGAAGTCTCTGTTTTCTCCTTAGGCACATTAAAAATACTCTTCCACAGAGAAGTACTCTTCTACAGACAGTGGAAATGAGAACTTTAAGTGTGTATAAGAAAAAATTGTGCACAGTTTTATGTGATCTTCAGTAGTAAGTCAAATGTCAGTGTGAGTTAGTTAAATACTGTCTATCATGTTAGCTATTCCGAATTACATTATAGTCTGTGTTTTCATATATATCCCAGTAATCCCTAAAGGCCTGTTCAAAGGTCATTGATCACCTCAGCAAAAAATAAAACCTCCCTCTTTGTGAATTTGCATGGCCCACAGCAAGTCTCATATAGCCTCCACTTCATAATTCCTATGTATTCCGATGTCCTTGGCAGAGCTTCCTTGTAAATCTGTGCAGTGCTAGGGCTGGACTTTCATGACTTGGTGCTTGTAAATAATTTTTACTGCTTTTTATTGACTTGGTGAAACTGAGAGGCATGTCACGTTTAAACAACCCAACTGGGTCACTTAGACACGTTAGTGGTCCATATGAAGCGCGTGAAAGACTGAGAAGCATTTAGAAAATATGATGATTTTACTTTATACATACTGTCTGCGCAGTGTTTTAAACTAACGTTTGTTTTCCCTCAGCACTTAACCCGTACTTGTTCCTGAATACGTATACACTTGTATATATGTATGGTGTTTCCTTCCATGGCATATATATGTACATCAAAGCAAGGAGTCTTTTTTTTCAGAAGTCTGTTGAAAGAACGTAAAATCTGGAATTAGCTTTGTGATAACACAAATACACTAGTCATCAGTGTGCCTTCTTCCCCGCCGGGATTCAGCAGAAGTGCAGAACAGAAGCACACCTGCGCAGTGCTCGCAGCAATTATTCCTGGCTCCTGCCATCTTCCCTGCCACTAAATACAATCCTGTCTTTATTCTACTCAAAGCAAAAGGCAAAATGTGGTAGAGAAAGAATCGGCTGGTTAAACACTGCCCTGTATCCTACCAGCATTGCATATAGGCAGAATATATATATGGTATTCATGGTATATATGGTATATATAACACCTACCTTACGCAGCATAACGCACCTTCTTTGTTTCAGCAGGAGTTCTGGAGCTTTGATATGCTTTAAATTCCACGGGATAATGGGAAGTTGCTAAGGTAACCACGGTTTGGATGAAGAGGTAGGAAAGCCAATCAGTAATTTATGTGGCAAAAAAGACATTATCCACTTCTGCAATCAGTTATATACAAATGTAATCATGCCGTGCTAATTTGATGTTTTTGAGGCCAATCTTCTCCTTTTGATTAGGAATAGTTTCAGTTGTAAAAGGATGAATTTGTATAGTTCTCTGAAATTATCTTGGAATCTGCAACTGAATTACTGCTCAGTATTAGAGAGGATGAAGTAGGGGTAATATATTTTCAGGGTAGAATGAAAATATAGCTAAGTCAGGAAGAAATTTATGCCTTGACTTAAATATTAATATTTGAAAAAGCTGAATAAAATGAAAATCTTACAAACCTCTCTCTTCAGAGAAAGGTTTGTAAGACTTTTGTCATTGTTGCTCCTCTGTTTTATTTAAGTCTAATGTATTTTAGGTCGGGATCCCAAAAGACTGGTTCTATTTGTGTGCCAGTAGTTCAATGCATATATAAGTGCCTGCAGAACAAAAGGTAACCTAAAGTCATGCATATCTGAGGCAGAAACATTAACAAATACTTGCTCTCTGCCCTGACAGTTCAGTTTAATTCATCGGTTATTCTTACGTTAACATGCATGTTTCTCTTTAAGCGGCCTTCATTTACTTTGGCAGTCATGAAAGCCTAGTTCTGGACCAAACCCCTTCACCCCCATGAGGAAAAGCACGAAATCACATATATCATTGTGATGGTTTGAAGGCCTCCTCGAAACGCTGAAGGGGAAAGCTTCCTTCGGTAGGTTTGCTGGTTGGCGTGTCCGTCCTCCGGCAGCCAACACATCGGCGCTGTGAGCACAGCGTGGTGTTTGCTAGCTCATCTCTCACCACTGTGATGGTGCTTTCGTGCCAGCACTGCAGCCCCTGCACGCCGAGTAAACAGTAAATAAGCCGGTCTGTTTGATACTCCAGGCTGAGCAGTGAGAGTCGTTTAAATGCTAATTCAATCAAATGAAAAAGGAGGTACGGGTGTTCTTGATGATGCTTTGCTTTAATCCAGATCAAATCTGTCCTATCAGTTTATCCACCAATGCACACATGAATGTACGTTAATGAAGGCAGAGTCGTGGACTAACTTACATGGCACAAGTTTTGCTATAGACAAGGCCACAGTGATGAAGAGTTCACCTTACAGCCTGTTCATATCCTCTATCTTACCAAAACGCTCTCGTCATCTTTCCAGTATATTTCAATCACATCTAGTATTTCCAGACTTAAATATAGGCATAAAATTAAACCAGAAGCAGTCCTGTTATTTCATGAAAAGCAGTAGAGAGGACAGACCTAGGCTCTTGCTTTCCGTTCACTTTTAAAATATGAGCAATAATCTGAAATGCTCTTGGTTTCTCATATGAATGAACTCTTTGTGATTATACTTGCTGTAAATAGCCAAGTACAAGCCAAATGTTATTAGAAGAAAATACACATGACTTTTGCTTCCCCCCCCCTCCCCTTTCCTTTTGGCTTTAGAGATGAAAGAGTCTAGAGTTGCATAATTTTTCCCGAAACTGAAAAAATAAAACTATACTAATGTAGGCTAAGAAGTGAAATATTTTCTTATGAGAATGACACCTGATCTTCAAACTTTTTATTTTGAGGCTATAGAAACTTAAAAACTTCCAGGTTTCTTCAAGTTTCTGTTTGTAACATTTTCTTTATCATACCTCATATCTGTACAGATACCTCATAGGTATCTTTTGTTTTGGTGCTTGAAAACAATATTAAAAATCACGAAGGGTTTTTTTTACTTCACACTACTTCTGCCTAATTTGTAATATATCAAACTCGATGTGCTATTTTCCTGGAAGACTTCAGCTGCTAAACTTGCTCCATGTTAAAATATATTCTTGAGTCCCTATTGTAATTTTAGACCTTATTGTAATTTTATTCCACAAATAGAAACACAGTCTCTTTGCATTATAATACATGTCTTATAAACCTCTGTTATACTGGAGAATCATTAAACCAATTAGAGGCATGTTTTTCCTGACTATAATTTCTTTGAGAGCTGCAGCCTGTAATTTATATGTAACTTAGTATGTAGCAAGACATTTGGGTTTCTTCTCTGCCCCTGTACCATTCTTAAAAATAAAATTGTCCCAGATGTTTAGATACAGCTCTTGAAAAAGGGTCAGGCAGCTTTGGATTTTTCTTTACAAAATAGCACTGCTGTTGCTATAGTAATAAGATTTGTTTACGCTATTTGCTAGAAATAGTCACAGTCACCATTCAGACGCCTTGGGTTCTGTCAAAATACCACAGTTGCTGTAATTTTGACAATTAGAATCGTGCGTCCCACGTTGCCATTGTTTATACTATCGGGTAGTTGTCTGCTAGTTACCTTTCCATTTATTTCCATTGCATTTTAAAAGATATATTTTTTTTCTTTCCTGTATTTCAAACTTTTTTTTTTTTTTTTTTTTTTTTTTTGGTCTTCTTTTAATTGTAAGCTTGGAGTTTCTCTACTTTGTTGAAGGGAAGTTTAAATTTAGACAGAGGCTGGAATTGCTGAAACCAGCTTATTTATGTTCAGTTGGTTTTGGTTTACATTTGCTCTGTAAAGCTTATTCATTCATCCAGAACAGTTAAGTATGACTTGCAATGTTTGCCTTCCGCATTAGTTTCCAGCCTTTACATTTCTTCATGCATTTGAAATGAAGACATGAGTTTTGGTGGAAAAATCAGGTACTGTGACTTAGAAGAAATGCAACTTTTGGGCTCCTAATAGTAATTTACCTACCTTTGCATTGGCTTTGAATTACTCAAATGAAAGTTTTCCTATACATGCAAAAATATGTTTACTATAAAATGTTCTGCAATATAATGAAACTAAACCAAAGAGAATAGGGTAGGATTTACTATGTTGTTGTGCACTGCAATAATAAATTTAGTCCTAACCCTGAAAATCTTTCCATGTGCGAATTCTTACTTCTGATAGAAGTTTCATTTGTAGAAAGCCACTGCAAGAAGATCATGAAAAAAATGGCCAACCTTTTAGAAAGGGACTTTATGTCAACACGATTCCTGAGTGAACTGTGTTGCCCTGTGTGTTGCGGGGGCAGGGGGAGAGCACGTGTCCTTTTCTATTAAGGTATAAAAAGGTATAAAAGATTAAAAGATCCCTTCTAGCTCACCCTGCATCTTATGCTGCTGGATGTCATTGCTGCAGCGTTGCGGGAATTAAAAAGCAGCTCGCTGGCAAGTTGCCAAAATGAGCAGTGCAGGAAAAGTAACAAACAAATGACACTGAATGACACAAGGTGGCCCTTCTTAAGCCTTCCAAAGCAAATTCCTTGTTAGACTATTGAGCTGACATAGTCCTCCAAACAATTTTGGACCACTTCCTTGAAAAGGCCTTGTATAGAAATGTCAAGCTCGCAGGCTCTCACTTAAGAGGCACCATATATATGCTTTCTATTTCCAGGACACCCATAGAATAAATCTTACAGCTTCAGTTGCATAGTAGGTCCCTGTGGAATCTCATTAGCATCTTTCTAAGTCACTTATTGTCATCAAAATCCTTAATGACTTTGCTCAGGATTTCATTAAGTTAGAAGCAAATCTAATTAGCTTCTTGGTGTTAACCAGAAGGGCCCTGTAGCTCTTTCTCTGGACCAAAGACTTCACTGACAAGATAAAATTAATGTCTTCACCTTTCAAGGACACTTGGCATTTAGGAGACACAAACACTGCTAGGCTCTGCTCTAAAGGAATCTTTGGAAAGGAAGCCACATTCCTAGGGGGTTCCTCTTGTAGCTCTCTGTAGTTCCTTCAGGCATTCATGGCCTAATTTTTCAATTTAAAAGTTACTTGTGTAGAACAGACTACACAAACTCCCCCATCCCTTAGTAAGGCAGGACGGGTTGCTGAACCGTGCTGTCAGTGCAAGCAGGCACGTGACAAATCTCCAGCTCTTTCTTCAGAGAAGGCAGAGGGTCACGCTCTAGGAACTGCTAATTTTAATACATACATAAAATACACATCCATGCATGTAATATATGTGTATATATGTGTGTGTGCACATACATATGTGTATATACGCATACATATGGTCACTATAAGAAATGCTTTCTCTGAGTATTATTAGTATTAGTAATATTGTCATTCCTGGTCCTACTTAATCTCCCCATAGCAAAGTGTTCTTTCTAGATAACCATTCAGCATCTCCTACAGAGGCTACTCCCTGCCAGAATAAGCAGTTCCAAGGGTTTATCCTCACTTGGGCTGTCCTACTAATGTGTCGGAGACGTTGTGTCAGGGAAAAGCTAACCACGGATAGCTGAATCTTCTGACTTCTTGCCAGTAGCTTACTTAGCTTGGACTCGCTGGGGCCCTGATTTTTCTCTAGAGGTTTGGTATGCTGACATCTGTCCAAAGGCCTTGTCATTCTTGCAACAAGCTTGGTGTGGCCATGCCCTTCTGCAAACTGCACTGACGCCATGTAAACTGCTATTGGGACTTTTGTATGGGTGTCACTCTTCTGCAGCATGAGCAATTGTTCAAACGCTGTCACTGGAAAGAGACAGTTTTCTAGACCATGTTGTCACTGTTGTGACAGTTCAGAGCATTGGCTCTGTCACATGTCAAGCCAACTTGCTCATACCCAAGGGCTCCTGAAGTGCTTCCTGGCTGCTCTTGTCGCCTCCTCCCCAGTGATCGCTGATGCAAGCACAAGTAACAGGGTTAGAATACACAGCTGGAGACCTGTCAGGAAAATGCATTCAGACCCTTTACTAGCAGCCCTGATTTAGACTGGTTTAAAGCAGCTGACAGGTCTGAGCCAGAAAGCAAATGCAGAACAGGAGCTACAGCATTTGCAGTGAGTGCAGTGATGAGCATAAGGAGTCTCCCTTCCTTCTGTGTTGTCCCTCCACTTTTGCTTCCTTGTGTTATGGCATTCGATGTCCCAGACGTGAGCATCCAGGCCTAATGTGTTCACAGTGCAACCCAGCAGCATTTGCAGAGCCCTGTGGATCTTTGTATGTGAAGAGCTGACAGGAACATGTGTTGGAGCGTACTAAGCCTACAAACAGCGAAAGGCAAAATCAGACATACCAACTGCAGACAGGGAGGTACGCTTGCTTCAGGGAGCTGCGCTTGCAGCAGGGAGCTATGGCAAAAGATGTCGTAGCGACAGCAATGTGCAAGTCCTGCACTGCTTGTAGAGAGCACTGAATCTGGATGCAGCAAAACTCATTGACGCAGAGGGGCTTATGAGCCAAAAGCCATTTCTGATACTCTGCCAAGTTTAAGTCCAATCATTGACTGCTATTGCAACTATTGTGACCAGTAAGGACAACAACTAGGTTAACAAAAAGGAAAAAAACAACCAAACAACCCCTTTTGTACTGCTGCCCAGAGGTAGGCATTTGGCACACATCTGGTGGATGCTGACTATCTTTTCAGGTGATCACTTGTGTGAGATCCCCTCTAAAAGAACTGGTCAAACGAGTTGCAAAGATGGTGTGTTGTGTTCTCGGAGATGGCTTACTGGAGCCTACGAGGGACCATCCTTTTGGAGTACTGCCCTTAAGACTTTCATGGACTATTTTCATAGGTTTAAGATATAGGTTTAAGACATAGGTTTAAAAATGTATTACATACTCCAGAAACCTGTTTGTAGGAGAAACTCTGGGAGCAATTCACAAGAAAGAGATAAAATCGGTTCCTGCTCCATTTTTGGATGGCGTTGTGTTGACTGTGCACCTGAGTGCGGAGGTAATCCCTCCGTGTTGCAATAAGCTATTGCTGCTGCCTCATTCCTCCGACAGCTGGGATTTGCTTTACCCAGCAATCCCTGCTGATCTCACAACCTGACCCCATCTGAACTGCTAAACAGCCACACGGAGCTCTGGAGCCACATGTTGGCCGCCTCTGCTCCCAGCTACAGCCGGCTCTAGGTGGGCACCTGAGCTTCTGGACAGACCTCTGGAAGCACCTCTGCTCTAGAAGCCAGGAAATGTCAAACTCAAATGCAGTTAGTATGATAACAACATTAGATCCTTGCCAGTGCATCAACAAAGGGCAACCCTTTTGTTGGCTTGCAATACTTTCTAAATATTGCTAGCAAGATGGTTCTTGGTTTCTCAGCTATAGGAAATTTCTCTTGGATACTTAAGCTTTAAAAGATTAACTGCAGAAAAAGTGTTTCAGGACAGGGCTAAAGCAAAGTGTGAGGATGATTCAGCAAAGCTTGGCAATATTTTTAATGAGGACAGTGGTCTTTCTCTAGAAACTTCAATCATCTAGAGGCTCAGACTCTAAAAATTGCCAACTGTTTATTGGTATTTTTAACGATGAATTCCTTCGTGAAATTATGGACTCTGCCTTCTATGATAAGTAGACAGCATTCAGCACATTGTGATCTCATAAAAATAAAAAATGTAAATATAGATTTAATTAAAAAGAATGGCTGTCATTTGCCAATACAGGAAATAATGTAAGTAAGCATGATTATGAGATTTTCAACTATAAAGTCGTCCTTTTGGGAGCTGGTGCATAAGCACAGCTGAGTGAAGTCAGTATAGCTATTCCCTGGAAATCCACAGCAGCAGATGATGAACTAGGCCTGGACGTGTGAGGGGAGTAAGGGACTCCCTTTGATTTGCTCACACTGGCAGAAAAGAGATAAATCAGAAAACCCTTCAGCGTGTGTGCTAGAGCCTCGCTACGGCGGGCTCCATACTCATGCAGTGGGGTAGGCTATTTTAAAAAAGGTTGCATTGTGAAAATCAGCAAAGATGAGGAGGACAGTAAAAACTGTAATCATATCTTTGTGAGGATATAATTAGATAGCTTCCACATGCTTTTGGCTACTATTTAGCTGAGCTATATTAAAATTAAATTCTTGAACGATTATTTCTAGGTTGAGCCTTTATTTGATTGTGAAAAATCTGAGTGTTAGACAAAATCTTTCTTTCAGTTTTGCCCTTCGGATCAAAGCTTACTTTGATAGCAAAATATAGACTAGCTTAATTGTGCTCCAGTTACTGGGTTAAAAGTTAAGGTATTCATTTCTTGATATTTTAAATAAATTCAAACAATACATTAGGTAACAAAGATGGAAATGAGCAGTGCAACGATATTACAAACGAGATACTTGTGAATACTTTCACGTTATAGGAAATGTCAGAATGTCAGAAATCAGAGCACAGCTACTTTATGCATTTGCTGCAAGCAGAAGGGAAATGTCTTCTGCCTCACTAAGCCCGGGCAAACAAACCCGTGGCATCCTACAAAGTCCAGCCCAACTGCTTAATCTGGAGTTCTTGAATCTCTTTGCAATGAAGAGTAGCGAATGCCTCAGTTTACACTCCTGTCATCTTTGCTTTTCCTATAACTTATAGTAAGGCCCACAGCTGCATATTGATACCCTTTGCAACCAAAAGATTAGCACCATCAATACTTCTAGCTGCAACAAATGCGGGCCGGTTCTGGAAGGGAGTTGTGCTGGGAAACCGTTAACATTATTGCCAATTAAGTGGTTATAATTAGTCTTCACAGACGAAATCCCCTGTATGGGAGAAATTCACAGAGTTTAGTGTTGTTGATCCAATCTGTTCGATTGCCATGTCAAAAGATAACAGCACTTCAGCTTACATTGCTGTCAAGGGCAGATGGGGTGCTGAGAGCTCGAGGGCTTCCAACAGAGGGTTCCCCAAATATCTACGGTGGAGCTGGCAAACGAAGCCCGTTTTCCTTGCTGCCAGCTCACGGCCCTATCCAGTACCGCGCTGCATTAGTGCAGCTTGGTTTGAACTATGGGAGAATTCCTGTTTCTTGCCACCGCTGGGAGCTGGGAGCGCTCATATTGTGTTAGCAGCTTGGCCGAGGGATTATTCAACTAGCACATTCACAAGCCGTGGCCCCCAGCCCGCAATTTTTACACTACAAGCTACAATAAATTAATTTTAATGTTTTTAAATAACGTGAAGAACTGTAAAGTACCTACCAAATGTGATTCTGTTGCTATTATGAAGCTAACTCTGTTCAGAAATCAAGTAAGTTCTTTAACGGGGCCACTCTGAGGAGGGTGTGAGGCCCAGCCAGGCAGCACACTAAGATCTCCAGCTCAGGCCCACTTTCTCACACGGAGTTGACACTGTGGGATCTGCTCCAGTGTTATAAGTTCATTTCATAGATGCATCTTTTTTTTTTCTATGCTAGATGAATGCGATCCATGTGCCAAAGGCTCATGTACCATGTACACGAAGGTGAGGCCTTACGATCTAACTGGTAATTCCAAAATGTTATAAAGTAGCAATGTTCACATCTGCTAACGCAAATATATATATTTTTTAATTGTTCAGCAGTATAAGCATACAGGAATAAATTCCTCAAGCAACTTTACTAATTCATGGCACATAATCTTACACGGATATTGCATGATTACTCTTTTATTATCCTAGAAGCACTTTTCTATCTGCAGCTACAAATCTGTCACAGGGGCTGTTGCTCCGCCTTATTCTGACAGCTTTGCAGCTCAGATACCTAAAATTTGCCAATGGCTACAACTCGCCTTTCTGAGGGCAAAGAGAGCGAAGCGAGGGACCGACCGGAGAGGCCACCGCCTTGGCCCTGGCCCGGCATGTCGGAGGGACTGTGGAGGCCCAAGAGCCGTGGGACCCTGTGCTAGGACGGCTGCAGATGTCCCCGGTGGGCCAAGGGCACTTCGGGACGTGGTTTGACAGGCAGGGTGTTGAAGGGCTTAAGCCTGGCCTCGATGATCTCGAAGGTCCTTTCCAGCCGCAACGCTTGTGCGATGCCACGGCACGCCGCCGGGGCTCGCCGGGGCAGGAGCAGCCCGCGAGCTCAGCGCGGCAGGCTGCCCGTCGCCTTCCCTGGGCACAGCGCTCGCGCCCCGCTGGCGGCCCCCCGACTCCCCGCGGCGTGCCTGCGCCGGCTGCGCGCTTGTGCTGTGCCGC
>VZSV01000062.1:503610-532357 GCA_013398735.1 Nothocercus julius | reverse complement strand
GGCCGGCCGCTCCGCGCCGCGGGGCTCGCGCCAACCGCCCCGGGGCGCCTCTGCAGTCTGGCCTGCTGGGCTGCGGGATCTCCGGGGATGGGAACCTCGGATGCTGGCGGGAGGGAGGTGGGAAGGCCGATGCTGGTTCTGGCCCTGAGGGAATGGCTTCTCGGGATTTCTGTCTCTAGCCCTCCCTCTCCTACCTCAGGCAGCTGTACCTCTGCCGCCCTTAATCGTGGGAGCCGTGAGTACATGAATAAGAGGAAGAGGGAGTAGGGTCTGTGTGTACAAAGCCGCATGCAAAGCGAGCAGATCAAAAGTACATTTAGCATTTAGAAGAGCAGATAGCATGGAGAAACGGGGAAAGGGTTTTTTTTGAAATATGAGGGGGTATCAGAAAATGTTAGTGTATTTCGGGGCTAAATCAAGCACATGAGAGCTTATTCATCAAAGTTGCTTTAGAAAGCGCTTTAAAAATCAAAAAAAAAAAAGAAGGATAAGGTACATAAAGTGCTTGCTAAAATAACTTCAGTGGATTAATCTAAATCAACAAAAGCCAGGAAACGGAGAGTTAAGATTAACTCGTGTTGTTTTGCCTAGAGATCTCAGTAGTCTCCAAGCAGTGGGCGATCTCACATACCACATACTTCGTGCTGCAATAATTAGACACACAGGGCTAAAGATGGAATTTCAGCCTCTTATTAGAAAGCAAGCAAGCAAGAGCCTGACTTCTGGGCTAGTTATGGGTTTAATGTTGTATTAAGGCTTTTGCAAATATTTCCATTGTGCTAGTTTGATTCCTCATCATGAGTGTGATTTACGTTTCATTTGGAAGGAGTATAAAATATTAATGTGGACAGCCTCCTAGCTATGTCCATGTTTTGATTGGCTTTTTAAAGGCTTTCAAAGTGTTGCTTTAAACTGTTTTGCACATCTCCTTTTTAAAACACACTGTGTATAGTAATTTATTCCAGCTGCTTATGAAGTATTGGACTGCAGTATATGCTGCTGCTTTTACAACAAACACTTCAAAAGTCCTAATTCAGTTTGCTTCAGAAAAAGCACAGAAACAAATAGCAGCTGTATTGTAGGCTGGTGAACAACCAGATAGCACACTGGAAGAAATCATCTCTAAATATAAGCTTAAGCAAAATGATTTCTATTTTTATTCCTTTCAGCAAGAAAAATGGTGATGGGTTCACTGAGATCATTTTTATACCAGTGTTAATTCTTGCCAGGACTTTTAAATACCTAAGTACTAATCTGTGACTAGCCCATTAATGGTGCTTCTGGATTTCTCCAGCACGTGGAGGCAGGTGTGGAGCCAGGGGGGCTTCTCTCAAGGCTCTCTTTGATGGTGGAAATAGGATTTAGCCATGGCCATTGCACTCCAGCTCTCCCAAACTGGCCCCTTCTAACTGAGACTGAAAATGGGCAGAGCAAAACACAGATTCACAAAGAGCTGTGACCGAAGCGCCTATTGCCCTTGCTGTCCCTTGCCCAGATTTCAGCTACAGCAGTGAAACAGACTCAAACTCCCTGTCTTTATATGCCTTTAAAAAGCTTTTAAGAGTTGCAAGGCTTTCTGTTTTGGGGGGAACATTGTGTTTCACCCCATCGTTCCATAGTCACGTTTGTGAGAAGGCAGAAACGGCTCTGGTGAGCAGATGACAGATCAGGAATACTAACTGGCTTATAATGATGAGCTTTTGAGAAGTGAAAAAAAAACATTGCCCCACAGAACTGCTGTGATTCCTGGTCTATGGAAATGACCTCTCCTTCTGTTTTTATTCACCTATGCCAGATTTTATTATTTCACTCTACTGCTTAAACTGAGAAAAGTTGCTAAAGGAATTTACACCTGCTTTCCAGCCACGAAATAAACTGTTCAGTGCAAATTTTGATTTTTCAGACAAATTCTACTGTTGGCCTCTATTATACCATCTAACAGGACAACACACCTTAAAGACTGAAATCAGGCTTCCTGCTCATGGTGTAAAGGGGAATGCGGGACTAGCTCTGAGCTCGCGAGCTGGTGTTAGATCACAGTGCTGGTTTGCCAGCTGAAAAAATATAACAGAGAGATGCCATTTGAGCACTGTTAAATACTGCCTGAGAATTTACAGCAAACAGGATCAACAGATTAGTATCTTTCCATGCACCTGACAGTCTGCTTACCTGTCTGTGGCACTCTGACTCACAGTAGGAGGGTAATGCTGATGCAGTCCGAATGGTAGTGGATTACCGGTGCGTTACATGGCATATTAAATGAAGGATTTGGGACAGTTTCTGCACAATAATTAACTTGGAAAATGTTACAGGGCCTAATATTTGACTTAGCACATTCTCATTTGGCTAACTGAAAGGTTATTCTTTCCATTCAGATTTAATTCATCTAGCTATTGCTTCGTAGTCATGTGGCCATTTGTCATGTGGCAGGTTACATTCATCACTGTGCAGTGGTGCTTTTATGTTCTGATTCTATATGTTCAGACAAGAAACCAAACCAAGGCATATTGATTTTCTTTGCGCTTTATAACACAAATTGCTTTTTTTTTTTTTTTCCCCAAAAAACCACAGAACTCTGAACCAGGAGTGGGGGTACCTTACTTTAAGATAATTTAATGGTTCCTGCTCTCAGTTGCAGGAGGATTATCTTAGCTACTCGTGGAGCAGCAGCTGAACTGCTGTAGTTTTCTACAGACTAATGTATTAATTGATTTTGATTTTCCTTAGGCTGTAATTTGCATTGTTTCAGTAGCTGCAGGTGAGTCATCCGCACAGCAGGAGTGGAGACATGGAGATGTCGGAAAGATGTGGAAGAACACAGAAATGTGAAACCGAAAAGCTAACCCAGGGGAATCTGTCCGCTCTCATGATTCAGAGCTCTCATGCAGAAACCCATTTGCACAGAATATTCTGTCACTTTAGCTGGAGGGGGAAATAGGGCAGTAAGACAGCTGTACGAATTCATCTAGAAGGCTTAACTTAAAATGGTCTTTATTTTTTTTGTGTGCCTATTCCTTCATAGTAGCAACACAAATAGAAATATTTGTGCTGAATTTTCTGAAAGCTTAGCTTGTTTTTTTAATGTGTGACCAGAGTGGGAGACAGACAGACATTAGAAGTAACCCCTGTGGCCCCGAACCTTTATGGTCATGCTATGAGATAACAGTCTCATTAATAACAAATAACAAAAGTATATGTTGTCAGCCATCATGAAAAAAACCCTTGGAAACATGAACAGGGTATAAATTGGTGCCTGCATGGAAAAAAAAAATCCTCTGTTGCCAAGATATGCATTTAACTTGTGTGTTTATACTGGGGTAGCCTTCTATGGAAATAAGACTACCTGTGTCAGCTGAAGAGGGCTTTAGGTTAAGACAGAAACTCAGCACTCTTCCAGCAAGCTAATGTCATCCTTGGGTGGAGAAGGTAGCGTAGGTGAAGCCTTCCTGTACCTTCCTCTGGCTACGCAGGCCGACAATGTAGGCAGTGACAGCGGGGCCTTCGTGGGGCACCGTGAGCACCTCTTCATTCCTCTGCTCCTTGCAGCTTCCTCCGACTCCTCAGTCACTGAAGGCATCGGTTCAAATGACCAGAGGAAGCTGGGAGGTTCCGGGCAGAGCAGACAGCAGCAGCTGAGCTCAGAGAAAACAGTCACGCTAAAATCCTGTGTATGCTAAGTGGGAGACCTGGGCTTTGAAAATGCAGCACAGGAAATCCTGAGAAGGGTAACAACTGTAACAGCATCAAATTGGTATCTGCATGGCTGTGCAAGGATGCCAAAACATTGGCTCTATTTAAAAGTACGTTGAGAAGCTCTTGGCTCCCGAGCACACATAAACGGTAAAGCCGAAAGCAGAATGAACAGCTTCATTATCTTAATTCTGAAAACTGTAACTCCAGGAGGGTGCCCAGCGCTGTCCTGTCAGAGGCTTTCAGAGTCTGGCACAGGGCTGCGCTGCTGCATTTTATGCAGCGGAGCGTGGGCAACCTCTTGTTTCTCTTCTGTAGAAGGATGCTTGAAACCTCAGATTTGAAATGTCACTCCTCCAAAACACCGTCTTACACACACTTACTGCTGTAGGAATTCAAATTTTACCCTCCTAAGGCTGCCTGTGGGCAAGAGTTAAAAATACTTGGCTTTATGCTCTTTTTCAGTATTATAAAAAAAAAAAAACAAAAAAAAACTACTGCTTGTAAACTTATTTTTCATCTCTAATGTATCAAGAATGCCAGTTTTAGTCCTGCCTTCCTGCCTGATACTGCTGAAGAACTCCGCTGGGGGGAAAGGGGTTTCTAAGAGCTGCACGTTGGGCTTTTAAACCATAACTGAAGAGAGAGTGAGGTTATCAAATAAAAATAATTCTTCATTCCTTCCCCTTTGTTGTCCTCACTCTTTTTTTTTTTTTTTTTTTTTCAGAGAATTCATTAGACACTGGAGTTCAGAAGTGCCAGAAAGAAAGGATGAGATTAAAACAGTAACCGAAATTCTTTGTGCTCGGAACTAATCGATTTTATTTTCAGCAGTCTTCCAAGTGCTAGAGTGAACAAAAATTGGAGTGCTTTTCCTTCGCTTTCTTTCTTTTTTTTTTTTCCCCAATAAAATTAGAAATACATTCTTTTATTAACCATCTTTGGGGATGTTCTACAGGTCCAACCCTTTCCAGTTGTTTCTGAGATGACTGGCAGTTACATAGCAGGTTAGCAGAGTTTCTAAACACGATGAAAATCCTGACAAAGTTTTTTACGTTAATTTTTCCATCCCAGCTAGCCCCTTCACAGCGGAGAGCTAATCAAGCTCTCAACCACTCTTTAATTAATTACTCTGTCATATGTTGCGAATATTTCAAGTTCAGATAAACCAAAGATCTGTGAAGTAGGACGCTCTGATGTTTTTCTTTTTTCCAGCCACATGAAAATCTTCTTGCTTTTTTTCCCCCCCCTTCAATTTCTCAGGATTTTCATACAAGGCCTAGCTGACTCGATAAGGGATTGGGAAATTGGTTTGCATATTACTAGGCAGTTTTAGAGCCCGAGGTGAATTATTTAGAAGTGTAACATTGGCAAACGCCTTTGAAACTGGTACTTTGATCTGTGTACCATCTTCTTGGAGAAAAGGTGGTGGAAGGATTTAAGAGGTCAGTGAGAATCTGCTTCCTTGTGTGTCTTCTAATCTCGCCCCACATTGGTCTCTTGCAAGGGCTCTACTAAAAAAGCCTGAATAAAAGACAAACCTATCTTCAAATAATGTTTCTGCTCATGTGGGAAAGGAAGGATCCTGCAGGAATTTGAACATGCACTGTAAGAGAGAAACTGTAACAATAAAAGCTGAAAATACTCTGAAGCCACCAGTTGCTAGTACTCCGGAGGGTATCCTCGCCCAACATTATTCCTGCTTAGATGACATATTTTCCCGTGACATTCCTTTACATAACATCTACTAGGTTAGGCTCAGGATTCTTCTGTCTGCCTCTGGTTTACTGTCTTCAAAAGTTTTGCATTTCGTTGTTCTGAAGGAGGCAGGAAAGGGTCTCACAATCAGTTAGGGCTAATCTAATACTTGCCTGGAGGGTTTTTCAGTGATGCAAAGTATTTTCTTCAGCTGAAGCTTTAGTTATTTAGCTGGTTTCTAGGATTAGATATCTTCAGAGAAATTTTATCCTCAGAAGAGGTCTTATTGAAAGTTTTCCATCAAAACAGTTTTCTCTAGAAGAAATATTGATTTTTCAACAAAGGACTGAATACATACACAGCACTCAAAATATTTGGATTTGGCATATGGTACTAGATACGTCATGTCTCTATTTTTCATTGAGGCCAGTTGCCCCGATGGACCAAACCAAAGATTTCCAAATTTCTTGCACTAAGTTCACAGCGCATTACGTGTGAGGTGGAGACATCAGGGAGGTTGGCCCTGAGAGAACACGATCAAGAGCCATGAGGCTGCTTCTGGTGCTGGTGATCTCA
The DNA here is from genome assembly GCA_013398735.1 of Nothocercus julius. Classification (NCBI taxonomy): domain Eukaryota; kingdom Metazoa; phylum Chordata; class Aves; order Tinamiformes; family Tinamidae; genus Nothocercus; species Nothocercus julius. The sequence continues at coordinate 526,393 of VZSV01000062.1, read as the reverse complement.
TGATGGCAGCAGTTCTAAATCAACTCATTTGCTTTTAAATTGAAATGTTCTGTTTTTCACCACAAATGAAATGGTTTCAGTGAAAAGCATCCTATTTTCCAGACCATTTTTGCCTCAGATCCAATCAAACAAATACCACTGAAGAAATCCCATTTGGATAAAACATATCCTGAGGCCAGTACTGGAACTGTAATAGTGCCTGTTCTATTAACTAATTTTGTTTATTTTTTTGTGTGTTGCTTTGCATGATGAACACTGACTTCTGTGTTAAATAATAACATTCCTGTATCGGATGCTTTTTATACTGCATTGTATATATAATGTATTTTATAGTGCAGTGTAGTATTACCCTGCATTCAGAAAACAACTTATTGGAAAGTTGTTCAGCCCTTTTTAGTAATCTAACGAACCTTGAAGAATATTACCTGAACCTGAATGATTCTCAATTTGGGAATAGTCAGATATGAGAGTTGTGGTTGGACCTGTTTCTAATTTTGTAATATTCAACTATGCTTTTACATATCCAAAGAATTAGCCGTAAGTAAACAACGTAACAATGTTTTGTTGCAGAAATAAGTAGGATGCAGACAAGGATGAAGGACGTTTGTACTGTTGTGGGAAAACCCTGGTGATAGGATGATATAGTGATGATGTCTATAGTGATGACCACTGATACCAATAACAAAACACTCCCTGACTTCCAGTTCCAGCCAATCTAATCAGCTTCCACTAACTGTGTAGATTAAGGGGAAGAAGAAGAGGGGGAGGAGGAAAGAAATGAAGGGAAAGGAAGGAAAGGAAAGGGACAAAAGAACTACTTAAGCTAAAGAGCACTGCTGGCAAAAGAATGGATTTAAATCATCTGTGATAAATCTAAGCTGGAAGCCATACGAAAGTAAAAACTCATTTATGTCTTCCTTCATGTTGGCTTGAACCACAAGCATCCAGGAAAGACTTCTATTTATCTCAGATGTTAATAAAGAAATAGATTGGTGCTCAGCTGTTGAAGCAGAATATTCTATTCTTATTGTTATCTAAAGCAGCTTCTATAAATACAGCAGTGAAGTTCAGTGTCATCAGTTCAAGTGACTGGGTGTTCCACTAAAATGAATAAAAGGACATTCCATGCTCTATCCTCCTATGTAAGCAATTTTTTTCTTTTCTTGGTAGCTACATTTTGTAAAAGCTGTGAAACAACTTGCTTGATGTCAAGAAACTGATGTCTCTTTGATGGATCATATATGTTTTAAGATAATATTTCTAAGTCAAAATAATTGTTGCTTTCATGAAAGAGTGGAGCAACCAGTTGTTCCATATAAGTTTCCATTATCTTGAACAGGGATGATCTTGCAAAAATGTCATGGAACAAAATTTTTAAAAAGTGTTTCTGCCAGATTTTAATTCTATTTACTCCAACAACACTGAGAACAAAAGTAGCACCAACATATAAAGGTGAACCTAATTAGATGCTGCGATACTTCCATCACAAGGTGAAGAAACTAGTAGCTTTGTTTCCATGCATGAAAAAGCAGCATGCAAGATGATCATTAGCAATATTACTGAAAACCTTTGCCTCTTCCTATCACAACAGCTTTTGTCATTTGGACAAGAGGTTACAAGGTCAGTGTTTGTGATTAATGCGCACAGTGCGAATGATGTGTTTGACAGTATGGGTATGTTATTTAAAGCAGTGGGTAAGAAATGGCAGGATTGGCCAGAAACTAAGATGGAATTTTAGACACCAATCATCTTAACCCAACCGTGGGGCTTGAATTGCTAAGGCAATAGTCGTATTCTAGGCCGTGGCTACACAGAAAGCTGTATTGTTTTAATCGTATTACTGTAAGTCAAGAGTAACCATCCCGCTTGCCCACGGAGAGATTAGGGGGGTTAAACGTAGGCCTTTCTGAGGGCAGCAGATGCTGCCGAGCGGGCCCGGGTGCAGCCCAGGCGCGGAGCCTCGTGGGCCGCGCAGATAGGCGCCCTGCAGCAGCGCCGCAGCGATAAGCAGCTGGGCCGGGCTCGGGAGGCAACTCCTGCGACCAGCCCGAGAGGGCCCAGGGAAGACCCCAGCGCTGGCCCGCGCGCAGGAACAGACCTGCAGCGCTTTGGCAAAGCGCCAGCTGCAGCTGCTATCGCCCCCAGGCATCCGGGGCAATCTCCCTGCCAGGAGGGTTTCAGCGTGAGCTACGGCAACAGCCCAGTAGGATTTGCCTCATCTTAATACGATGAACCTGGAGGTAGGGAGGAGGGGGAGGGAGCTCAAGAGCTGATTCATGAAATCAGGGGTCCCCGTCTCATCCGGCAGTGCAATGGAGAAGAGGGAGGGGCAGTAGCAGCTTTAGCCGTCTGATTTATATATATTACTGTATGTCTAGGAGAGCCTTATTTTTAAAGCATGCTATGGTAGCATTAGCAATGTTCGAGAGAGACCTCTGCAGAATGAATACTGTTCCACATTGGCCTTTCCTGGAGGCTCAGGAAACTATGTCGGCATTTGTTTTTCTCTTTTTGTTAGCGTGGGGGCAAACTGTCCTAGTCTGGACAAGATCCCGAGCAACCTACTTTTGCTGGATGTGCTTTGGAGCAGGAAGTTGGACTAGGTGACCTCCAAGGGACCCCTCCAACGAAATTATTCTGTGATTCTGAATATCAGATTGTTTTTCCAAGCTTTATTTTTCTGAAGGTCCTAAGCGGGGAGCTTTTCCCCCAACACTGAGTGCAGATATATAGTATTCTGAATACTAATATTTGTACATGCCAAGCCAGGTGTTGTACAAATGCCAATACTATAATTTTGAAAAAAAAAAAAATCATTCTAGCTTAGATAGTTCTATTTGTACACACACTAAGCACATCCATTGTCCCACACACTTTCTGGGGCTTCTTTGAAAATTCCAACCTCAAGTTCTTCCTCTTCTGTCTCCAATTTGCATCGAATGCGCTGACACCATGAAGATGTTCCCCAGCCGTAGCACAGCTGCTGACTGAGTAATATCAGGAGAGAATGAGGGAAAGCTGAAAGGTAAGTTTAGCTGTGACTAGAGACAAATCTTTTCAATTAACTGCTCTGCTTACTGAGAGTTATACTTAGTAAAGGGTTGTTTCTAAAGCCAATGGCTTGTTACTCAGCCCCCTATTAGTGCATATAATCAGGTCTATGCATATGTCAGGTCCCTATCGGCCATTACTTACTTGTCTACAAGTCACTGCTTGAGAATCATTGCCCTGCAATTACTCAAGTTTCTCTCCCTTAAAGAAATCCGCCTTATGGCAAAACGGAATTAATTACTTTAAAGGTTTCACCTCTAAACTATACAACTTCTGTAAAACTGAAACAGTGGAGATATGTTGGAGGCTATACGCTATAAAGAGCTTTGCAGACAGAACATATAGAAGCAAGGAAGAGGCTTGCACATTAACGAGACAGCCTAAAGCATATTTGTGCATTTTAAAATACCCTTCAAAACAGGTTTTAATTTGGACATTTTTATGATCATGCATCCTCTCTCAGTGATTAAAAATACTTTTCTTGACCATGGCTAACTTTTGACACTCTTGTAAAATTTATCCAAATTAGGAAAAGAGGCTAACTTTCAATTAGAATTGTAAGCCACACTTTTTCTTCAGTGTAGAAGTTAGAACACTTTATCCCAATTTAAGCAACTGTCGTTAACACTTGCAGAGAGGCCAAGCCACGTGAAAACACTGAGTTTTTGCTCCTGTTTTTTGCTCCCTTTTGAAAACACCTGTGTTTTGCTCCCACGCCACCAGTGCCTGCACACGGGCCCGCTCGGAGGTGGACCCGCGCGGCGGAGCCGGGACACTGCCGGCCTCAGCGCCGGCGCCCGGCCCGGCCCAGCCCCTCTGCGGGCCCCGGCTCACAAGAAGGAGCTGAGCTTTGCAGGCCGCACGCAGACCTGCAGACAGGTCACGGGGCACGTGCTAGACTTCCAAGTAATATCCTTGGCTCAGTAGTTCTCATGGCTCAGCTTCAGCCCATGGTGGTCATGTCCAGTCAATCCCCTGGCCAGCCCAGCTTCTGAAAAGTGCTAATCATGCAGCTCAACCCAGGGAGCTTTGCTTACTTTGGCCCAACATTTTGTTGACCAAGTTTTGTTATCAGCATTTGTCCAGTTGGCTATATACTAATATATGATTTTCCTGACGGGCGGCATTCTTCTTGCTCCGATACGGAAGACTGGAAATGGTAACAGCCGAATAGAAAACAGAGCTATCTGGAGGCTCATCTTTTGTTGTCATGGGATGAAGCACGAGGATACGGCAGGAAAGGACAGTCCTCAGGGCTTACAAAGAATCAGTTGATGCTGTCCTTGGTCACAGCAGTAAATACTCACCGCACGAATTCAGAGGTAGCGGGTAAGAAAAGGCGAGGGGAGAGCGAAGCGGGCGCGCGGTTGCCGCCAGCTCGCAGCGCGGCTGCCCGCAGCCCCGCCACGGACAGAGCAGGGCTGCTCCCACGCGCGCCCCTGCGCTGCAGGGCCCCTCCACGCCGCGGTGATTGAAAGGCTTCCCGCCCTGTCTGCCTGCCCTGCTGCTCGGCGCAGCCTCATGCTGCACTGCAGGCACGCAGAGCTTAGTGCTGCACGGGATCTCCCTGAATCCACGGGGAATTGCAGTGGCTGAGGGCTGTGGATTCCAGCCCGATCCGACAGGAGCTGTGAATCAGAGCCCTAGGCTGCTCAAGGACAACATCCTTTGGATTGACTTAATCCTACCTCCATGGGAAGTTTTTAAACTAACTTGCTACACGGATGAAACTGGCCTCAGTTTTGAGGATGGAGCATTCTGTTTTGAGGATTCCAGTGCAAGGGTGGTAACGCAAGGGAACGTGAGCCGCAAGGTCTTCAGCACCTGTAGGTGTTTGCTAAATGCCCAGGAAACAAATCTGTAAGGCGTGCTACTGTTTGAACTTGATGCTAATTAATATCAAAAGTTATGACTCAGAAGGAGTTAAGTCCCAAGTGAAGTCACAGCTGCTGATAGCAATCGTGGCCTTTACTGGTTAACAGGCTGGGAATAAACTCCTGCAAGTAGAGTTTGGCCAAGATCAACTACATAATGAAGGAAATAGCTTGCCCATTTCTCTCTGAATGACAGGTTGCAATCAAAAGTGCATTAATTCATAGCTCCTAAGGGAAGTATATTTTCTGGCGAAAGCGAGTCCTGTGGGAAAGAAGATTAACTGACCACAGGAGTTTTGTTACATATCATCAGAATTTGCTCCCCACATTATTTACTTTTTGCTTTCATGCACTTTGGGTCTATTAACCTGTCCTTCTTATATGTGGGCCACTTTCTGAGTAGTCACTATTGAATACTGTAGAAAGAACCATTCTTTAACCCAAGAATCTAAGAAGTTTAACAATATGCGCCCAGGATAAACATGAAATAATTGCAGTGAACTGTATTCCCCCTCTCCTTTCAATCTGAAAGGATGGGAGCACAGGACACGATGTTCTTAGCTGGGAAAAGCCATGCTAAAAATGCTGTCTTTCTATAATGGCAGATTTCTTCTTTGTGATTATGTTCTCGTGAGGCCTGTGTCTAAACACTGACTTCTTGATGAAAAAAGTGCTCTTAACGAGCATGCAATCTAGATATTAAAAATGTATTTTTCTTTAATTTTTAATCAGGGAGCGAGGTAGACAATGCTTGTGACCAAAACTTTGCAGTGTTTCCCAATGCAGTTAGCAGATAAGGTTGAACAGCAATTAAGCTTTTGATTTTAAATAGGTAAAAGGGAGAGAGTATTTGTTTAGCAATCTGTAGTTGAAGTGACAGCTGTGGCCAGTGACAGAGAAAAAGAAAGCAGTCTTGAATTTCAAGTCTGACCACTGTTGTATCCTAATGTTTATGGTTTATGCCTGCCTTAAATCTCAGCAATGAATTAACATTTTCAGTGCCTATCTATACTCAGCTGATATGGGAAAAGAGCAGCTTTATGGGGACAGATCCTTCCCATTTTTCCTTTCCTCCAAATATTCCTAGACAGCTGGCAGGCTCAGGGCTGACGGCTCTCTGTTATCTTCCTTCTAACGCGTGGTATCACAATACACTCACAAGCTTGGAAAGCACGATAGCTCCTTAGGCTATTTCACAGAAAAAAATAATTTTGCATGGCAATTTAGAACAGATCTGTTCTGGGATTTTTTACGGGAAATAAGGATGTCCTGTTTTACCTGAATTCATTTTTCAGTGAGCAACATCAGAAACATACCTACTGGGAATGAGAGGGACCTGTGGAATCAATGTGATGTAGCTATTCTGCTTTATTTTCATACACTGCCATAGTCTAAAATGACCTTCATGTGTAGAGATGCCCTCAGGCTATAGTGCCTGCTGCTCAGTGAGGGTAATGGCACACGAATAGCTTATTGTTACATAAGTTACTGTGTGACTTTATAGTAAATCAACTACACCTGGAAAATTGCTTATGGCATACTCTTACCTGTCATTATACAAGAGAGAGCTTATCCCTCCTTTAGTTGGGGAGTATGTTAGCTTGGATTACTGTGCAAGAGCATGTGGAGGGGAAACTACTATAGGGCAGCTTTTGTCCAGAATATTCACCCCTGGTTTTCTTCAGGATAACCCGCAGTGAGCTCATAATCTCAATAACCATTGCACTGGGAGCCCCTTCAGACACAGATCCACCCTTACTCAAAAACAATGCATTGCAAATCTGATTTTTCACTGCAGTACAGAAGCGCAATGCACATTCAGAAGCTGTAGTGGCACTTATACCTACCAAAGGGAGAGCGAGTACTACCACATCAAAATGGCTCTGCTTTGGGTTCAGCCTGTAAGTGGATGAACTTTTCGTTCAGCAGTAAAATCAGATTAAACAGACCCTTCCCTCTTTCATCTTTTGCCTTTCAGTTGTCCCTGCCTCATGTCAGCTTTCAGTTTCGCAGGTACAATTGCTTACGGGCCGCAGGCTAAAACAGGTCAACTAACTGATCAAGGTTAAAAATAAGTTGGTAAACCCAGTTATTTTTAACACTGATCAGTTAATAGCATGATTGTACAAACAGCTGCACTGACACAGGTAAGGTAGAAGCCGAAGGGTGGGAATAAGGAGGTAGGAGCTGCTTAAGTATTAGACTTTTCTCATGTTTTGTCCTGACCAAAACGTCCCAGGAGGTACAACACAATAGAGAGCCAGATCTCCTGCGGTATGCCCAAAGTACGGGTAAAGGAATGCACACCCAGCAATAGTGTGCAGACAGATGGGAAAATATTTTATCCCGAGAAATGTTTATTTAAACTCCTGCTGAGCTCTTCCACTAACTGTAAACCAGCTAGTTTAAAAATAGGTGAAAAAGGAAGCTGCAGGTCTGAAGAAATGCAAGCTTCTAAGGGATGCCAATAACACACTATGCCTACGTGATCTATCAATAAGAAACACTCTCAGGTGGGAAAAAAGAAAAGCTGGTAACAATGATTCTCCTAAGAAAATAACTGAAAATCAGGCTATGCAAAAGCTTCTGTTATTTAAGGAAATGGAGCTACAACTAAAAAGTTGGACATGCACTGGTCGTTACTAGAGTGGATTCAGAAGACCTGCACAGGAAGGCAGTCCCACTGTGTTACAGCTACTGCAGCAGCCTAATAGAGATTTTCCTGGCAGTTTCATATCTATGGCCTTGCACCTACAGTTTGTTCCTGGGCTGGTGCCTGGGCAGGAGCCAGTCAGAGAACTGGGAAATACTGGAAATGAAGCACAACAGGAAGAAAAAGCATGAGGAAGGCAGTGAAGGGAACATACAGCTATACTGATCTGCTATGAAATGTGTCCATCAGCATGATGGAACATTTTCAGATGAAAAAATGTAATATATATAAAATGCATACTTTTAGTCCCCCACCTACCCTTTCCAGCCAAGCACCGAGTATCAGAAATGGTTCTGATATCGTACCATATTCATTCCTAAGGTATCCCCCAAAGACATCCTGCCTGAGAAGTCTCCTATTCAGATTCCTCGCCAAGTCCCAGCCTTTATGTGCCACAATTGTCCTTGCCAAGATAAGCAGCTATCGTGCACATACTCTGGGTGCCCTCTGTACTTGTCTCGCAGAAGATAAGAGGCTGATGGAGCCCCAGCTAGACCAGCCCTGGCTGTGACTCTGGTCTGCTGGCCAAGATGGTGCTAGTCACATACAGAGGGTTGGTGTGAATGCGAGCCCTTGTTGCTGAGCAGCTACCAAAGGAATGGATGCCACTCCACAAAGAAGCCTCTGTTCTTGTTTCCCACTTCAGCATCTGAAGAAAAATAATTTCAAGACCTTTTTTTTTTTTCTTTTTTCTTTTTTCTTATACATTTTGGTCTGAAGACACATGAGATTCAAGCCCTTGCTCCCTGACACAATGCACACTGTCAGTCCTTGCACTCTGGCATCACAAATGTATTAACTGTTCCTTCTCAAAAGCACAGCTGGCCACAGACCGTGCAAGGGAAGGCTGCGTCGCTAGTTAGCATTTAATGTTAGTGTCAGAGACTTAGTAAGATTGTACTTTCCTTTAAAAGGCCTTTTAAATTTTCCACTGCATTTACCAGCTACAGTACTTCAAATGTTTCTTCTCCTTTTTTCCTTTTGGCTAAACCTGCACGACTGTATGTTTCAAATTTATTTGTTTTGAACATTAAACTGGACGAAGCATGACTTCAGCACAGCTGAAACTCCTGCTCCTAAAAAAACCGCCTGCAAGCCATTAGTGCCACACATGCCTGTAGCCGATTTACAAGGGGGATTTCATCGTTTTGTTCGCTAGCATGCAGATGAGGCGAGGTATAAGGATCTGAAGGGAAATACACAGCTGCAGTGAGTTAAACTTTATTTAGAAAATTATTGAACCTCTTCCAGGAGGTCTCAGATAGAGAGAAGGGAAGTGTGTATACTTCATAGCTGTAAAACTTTCTCTCCTACTGCAAGAAAGCCTTTGCCCAGAAAGGATTAGGTGTCCTTCTATCACAGCAGCGCTCGGCAACACAAATCCAAATCACAACTGCTCTGTGGCTAGTGCTGCGCTAGCCCATATGCAGCCACGTTCCTAGAGCCAACAATAAAGGTATCTCACAAGCAGCATTCTATAGATTTGTAGTGAATTGCATAGAACTGCTGCTGATATAACAGGAACTCCACGTGGACATGGGAAAACTGCTGATTTAGCTCCCAAGCTAAATTCCAGAGAAGTGTTACGACACATTAGAAAAGACCTCTGCACTTCCTGAGCTCCCAATTTTCCTTCTCTCCTTGGGAAGGAAAAGGAGCGCTGGGAGGTGGGTCGTGCTGAGGAGTCACGAGGATCCAGCAGGGAAGTCACCAAGGGCACCAGGCCCGACATGGAGCTGGACCGGGGCGTGTGGGCATGGTTGCTGCTGCTTGTTTTTACAGCAGCTGTATTTGCTTAAGTGCACTGTGAGTCAGTCCCTGCATTTTTGGATTCCCATTTTGACTTTACGACTTGACGGTTAGTCCTGCAGTTTGTCTTAAAGCACTTCTCAAAAATCCGTCTTCATTCCTGAGCGATTTAGAAGCTCTCTGTGCACTCCAGTTTTGTTCACAGCTCTTTGCCTTATGTGAAGATTACAATCAACTAACCTTAAAACTGTCCGAGAGTGAAACTGTTATAAGACAGACTTTGGCCTGACTTCTCCCTTCGCTTACCTCCTTCTGCAGGGAAGCCACTGATTTGGAGCTGTGAATCTCTAACACTTGGCAAACTACAGGCCAAAGGAGTTGCAAGGCACGCTGCAGTTTGTCTCCTGGCTTTCTATTCCCCCTGCAGTACGATGCCTTCATAATAACTCACTCTCTACGTATTTTAGAAAGTATTATTTATAAACCATCTTAGAAAGAAGTGCAATTCAAATTTGCTTGTGGGTTTTCCATGGAAAGGTGTGATGCATTAAAAACAAAATAAAAACAAGCTCCCTGTGTTTTCTCTTTTTGCTGGATTAGTGGATTCTGTTGAGTACATTATGTGCCTCAGTTAAAGGAGAAAAAAGTTAAAGCAGAAATTTTTTAAAAAGTGGTTAAAAGTTTTGGAGAGAAGAAAGGATGTTTCCTATAAGGTATAACCTGTTCCTATACAGTTTGAAGGTAAATATTCAGAAATAACCATGTAGGTACTTGGACTGTTCTTATGACAGCAGAAATCTTTCCTGCTTCTCATTATTTTTTTTTCCTTACATTGTTTCAGTCTCTCCTGGATTGCTGTTCACTAAATAGAAAACAGCTTATTTGGTGATAATACTCCTTATCTCAAAACTTGACTTACAACCTCCAGTGTTTTCCTTTATGAAGACAAATATGCTCTATTAGGAGTGCCAGTTACACCTTTAAGCCAAGTAAAACCAAACACACACACACATACAAAGGAAAAAAGCAGAATTCAAGGGCTTGATTCACCAGTGTAAAGTTCATTTAACTACTTGTAAACCGGGAATCAGTAATGCTGATTTCTGGATATGGATATGGAATAATCCGGTTCAGCAGTTACCGGAATACAGCTGGAATAACACAGTCCTGCAGCGTGGCCCGCTTGGCCTCGCATTTTCCTCCACTCACCTCTTAGTGTCTGCCTCATGGGGGCTGTCACTTTTCTGTCTCTTAAAGGAAACTTGGTCCATCAAATCGTGTCTCTAACACTGAAGTACTCTGATAGCTGCTAGAAGGAGTATCTGTTTCAGACTCTCCTTTCCCTGCTAGTCGCTGTGATAAAAAATTTAAAAAAACTAAAAAGCATTTTCTTCCCTGTTCCTCTGCTCTGGGAGACAGGAAAAATGCCATATTTACAAAGGCAGCTTTTGTTTTGTGAAAACACTAATGCAGTGCAATGATGGTAGTTTCTGGTTGGGTGCTCTCATGGAAGCATTCCTGGCTTTTAGTTTCCTTGAATTTAAAATTAAAACTGATTGAGCATTAGAATTAAGAGGAGAGCAATTGAGTGGTGTGTTTATTCTTTCTCATCTTCCAGAAATTTAGCTCTTGCTTTAGAAGGGTTTTTTTTTTTTTTTTTTTATCTTTTCAGAATGTACAAAGGTTTCCCCAGCTCCATAGTAACCTACAGTGCATTTTTTTCTGGAGACTCCTACATTAGGTATTTGTCCCCTACCTCAGTCACTTTTCATCTCTGCACTGTAAAAGAAATAAATCAAGCAATTCCCATAAAAATGCAATTAAGATGGAAAGTCTATGTGTATGGAAAATGTGACAGAGAGGACAATGTGTTTTTCAATATTTTGTAACTGGCCATGGACGCTTGCCAAAGCCCAAACTGGCACATTGCTTGACTTAGTGCCACCAAAGTAAAATCACACTTTGGCCCGACTTCCACCGACTGGAATAAGCGAGTGTATGAAAAATTATTAGCATTACACAAAAGCTCACCTGCTCCTAAAGAGCATTGGTTCAGATATCTCCAAACAGTAATGTGTTTTCTGGATTTACCATGGCACGTGGACCCAGGCAGTTATGTCGCAGTTACGACACTCGCTCAGGGCAGTAAATGCCCTAGCAAGGAAAGGCTCCTGCAGATGAAGCCGCTCGCTCTGCAGAGTCAGCGCTTCTCTGACCTATCAAATTGAGGAAGAGCAGCTCACAAGTACCAGCATTTTCTCTCTTTGTCACGTCAGCTTAAATTTCTGAGCAGGGGAGCCCACGCATAATACGGGTACAGCTCCTGTGTAAAACATTACTGAGAATAGCCCAAAGTTTGTGGCATTTTGCCATTCTTTTTTTTAAAGAAGGCTCTCGAGAATGTATTACTTCATGATTCTTGACATTTCCTCTATTTACAGAAAGGATTGTTTGCCCACTGCCAGCAAGAAGCTGTATACATACAAATTTTGTCCTTGCATAGGACTTTCAATAGGGAAGTCCTTATTCCTTACTATAGTGAAACGCTGTGTCTGATTTAAAGCAATTAGTAAATGTACCCGCTAGAAAGCTACAGTAGAAGCAGCCAAGTCCTACTTTCCCGCTTAGACCACAAACTAATTCACCTCTTGAGTCCAAAAACCCCCCCATATATTGCCTGACGAAGGAACCGCACGGGTTTTGGGTGCTCTGGAGCTTCGGGAGCCGGCGGCGAAGGACAGCGCACCTCCCTTCTCCATTGCCGTGAACTCCCCCGGGAGAGATAAGATAGGGAAGGTGTACACGCTGGCGCGAAGGGAGAGCGTGCAGGGCGCCGCACGCAGGGGCCCTGGAAGCCGCCCTGCCTCACGTGCCCTGCGCGCGAGCGTGCCAAGCGGCCCCGGGCCCCAGCAGCTCCATTCCTACCTTCTGCGGAGAGCCAGGCAGCGGTCGCACCTTCCCGCTGCCTTCTAGGAGGTCTGCTACCCCCAGCGTGGCACCGTGGCTGTTGGGGGAGCCTCTTTTTGAGTTGTTCTTCCAATTCCGATTTTTTTTTTGTTTTTAAATTTCCTTAAAATTACTGCAAAATGCAAATATTGGCAAGGGGATAGCAATGGTCGTAACTTCAAAGAGAGGCACTTTGGTTATTATGTGTCGAAATACAGCTGGCCTCTAAACCCCTCCAAATAGGTCTATAAATAGCTGATTCTGACATAAAACCTGATGCTGGCAGAACGGCCCCGGCGCGATCTTGCAAAGCACTGCAAGTTTCGCCTATTTAGTAAATAACGGAATAAAATCTTTGGCAGCTTTTACAAAAGGATACAAGGAATATAAGCACTTCGCACTGTCAGTTGCTTTAACTGTAGAGTAGTAGTCTCTAGGAGCACCCTCTGTAGAGTGTTTCCAATAGATGTTGCTATTGCAAAATATTGCTGCACTGGTTAAAGATCATACAGGTCTGAGACAGGAAATTCCAGCGCTTTCCAATTCAATGCCAGGAGATCATGTGCCCCAAATGCCATAAAACATCAAAAGAATATAAAGGACAGAAAGTAAGGACGATTCAGCCTAAATGTGTAACACTAGCAACAGCTAACTGAAAAGAGTAGCTTCAGGATCCTCAGGTTTTCAGCTGGAATCACAGTAGAACAAAAATTAACATAGCATTTAACACAAGGTCCACTTTTTCTCCCTTATTTCAGGCAAACCAATGCCTGCATTTCACTGCCACTTCTACAAGACGTTATTGAAGCATGAAGAAGAGGAAAACATTTTCAAACAGCTTTCCCCTGCAATTCATGCCCTGCTTGACAAGCGTGAAATGTTGGTGAGCCAGAATTTGCATAGAGATCAATAAAACAGCTTTGTGGTTGAAAGCTGATTAGAAAAAAAAAAAAAAAAAAAAAAAGCAGAGCACAAAGTGCAGACATGTGAACACGCAACAGCTGGGCATGAGTCTTGGTGACTTGGGGTTCAGGATTCCCTACTGTGCTGTGCCTGCGGAAGCGCAAGAGACGGGTGGGACCCGCACAGACGTGTGGGCCGTAGCAGACCTACATTGTCCTCTTTTAGGGATACCCAGGGGCTGGTGCCGATACAGAGGTGCCTGTAGCCTCGGCTCTGGACCGAAGGCAGCATAATGGCTGTGAAAATCTAAAAATGCTCAATGCGAGGCTGCCCAAGGGAGGGGGGATGCCCCAGCACACAGCACCAACCTTCCTCTCTCTCCCGTAACGCTGCCGCCCGGGCGCTGAGCGGCACCTTGCAGTAAGGCCTCTCCTTTGAGCTCCTGCAGACGGGCTATTGGCAGCACTGCTCCCAGGAAAGCGCTGCTGACTTACGCACGGAGAAGCACTTCTTGAGGAAATACATCCTGGTATCCTTGTGTGGGTTCCTGGGCTGTCCTTGCTCATTTCCTTAGGCTCCTCTAAAGGAGCCATCAGGAGATCAAGGATTTACAAGTAGGTGTTACATCTGAGTAGCCAACAGCCACGCTCAGGGAAAACAGAATGTGCTTGCTAAACTGGGAATCTGCAGAAAAGAAAAATAAAGCTAAAGGAAACAGGCTGAGCCACATGGGAATATTCACCTGGCAAGAACAAAGCACTCCAAAAATCATCCCTGTTGTCTGTTTTGGCCATTATTTGCTTATCACTGCAGCTACGTTTACTGTTACATTTGTCATTGCTGCTACAAAATAATGACCTGTGATTCTTAAATAATACGATTCTCACCAAAAGGGCAGCTTAAGCCAGAGTTTAAAAACCAGGTTCCCAACTCTTGCACTAATATTGAGTTTGTGCATGAGGAGGAGGTAGCTGGACCCAAAACCTTAAACATACTTTGTGTCCGGTAATATTGAAACAGGGAGCTTGTCTTCCTGGGAAGGACAGATACCACTGACTGCTTTGAGTTCTCTTGAATAAATATACTGCTCAAAATAATGTTTTTCATTAACTTTATGACCTGTTCTTTGAAATCACGGCTGTTTAAGTGGTCAGGCTGGGTCTGTATCACTGGTTTGGGAGGATGGGATGAACATACAAATAGGTCACTAATGCAGATTTATAAATCTGAAAGTATAAAATGCTTAAAATAAAAAATTCTGAGACAAAACCTGTTTATGTTCTTTTCAAGTGATTTGCAAGCGAAGTGTGAAAGCAGGTAAAGCACACTGATTTGAAGTTGTTGGGATATTTTTTTCATTTTCTTTTATTCCTCTGACAGGAAAGCGCACTTCCAAGGGCAGCCAGTCGCGAGCCACGGAGGTGCTGGATGCTCAGCCTCTGCCGGACAGTAAATGCGGCGCCGGAGCCACGCTCTGCGCGCGTCCGCGCCCGCCGGGATGACAGGCCAGCGCGCGGCCCCGCGCGGTGTCACCTGCTTCACCAAACCACCGCGACCCACGCGACTCTACACAAACATTCACCGGTGGTTAACTGGGCCTTAATAATAGCTATAAATAATAGCTACACATAACAACTACAAATAAAGCTCTCTGATGCTGACTCTCCTAGTTTTCCAGTATACCTGTCCTGAGTTTTCTGTTTTTTTTTTTTTTTAAATAGTTTCTCCTGACCTACTTTCTGTTCACATACCACTGTGTCTATATTTCCTTCTCTTGAAGATAACTGCTCTTTTCCAGACTGGTTTATGTTCCTAGTGGTCATATGCTTCCTACTAAAGCCTGTACAGCACAAGCTTGGGAAAATAAATCACTTGGAAGGAAACTAGGCAGCTAAAGAACATCTACTCTCCTTCTTCACCTCCATGTCTACACAACCTGTTAACTAAAATGCCAGAGACGTAGCCATGCTTACCTAACAAGGTTCACACAAGAAGCTATTTCGAGGCTTATCAAAAGACACCCCACACATTGTGACAATCTCATTGCTGACATAATTCTAGGTGTGATAAAGTGGAAAATAACTGAGAGGTGGCAAACATTGGTGGCACTGCCTCGGGACTCACATAGCTGCGTGGCAGTATTCCAGGATCTTGTTCTCCCGATACAGAACAACAGGACATGTCATTCTCCACCTCCTCTTCCTTCTTCCTAGCATAGTTAAGATACATATGTATGTGTGTGTGTGTGTATACAAAGATATATATGTATATACACATGTCCTTCCTCCCCCCACAAGCCCACTCGCTATTTTTATCTCCTCTGCACATATGTCTGTTGCTGTTTTCTTTCTTTTCTTTTTCAATGACAAATTATGGCAGCTGATGTTGAAGCTGAATTCTAATATGGATATATTACGTACATCTTTGGGCCTCTATTTCACTGGTAACAGCCTGTATTTAGCTAATATGCTAGTGAGGTAAATTAAATACCCTAGGGATTTGAGTAGTAATGGTCAGACTCATGCTGCAGGTTAATAAGCTGCCTTGTTTATCTAGACGCTTATAATGAAGTCCATAGATTGAGTTTTGTTTCATATATCTACAAATCATCTATACAGAAAGAGAGGAACTGCAAAGATGGATAAAACAGCAAATCCTTTTTCCTTTTACCCATCACGGCCAAGTGTCAGTTGCTTCTATGAAGCGCACTGGAACCGTGGCAGCAGAGATGAGTAACTGCGGCTGCTGCCACTTCTAGCCTGATGCTCGAGTGAACTGCAACTGGTTTGTCAGTAGGACTTGAGGGGAAGCGATATGCAGAATTTGGGCAATCCCAGATCGCTCTGCCCAAATTACTAGAAGGAAAGACAAGAGCTTTCATTAACTAACTGTTTCTCTATATGACAAAACAGGGCTAAGAAATTTCCCCAGAAGATAAAGATGAACCAAGACTTCTAGCTTCTACTTCTTTCTTGAAGGTAGAAGTGTCTTTCTTGAACTATTTAAATATGAGTTATTTCTTTTCTTGCCTCTCTTTGAGCCCTGTCCAGCTCTTACCAAGATCGCTGGAAAGAATGGGAGTACTCCCACAGATTTAACTGATTGGCTTCTAACTCTCCTCCAAAAATGGGGCATCCTTTACTTCAAATATCAGACAAGTGCTAGCAAAGGGAGGTATATAGTGTTGTTTCTCTCCACTGCATACTTCTGAATATTTGTTTTTATTAGCATGATTTCCAAAGGCCGAGATCAGCCTATAGAAATTTTGCAGGAGGACAGTTGCCCGCACTGCACTCAATAGAAAGACTTCTCCTGTCCTTAAGCCTAGACCAGATCATACCACGGAATGAGAGCAGACCTCATCTTTCAAATACTGCTTTGGATTCACAAGACTGACATTCTGTTCCAAACTCCACTTCTACTGTGATCTTGAACAAGTATTTTCAGAGCTTGGTGTCTCAGTTACCTATCTATAAAATACAGATGTGCCTCTCCTTATAAAATTAATGAGCTGTTTGAGGCAAGGTGCATCTCTTTGTATACACAGGTACAGATACAACTTCCAGTACAATGTGTCCCTGGTCTCAGTTTTGTATGTTGTAAACAGTAGTTACACAGAACTTCTGCCCTGGTGTCAGAATATGGTTTAAGGTGCAGCTGCACATCACCTGCTTTTCTTTGCCAAAGTTTTAAAGCAGTTTTCTGACCAGCTGCAAGTACCAGTTATTCCTTGTTCCTTGAATTCCCAGACTACAATCTCATATGTTTATCAATAACTTGTCCAAATTTAGCAACACTGTCTATATCAAAAAGCAGTAGAAATTCTTGTGGGCACAGGTTCTTCAACTAATTTCCAGTAGTTGCAGTTCCAGTAGTTCCAGTGTAACAAAAGTATAACACAAAGGTAAGAAGGAATGTTCTACTTTAAACAGGTGTATTTAATAGTAGTAGTAATAACTATAACTAAGCATAACTATTGAGAAGGAACTTATTAATAACTGTAAGTTTAGGATTCCCCACAGAGAGAAAAGTTTGCATAGCTATACACATCTTTGTGGTTAATGTGTTTGATTCTTTCTTTGCACACATGAGATTTACATGTATAGTTCTGCTGATTTCATTGGAGCCACTGCTGATTTACATCAGTGTAAAAGAGGACTGTTTCAAGCTCTCTCTGTTTATATAGATGCAAGTCAGCTAAACCACAAAAGCTGACTACGCACAATGGTTGTTTAAATTATCTGGCCAGTTCTGTGGTGGCTGAGTTTGCTTCCTGCAAGATCTGCTGCCGGCCCGTCACAATGAGAATTTGTCTTGAATGGCCGGCTGGGATTTAGGGCGCACATCGCTGCCTCAGGCTAGGGAGCCTGCCGCAGTGGGCCTTGGCTATATCCCTAAGCGGGGCCGTATGCAAGGCTCTTTTCAAGTCGTCTGGGCAGCCTATGAAGAGGAAGTCAGCAGCAGGGATATGTAAAACCATTGACTAACGCTGTAGCACGACGGTGGTCGGTCCTGGCAATACAATTTTCCGTTCTCCTTCAAGTCTGTTTACGCCCTTTAACAGTGTGGGAGGGCACTGCGATGATGTGTGAGGTACTGCTCATCAGATGGAGAGCCCCAGCCTGCCCAGCGACGGGCTCTGTGGGGAACCCTTCCACAGCTGCACGTGTAGGCATTTTTGCTGTTGTTTGGCTTTATTTTTTTCCTGTTTCCTTGAACCTCCTTGTTTCAGGAAATTTGATGTCTTGAGATAACACCTCAATCTTGTTAATCTGATTGGGAACAACAATGAAGAGCGTATTACTCTCAGTGGGTACTTTTTTCACAAATTGTAACCTGACAACAGTGTACGGCAATAGGGGGTACTGGGAATTCAGATGGATATGAACAATTTGGTGCAGAAGAGCTCATGATTGTGCATCTCATGACTAGCAGCCTTAAAGGAGAAGTTCCATCAGGCTAACGCTTGCCAGACATGCACGCGTTCAGCAGCCTTTTTCTTCACATTACTTAGTCAACAGCTTCAGAGACCATGATAAATGCAGATTTGTGTCATGCCCAAATTTTTGGACTGTTTAGCTAGAGAGTGGCAAAGCAATAGGCATAGCCCTGGCCCTGTGATTTAATGATTAAAATATGCCTTGCTTCATGGGCATCCTGACTTGTCTGGAACTGACAACTACTTGAAATTTGTTGAAGAACTTGTTCCCACAAGAGTTCCTACTGTTTTTTGATCTAAACAGTGTTGCTAAATTTGGACAAATTATTGATAAGCATCTGAGTTTGTAGATTTATCTGATCTGGACTTGTGAATCTGCTGAGTAGGTGGCACCTCTGCTGAGGTTTCATTGTAAAAAAGAAAGAGATCAGCAGATTTCCAGCCATAAAAAGAGATAATATGTTACAGCCAGTCTGCAGAGAAAGATTTTGCTGTTCGTTTCAGAATGAAGTGATCAAGAGCCATCATTTCATCTTTTTCTCATAACTCTTTGCCACGTTTTGCATATACTACATTTTATTTCCATGAATTCTCATAGTCAGTGCTATAGACATTGTATTTTAATGTAAACGAACACCATTTACATTAGGTAGTTGACCATGGCACTCTAATAGGAGACTCTAGAAGAGTTTAGCTTGTGTTGCCTAGAAAAAGGAAGGCTAGGAAGACTTGTGCTTGCTTTCTATAAATATGCCTTCCTTACCACAGCCATCATCGCAAGCTGGAATAACTGCTTGAAGACGTAAAGCTGCCTGTGGGTTTTATCTAGTGAGGCCTTCTGGCCGCAACACTGGCTGTGCAGTGAACCAGGAATGACAGAAATAAATCGTGTGCCAGAACGGTGCCTACGTGGGTAGCACGTTCAAATGAAATACAAGAAGGACTTGGCTGGGCTTCTATTTGATACTTCTCCCTCCCTGACAGAAATATGTACAAGTTTTTATTTTTCAATTAGTTGAACTGATCTCTCAAAGTCAATGTATTCACTTCATTATGCATCTTTCCTGGCACTTCTTTTGAGGAAAAAAAAAAAAAAAAGAAAAGAAAGTGGAGCTGCCTGACATGAAGCTTACCTCAAACACCTACAAGTAATGACACTATAGCATAGCTGTCTGATTCACTAAACCCACAAAATAAATAACCAAAGGCAGGATTAATAAAAAAAAAAAAAAGTATGTCATCATTCAGAAGAAATATCAAAGAATCCAATTTAAATTTTCATTCATAAAACAATGCTTCGAACACTACTGGATCCAAATCACAGCCACCATTCATAAGCTGCGCAGCCTCTTAAGGGATTAATAAAATATATTTTGAACATGCTTGAATCTCTTCCCTCTCCAGAAGAACAGTAGCTATGGGAGTGTTGAGTAACCCGCCTTGCTGTCCTCAGCAATGACCCCCCTTGTCAAAATAACAAATTGTGGGAGAGAAAGAAGGCAGCTAGCTGATAAGGGAGGGAGAAGAGAGGTCTACCCAGCGAAAGGCGAGGCAGAAAAAGTAGGTGCTACCTGTCCCTGAGAAAACAATCCTGATTTGAGGATGCCTTACCAGAAAAAGCATGAAGGAAAATACATTTTAACTCCCAGGGGGCTCTAATCTTTAATTTTCAAGCCTGGGAAAAACCTGCAGGTTTCCTAATGTTTGGACCTAACTGTCTGAATTTTCATTTTGGTCCATCATTGCTGAGCAGTTCCAACTGACTTGGAATACATGCCCTTCCATGGATGTCACGGCACCTACCTTGCCCGTGTGTGCTAATAGGCTTCATGCTCTACAAACAAGTCTTCCCGGCGTGTAAAAGGTCACATTCCAGCAATCTGGCATTTCCTGTTTTCATTTGCGACAGCTATTTTCCCCTCACAGGTCCATGAGAATTCCTTCAGCCTTTGCCAGTGGGCTCTCGGAACTGCAAATTCTTCAGGCTCTTGCCAGGATGTTTAATAATTAATTCACATTAAACCACATACCAGCAACTCTGGCAATTTAACAACTGGAGTGTGTTGTGAAAACCAGCCACTGAAGATTTTTTTGCAACTGCCTATAGCCAGGACAGATGGTTAAAATCATTTAGAAGCGAACTTGAACCAAGGTCACAGACGTGGACACCCCAAGGTCTGGACATGCAACTGAGCCTGTATCAGAGATACTCAGCTTGGTCCTAGATCCAGTCTAAATTACACAGATACTAAGCTCCTAAGTCTTGGCAAGCCAGTGGCTGAGTTTCTTGTTAAATTTGGAGCTGCAAATTGCAGCTCAGTGTTTTCAAAAGCCAATGCCAGGGGCTCATCCAGAAAGGTTTGGAGTCAAACTGACCGTGCACTTAAGTGCTTGTTTCGTCCAGTGTTTGCCTACCTATATATTGTGAAAGGTTGCTACAGCTTGACTCAAAATTAGCATTTCTAAGACAGATCCTCTCCCAGGCCAGCAAGTGGCTGAAGCAGGTGTTCTACAGCTGTAAGGCCTTTCTGAGGAGCTTATATAAGCACTTCTCCCACTGCTTGTGGTTTGTGAGCATTCATCTGACTATTGTCATATTGTCAAAACTATTGACTATGTTGTACTCTTTCTTGTCCCTGACTAAGTAGGAAGCAACTATGCTAATAGGCATGTATGAACCTTTCAGGACTGATAAACTTTTTCATGGTTATCAACTGAACGTTCAAAGAGAAAAAAGATAAGCTCATATAGTAGATCAAACCCACTATTTTCTTTTGCTCTTCCACTATTCTGCAGATTGTTTCACAGATTCCCCATCCAGATCATGCTCTGCAAATCATGATCTTAAACAGTTTTACAAACCAAAAGATATTCTGTCCAATTCCCACCTCTTGGTCATAGAATCAGTGAGCACAGCCTAAAGGCTATTCTAATCTTTGCCGCATGCCAACAGTCCCTAAGAAAGAGCTGGAAAGCAAAAAAGACATATGTCACATGCTTTAGTTTTTCCTGCAGATGGCCTGGATGGATTCTTTCCATCCCTACCATTAAATATTCACCCTTCCTAATTAAAGGATCATAAACCTATGACTTACATGTTGGCTATTTCAAGGAAAATATTTGAAAGGCTGTATCACAGCAGGACTAAACTTCTTTCTAAGGCAATCTGTTCTCTGCCTCCAAATTAACCATCCGTGTGTGCTTGAATAGCAAGTATAAACTGGAGAGGGAGACCCTCAGACAGTAGCATTTGTCATACCACAGTGATGAAACCTTGTTGTTTCACCCCATCCTTGGCCTTTAGCAGAGATAAGGGTCTAGCAAATCAGTCTGGTCCCTGGAAGTTTTGCCTCTACTGGCTTCTGGAAATCGGTACGGGCATTATTTCCTTTTTCTGTTATCATTGTACCAACCAATACGCAGAGAAATGGAATTTTAATAATATTTCCTTCTGAATGCAGCAAAGACTTTGTTTTTTTTTTTAAGGAGAAAAGATAAAAATGCTACTTGACAAAAACATTTAAGGGAATATTAATTAAACGTATTTAAATCTTATTCAGCTACTCTGAATTGCTCTAGTTCAGAGTAGCAGCATCCTTCCATTTATCAGAGGTTGAATCTGAATTTCTCTAAATGGAATCCAAGTCAGATGCTCTAAAGGAAATAGAGAGAATATCCTGTCATAGGACAAATCCTGCTCTGTTGACATTTATTTGAGTAGTCAAAATTTCACCTACAATACATGACAGCAGGAAAAGAAAGGAATGTTGTGCCGTTTTGTTCAGTTACAACAACAGTCTACGAGCTAAGGTTAAACTGTAAGCATTGAGAAAAACAATGTTCAAAAAGTATCAGAATTAATTTCTGCATTATTCCCCAAATCAGAAAGCTCTCCTTTATCTGCCTAAAACAGACTCAATAAATAACACGTACAAATTTGGAGTTCTTTGAAAAAAAAAACACATAATTATGATTACAGAGGGCAATTAAAGAGTGCAAGAAACACAAACTGCTACAATAACAACTGCTGTTTTTGTGGATCTCTAGACTTGTCTTTTATTGACTTTGCTCTTCTTAATTTTAAGATTTCAAGAGCACCACTTGAACCCACTTGAAATAAAATCTCTCAAAATTGTGCTATGAAACACTGCAAGGAGGGGAATAGGATTAAACCTACATGCCCTGAAAATTCACAATAAACAAACAGTTCAGGACAATGCATGTTGCCACTGTTCTAAAACCATGAAATGAATACAATTCTTACTTAATCACTTCATCGCTTGACGCAAGAGACACCTCATTTGGAAATTAACTCATCGTTCTCACTCTACATTAGCACCATGTTATGTTCCAGGTCCTGTTATATAACCTTTGGGAACAAATAGTCTTTGCCTATTTGTGAGTGTCTGCGAGGCTGAGAAAGAACTGAGAGGAGACTGAAGACAGAAGAAATTGACTTAGTTTTCTTTTCCAGCGCAGACACTACTGCAGAAAAGGAAGGCAGGGGATAAAAAAAGTTCAGATCAAGCAAGGTAACAGTTAAATCTCCGGTGATTAGGCTCAATTGGGACAAATATATTTTCAGAACAATAAAAAAAATACAGAAAA
>VZSV01000062.1:467561-503575 GCA_013398735.1 Nothocercus julius | reverse complement strand
GAACTCCTAGTATGCAGATGTCTCCATACATAAGGCTAGAGAAAGCAAAAAGGTTTCCTAAAAATGAAGGGTTTAGGCCTTAAAGATACCACTAATTTTCTTCCACTAATGTTTCCTGATGCCTACAGTAATTTTTTAGGAACATATAGCAGCCGGACCTGCTAAGGAAGTTATATTGCACAGGAACTACCCAACAAGAACCAGAAGCCCTTTCCTTCAGATAGAACATGAGTAGTTCTTGTTAGAAAGACACATTAGTGTGTCTATCTGTGACATTTGGATATATTAGGCACTATGCTCTGCTGCTTTCTCAAGCTACTGAGCAAGAGATCACATATCTACTCAACCAGCAGAGCATTTGCTTAAAACATTAGCACTTCACCTCGGTGGCCCCGTTAAAACCACAGACTAGCTTTCGAGGCAGGCCGGGTGCAAAGCTGCTCCTAAGTGCGCAGCAATGTGACCGGGGGTAGCACCCTCCACACGGGTTTGCATTTCTCAGGAAATTAATAACCCAATGCGTGGACTCAGTGTAGTTAAACTGTGACGCACGCCTCCGCATACAAACTTTATTTCTTCCAGTTTCAGAGCAAAACATTTATCTGGTTCACCTTAACTGAACAAAGAACATTTTAGTGCTGTTTATCTCTTATTATCCAGTGCTTCAGATCTTTAACCTTCAGGGAAAAAGCACAGATTTTAAAACAGCCTCTTGAAAATTACAAGCTCCATTTATTTCCTGTGAAAGACAAACTACAGAACTCAGTAGTTCATGCTGAGAAAAATTCATGCTTACATATTGCATGAAGTGATGTAAGATCCAGTGAGCACTAAACATTAGTCTGAGGACTGAGGCGGTGAGGCAGCTGCTCTGATTAGCATTTTAGGACCCAAGGAAGCATAGTAAGATGTTCCCATCCTGCATAAATGTTGGCTTCTACACATTCACAAAAAAATCCTAGTTTTCTGCTTACCTCTTCCCTGCTCTGCAGATGACGTCACCAAAAACCACTTGTTACCAGAGGGGACTGCTGTGTGACTTGGCAAGAACTAGTCAAAATGCTGATGCTTCAGAGGAGAGTCTGCAGAGGAGTGTCCCATCTCTGGATACAGGCCTGGACTACTCAAACCTCTGGGAATCTGAAAGATATACATGAGCAAAGTCAACCATTACCTCTGAGCAAGTGATTACCTACCAAATGTCATTTTGCAAAAGTAGGGAAAAAAATCAAAAAAGTGCAAAAGTAAATCCCTTTTTCTAAAGCTGGACCATTCAATGTTTGTTCAGCATGCTCCTGGGACCAATGAACTACTCCTAATGAGTTCATGAAATATCCCTAAGAAAGAAAGAAAGTAGGTTTAATTTGCAAAGCAGATTAGCAACTGTTCTAGCAGCAGCACCGCTAGAACAGTTCTGGGAATCCACAACTTGAAAAAGGTTGAGAACTAGGGTCCTAAAGCAGTCGTGCTTGGAGATGGCAGGGGCCCGCTGTGGCGCTTGCCCCACCGCTGCGGCCGTGCAGGAGCCGTGGTGGCAGCTGATGGCTGCATCTGCAGCCTGCTGTGACAGCGTGGCCTGGTGAAGCACGGGCGGGACAGAAGCTTCTGCAGCAAGTGCTGAAGAAAACACAGCCTTGTGTGAATAGGTTCAAGCAAAAATAATTATTGATTCGTGGCAGGTAATATATACACTATATATTTACATATATATAGCATACATTTCAAGCAGTTGGGACACTTCCCGCATATCATAGTTGTAAATATTTTTAGCTTCTCCTCTTCATCAAAATTTCTTCATCCACCTTCTTCATCCTGTACAGAAACCTCATCGAAGAAGCCATTGTAAGGTTATTTGTTAGTAATGGCAAGCAAGCAAATTTACCAGAACATTCTTTGCTATTGAGGAATATTGTCATGGTCTTGATGTGGGGACAAAGTCTCCTAATATCTTTTTTTTTTTTTTTTTCCCTAATGTCATTGCCTTAGCCCAAGCCTTGCAGTGATGGCTAAACTACCAGGATTTTTGCTTCTGCTCCATGCTCACTTTTGATGTGTTTTTTTTTTTTTTCTTTTAATTTAGTAGCCTGAGGTATACTAGTTTAATTAGACTCCAAAGCCAAGTCTCAAAAGACTGACCTTGCATCTTGAAACATTATGATATGTTTTCAGTGAAACGATGTGTAACTGCAAATTTTACTAATATTCCCTAAGTAACCCAGGATTCCTCCTGCTTGTGAGAAGATGCTTCGTAGTGAGGCAAATTATAAATGAACTCAGTCTATGTAAATAGCATATTGGTGAAAGAGAAAAATTAAAGTAGGCTCAGCATAATAGGAGATCACCACTGCTAACATGAAAAGTAGTAATTTATGTGCTGTCCATGAAATGCTAAAGTTCTCATAGCAGATAGTTTTATCCTGGGGAAGGAGAGGATGATAATATTTAGTATGCATCAGAGCCCCAGTTAGCAAAGTTAACCCACCAACCTCTGAGGAATGGCGATGGCTTAACTCAGTTGGTGATTTAGCTTTATTTATTGAGTGCCAAGAGTGTGTTGGGCTGTGTCTGCAACCTAGAAGAGGAGCCTGAAAAGAAACAAACATAGAAAAGGCAGGCAACCCGAGGAAAACCAGGCAGAGAGGTAACTTCAGAGTTTTATTCTTTCCATTCTTTCCTACAGTTACAAAGATTGAATAAATTTCCAATAGACATTACAGAAGAACAGAGGTTTAGGAAGATAAAGCAATTTCTTAATGAACTAAGACTGAAAAGATCCTCTGGCAAGACGAAGGTGTAGCAATTTACTTTTAAACACAGCTTAAGTCACTTCAGTAGAATTATATCACCTTATCAGTTATGATTTATCTCAGATCTGTATAATGTGCATACAGCAAAATCATGCACATGCCATCATCTAACAAAGGAATATTCAAAAGCTCTCAGGAAAATCTAGTGCATCACGCAGGTATTTTGCTGTACGTGCAGCTTGTTTATTACTCACTGACAATTGTTTCATATGAGATACAAGCAACGCAAAGTATTTTGCCTAAATACAGTGTTCAGACAGAACACTTTCTGCATGAAGGGGAGTCACATACTGGACCCTGGGTGGAAAATCATAAAACAAAGTAATAGCTAAAAACAGGTCCCTCCTCAACACGTGAACTTTACTAATTACTCATGCTTCCCCCAATACACATGCACACATATATATACAAGAAAAACTACATGTCCTATAGAAATGCTTTATGTAGCCATGATATAACAACATCCCAGGCATTTCTAAGCATTTTTGAAGAAAAATATTTGGGTATGTGAATGAGGGAAATTTCTTTATATTCCTCCACTCATAAGCGCAATCCTTGTGAGCCAGAAATTCTTGTTCATCTTTCAAGTCACATAATTTAAACACAAATGTAGATTAAGGGAATCATTTTCTGATTCACGCACTGGATATAAGAACTGATGACTCAATGCCCATTCACCCAGGCTTTTTGTCAGCACCACACCTACAGCTGTAAGCCCGACAGACACAGGCAGCGAGGGATGAAAGCCATCTTCCTTCTGTTGGCTAACTCCCTGAAAGAGCAAACCTCTGATCTCACAATCTGAGTCAGAATGTGAGAAATAGCGAGGAAGAAAAAAGAAATAGTACACGTCTGTTTTTTGTTGTTGTTGTTGGTTGGATTTTTTAGTGAAGGGTTTTGGGGGCAAGTGATACTCGGCACAACTTCTACCTCTTGTGCGCAAGATCTCTACACCGACTCAAATCCAATCAAGTAGATTACGGAGAACAGTTGAACCAGCTCTTCAGGAATTTGCCTGTCTTGGGTTCAGAGGCCATATGAAAGACACAGAGTCACCACACTGGCTCACTGGATCAGAAAAGGACCTTCAACACCTCACTGCTGCCAACTTCCCCGTTTAGCTAGTCAGGTTGGAGTAAGGAAGCATGGTATTTTTTTCTCAGTTGACCAACCAACAGAAGTGACTTTTGAGGCAGACAGGCAAATGTTATCTCCTCTTCACAGAAAGTCTCAGACGCAGAGTTAGAGTGACTGCCAAGTGACTTGAGGCAAGCACAGGGCAAAGTTGTAAGCAAAATTAACAGGCTTTGAGAGTGGACTTTCAATCTAACTGCCGGAAAACACATCTGCTCTTCAGCAACCTGTTAGAAACTCTGTGTTTTGGGCTTTTTTATGTTTCCTAGCCAAGATACAGAGCAAGCAGAGGACCATTTCATTCTGCAAGAGCAGCAGTCCCTCCCTTGGAAAGAGGCCTGCTGCTCTTGGTGCTTCCCGGGGGATTGCGTGGCGCGCGCCTCCGCCCAGGTCGTTCAGTTCGTGGTGAGCCTGCCTCCCACGTTAGCCCTTACTACACCGCCAGCAGGTCCCTTCCTGCTGGGCCTTTCCTCAGTGGTCTCCGAGCACACTGCTTCCCCAGGGCTCATCCCACCTCACGAGTGGCATGATACCAAGCGTAGGGTCAAGGTGTCCATAGCAGTGTTGCACTGGGAAGTTTGTAGCCACTGATAGAAGCTGTGGCTGCTTCCATGAAGGAGGGTCCTTGCCTTACAAGCCTGTAATCACAGCGGCCGTGCCAGGCAGACTTGGCACCACAGTAGGTTTTTCACCTACAGTGAAACTGAGTGGCTCAGTGGTTTAAAGTGCAGAGCTGGAAGCGAAGATCTTAAGGCATTTTGTCTCAGCCCAGCCTTTGAGTGGCATAATACACTTTTTGCCTGATACATGAATCCATCTGTGACTAAATATGCTAGCCTTTAAATAGGTTTGATATTTTATGACTGATCATGAGGCTTAATTATTTCATATTTACGAATCCCTTTTAAGGTTTTCACATGGTAGACCTGCTAAATTCTTCAGTAGGGATACCTCAGCTTATATCGTTTGAGGAACTGGCTAATACATATTAACTTCTGTTAATCACCTGTCCTTTGAAAATTCATAGCTTATGACTCACGAATACCTGGAGTAGAATGCTAACAAGGATCAGTAAAAAAGACATCTTCGTCTGAGAAAATACTGCAAACCCAGAATACGTATTTTCCAGATCCTCATGATCTCCTTTGGCAGATTAGGGAAACAAGAGAGTGGTGAACCATCATCCAGTACTTTTATGCTGCTTTTAAGGAAGTGCAAAGAGGTAAAAGCTTATTCAATAGCCTTGTAATGTCATCACAACTGACTTTTATCCAAATCTATGCTTACTTTTACCTTCCTTTAATCTGTCTCTAAGATTGCTCTAGCTGTATCAAGGCCTTTGCTCATGCAGGTGTAGTAATGTTTAGTAGGCCAACAGGATAGTCAGGACATATTTAAATAAGACCAGTGGAGAGGAGGATAATTTTTATTAGTTCAAATGAGAGGAATGCGCACAGTTGCTTTGACAGATCTGTTTTTGTTTGGTAGCCATTAGAAGAGAGAGCCAAAAAAGGGAAGGGTAAAAGACTGGCAGAAAATTAACCAAGCTTTCTTGCAACTTTAGAAAGCATTGGTAAAAATGTGGAGAAGACAAACTGGTAACTGCAACATATGCCCTTTGTTGTCATATTATCTACTGTGTTATGCAAAGACTGATGGGGAGAAGTAGGGACAGAGACTGACGGGACTGTCCGTGCTAGTGGGTCCAGTCTCTTCTGTCACAGGCAGGGAGCAGATGTTTAGCTCATGAGGACTACAGAGCGTCTATGCCAGGGTCACTCATCCACTACCAGCTTCAGGACACTGCCCAGTATCATCAAATACGTGCAAAACTTAGATAAAAGGTTAAAAGCTTTAACTGTGTTGTCCTACAGCTGAAAATCAGGACACTGCCAAAGGCATAAATACTTTCAACAGCAAGAAGAAATTCTCAGAGGAAGGCAATAAATCTCCCAAATATCTGCCATCAATTTGCCAGAGGAGAGGCAGAGAAGGGCCAGGCCTTCCTGACTGCTACCAAACAATGCTGGGTGCATGGCAAGATGCATTGAGTTGGAGCACCACCACCTTCTTCCTTGCAGGAGCATCTCCTGTTCTGCAGTGGAAGACAAAAAAAAAAAAAAAAAAAATCAAGGAGCAGGAGGACAAACCTTTTGTCTGTCTCATGCAGAAGGCATGAAGATCTGTTGAATAAACAATGCTGGCGTTTCAACACGTCTCCAGCACACTAGATGTGCGAGACACAAATGCATTCAGGGGACTCAAAGGCAGGCTCAGGCCCGTGCTCGAAAGGCAGCGCAGATGGCATCAGTGTGAGGAAGGTCCTGTCTCCTAGCTGGTAACCTACTACATATGCATAATGCAGATCAGCTGTTGTCACTGAAAGATAGCTCATTTCTGAATTCCTCTCCCTTCTGTGTGCTTTTCCCTACTTTTAAAATATGAACACTGGTTTAAAATGGGCATTGTTTTGCATAGTATTTTTTTATTTTGAATTGATTTTCATCCAAAAGAAGCAAAATGTAAAGAAACCCAACTGGCTTTTACATCATCGTGTAGACCAGATGTTGATGTTCCGTTCATGTTTTGTGTAGCTTGTATTCATATAAAAGACATGTTCTGTGCCGCACGCACAAGTAATGAGTAATAACAAAGATTTCTAAAAGTTACAAAAGCTACCGGATGCTTTGAAGGTCAGACTTTATATTTCAGTATCTGTATATCTGAATTTAAGAATACATTTTAAAACATCATCTTTCAAAAATGTAGTCAATGCCATAAATATTTTGTGCGAAAGGAAATAGGCTCAATGCTGCTACTATTGCATAGTGAATCACATGCACAGGGATGTGTTTTTCACCTGAGAAAGCTGCTTAATTTTTATTATGTCATTAGGTAAATCCTATTTTCAACTTTTTCAGGAACATGAGAAGGAGGCACTGATACCAACTTTCACTGCTCCATTTCACAGCAGGATTTTTCTATCTGATTTCTGTCTCATACTTCTGGTGGTGGAAGCGAGTACTTCAGAGAATAACACAGAAGCCTAGGAAAGATTATTTACCTCAGGTTGGGCACACAAAAAATGACAAATAGGCAATTACTGACCTTTTGTAAAACATTTGGTGTATCTGTCTTGGACAGAAAAAACTTGTCTTCATGAAGGAGAGCAGCTCCTCAGACATGATTTTCCCACAAAAATGCGCTGCTCACAAGTTACTGTTTATTTCTCTCTTCCCCTTCCCAAAAGATGTTTGTACAGAATTGCCTCTCGCAGAACAGGCCTTGCTGAAGCTGTTTGATTTCTGCCATTTCTTTTTAAAGAATGTGCACTTCCTTACCAAAAGAAAAAATCCTCACCGGCTTTATTCTCAAGTTTTTTCAGAAAGTATATTAAAATTCTTAGAGTGGTACATATATAGCATGAATGAATATTCATTGCTAATGGAGATGGGAAAAACCACCAGATGTTATTTTCTTGTTTAAGGCATGACCGTTGTTAAATAAGGGAGCAGAAGGAATATGGTGTATTATATAGCCAATGTTGAATAGAAAACTCTTAAAATAAACAGCATGTAAGTCACTCAGAAATAGAAATTCTTCTTTCCAAATTATTTCACAAAGTCTTATGAGTAATGAAGGCAGGAAGTGAAATCACAGCAGTTTTCTGAAGGATTTCAAAATAATAATAAAAAAGTTATGACTAATGCTGCTATACATGTTTATTTGTGGGTTTCATTTTTACTTCTTTTAAATTAAAATAAAAACAAACAACAAAAAGGCTTTGCGCAAGCCATTTGCATCTGGCAGAAACAGTAAACAGCAAAATTTCAAGAGCCTGTTATGCTGCTTTCCTCATTACTCTGCGTTCTCACTTCAAAATTTTGGAAAGCCCAAAGTCACAGCAAATTGTGCCTGAAATCGATTCATTGGCAGCACAGATTTCAAGTTTCCAAATATACCCTGCTGAGATCGCTGTTGATGAAATCAGCTTTTCTCAAACGCGGAGACAAATCTGTGCTTACGACTTGAGCGGGCACCTGAGTGCCCGTCTATAAGGGGAGGAGCGGCGCTCCTCAGGCATCCAGAGTTTGTCACTGAAACTATCCAGCACCGGGGCATGACTCACTGGGAAACTTGTTCCTTCGTTCAGCTGTAAAACGTAGGAGGCCCTGTTTTCAGTGCTCATCTGATCATAAACATTTACTTTTAAATCCATTTTTAAAAATAGGAATCAGACTCAGTGGCTTGTCATACTGAAACGCAGAAATTTCCACATGGATTTCAGGCAGTGCCTGGTCTTGACCACATCTAGGGCCAGATTTTTGCTTGCTAAAATGCAGACACAATTCAGTAAATGGACTGGCCTCCTTTAAGCCAGCTGTGAAACCTCCTCTACACACATACACAAAAAAAAGTCGTCTTCGTTCTTGTCTTAATGATTCTGGACACAAACTATCTTGTATCATCCCACAAGCAACCGTCTCCCCCACAAATCTGGTGTCTTGTCTCCTAGAAGTGAATTTGCTCGCACTGTTTTTCAGGACAGGGTATCCTGCTATAAGGTCAGCGAGGATTTGGACAAACTACACCCTTTCAGGGAGCTAATCCAATTTGCATTGTCTTGGGTTGACCTCTGCAGTGGCCTTAGTGCCTTCTCCTTGAGTAGATAATCTTTCGCTGGAAACTTGGTAGAAACCCAAGGCTGGGTTCCTGTGGCTATAATGGCCCTGGCCCTGTGACCTTGCTATTTCTCTTTGCACATTTGCCTGGTTACAGCAGGAGACCCAGGATCCCCTTGAGCTATCGAGAGAGGTATAAACACAGGCTCATCTTTCCAAAAACGTCACAGGAATGCCTACGTCTTTTTGTGGCTAAGTCAAACAGAAGGCAGAAGGGACAGTGCTTATGCTATGGGACAGATGCTGCTTCTGTGCCAAACCCAAGAAGCAGAGGCATCATTACCAAAACACGGAAGGGAAAAACAAGCTGGCTCATCCTTCTCCCCGTGCATGTGCGTTTGGTAAGGAGTTGCCCTGCATTTCTGCCCAAGAGGCTGCCAGACGGTGCCAGGATATGGGTAGTTGGGCTCCTACGCAGGCTGAGGCAAACACATCTCTGGAGAGGACAAAGGCGACTAGGGGAACCGGGGAGGAGGAAATTTCCCTGGAGGGCCAAGATCAGAGGCTGCTTTACTGCCAGCCACGGACACCTCTGGGGACCCGGGCCATGCTAAAGGGAGCACTGCAGAAAGCACCTCATCCTGTTAATAGAAATGCGTTTACAGTGATCTGTCATGTTAGACTCTTGTTAGTGCTCCTCGTCAGGGGATGTAGAAACAGCTCTTTTTGAGTGTTAGCTCTTTACCATTGCATTTGCAGGCTCTGCTGCCTTCACAGGCTTTGGCTTTTCTCCAGCTCACAATGCCTTTCAGGCCACAAGGTCAGGGAGGTTAAAAACAGCCTCTTCTGTCACAAACTATTTCATCGTGTACTCCTACACCAAAGGAGAGCTACTAAGCCACTTTCCCTATCCACATTAGGACCTTTCCCTCATAGTCAAATTTGCACAAGAGTTAATAGCTACTAAAGAGGAAACCAAGACAGCCAGAGCATTGCATTTAAACTAGGAAACCAACAGGAAACAAAACACAAAAACAGCAGCGTGTAGATACGGAGGTTTAAAAAAAAGGAGCCTGGGAGCATTCTGTCCATTTAATTAAACATCTGTAGCTACTGGGGAGTCAGTGGATGTCCCACCAGAAACTCTTCATGTAAGGGAGGTCTGAACTTGGCGCTGTGTTCGCAGCTGCCCCATCAAAGGAGATGCTCTTTTTGCAATGCTTTGCGTCATCTAGTTATACCCTTGACTCAAAAAATGATTAGACGAAACTGAAAATGCTCCTTCCTCCCAAAAAAGCAAAGAGGTCAAGGATCTCCTGACTAAACAGAAACAGGAGGAATGATTCAGTAATAGACTCAGTGTTCATGATGTGAGTACTATTTGTTTCCCAAACAGAAATGCTTTGATTCATTCAAAAACATTTTCAGAGTTACTCTAATTTGAAATGATTAGCATAAGAATGCTAGACCGTACACATTATAATAAAAGTTGATGTGACTTAGAAGTGAATGCAGGTGCTTAAAGCAAGCACAGTTGTGGCTCGTTACGCCTTAGCAGAACTGAAAAATAAATAAAAAAAATTACGAGCAAGTACATTTCTACATTAAATAAGTTGACAAATCCAACCACTATTGCTTACAGCAAAATAAGAATACTAAGACTCATTCTGGATGAAGTATTAGCAACATAACAATGACTTTTAAGTAACTCTGATTTAAATGTATTTCTCTAAAAAAAAAAAAAGACTTTTATAGACATTTTCTTCTATGTTTTATGTCTCTCTTTTATTGCAAAGTATGATATTTTAATGTTTAATTTGTTTAAAATACTTTTATAT
Source organism: Nothocercus julius (assembly GCA_013398735.1). Classification (NCBI taxonomy): domain Eukaryota; kingdom Metazoa; phylum Chordata; class Aves; order Tinamiformes; family Tinamidae; genus Nothocercus; species Nothocercus julius. Next base: position 493,174 of record VZSV01000062.1, on the reverse strand, counting down.
ATTATATATATTTGTCTTTATATGGAATACTGAAGGAAAGAAATAATGGACTTTCACCTTGATGCCACTGCCGGCTTATTCCTAACTTAGCTCAACTAAGAACGCTGGAGCTAAAATCACTATGTTTTCTCTGCTAAGACTTTAGAAGGAGAAATAAAGCTTTTTTTTGTTACTTTTTCAAGGGTGGAAGATGTAATCTTTTGCACATCTACTAACTAGCACGTTTTAAAACTCTAACATGGACAAGACTTTAGCAAGTGCCTCCACCACTTGTTGGAGATGATGCAGTTTTGGCCTGCAGAATGATTCCCATAAAATTTGAATAGAAGTAGTTTGGTTAGTGCTACAGGATACACAGCCTTATCTTTAGCACAATCTGAAGCTGTGTTTGCATGGCAAACTGTGGTGGAAACATAGCATAACATCCTATCTTCCTCACTGAAAGGCAGGGACATGGACGTCGATACAGAGCAACAAGCAAACGTGTCTGGCTGGGACATGTATTCCATTTATTTCTGCCCTGCTTTCATTGTTAGTGTTTCCTAACAAGCTTAACGCTAACTTGGGTCTGCCCACCTCCGTGTCCATAACATTTTGTGCAGCACCAGAAGAAAATGCTCATATATATTAGTTAACACAAGCTTCAATCTTAACTCAGGCAAAGTTATAGAAAGCTTGTTTTAAAATCATTGTCTGTGAAGCCCCACAAATCTTTGAGTATTTCTCAGAGATCCACAGAAGGTGACCGGGAGTAGCAACTTAGAAATCAGTATGAAGTTCACAGAAGCCGTTCAGCAATTCATATACACAAAATTTCACACTAGCTTTGCGCAAAGTTGAGCAGTCCAAAGACTGGAAAAGACTGACAAACAGTTCCACAGTCTGTCAGGAATACACTTTGTAATGAAGACAACGCAAAGCAGTAAACACAAAATAGCCCTAACTGTACACCAGCCATCTCATATCGTAACAGATGCAACGTTGCGACAGTCTTCCATAAGGTGGCTTCGTTCTTTTAGTGCAATTGAATGTTCTGGTTCTGTATGAGCATCTTCCTTTGCTATCACAGAGAAGCAAATGAACCCAAAATAACTTGAAAGCAGGCTTGCTCACTATATTAACGGATGATTTTTCTTCTGTGACATCTGATTTTTCACACTTAGGGATAACTAAGAGTCACCTTGCACTACTCTAGCAAATCCTTAGGACAAAGTGGCTGGTAATTTCCTTACAAATAATGATCCTTATTTGGTAGCGTTACCAAACACACATAATCTTTTACTAAAAAAATACCGAGCTTGATTTTATTTTATCTTTTTCCTACCTGAAAAAGAGGAATTCTTACAGAGCTCTCAACAGCAGCTTTGTAGTTGCACAATAAATGCTGAGCTTATTTTTGCTAAACGCCAACTCTGGCATCATAAAGAAAGGAGTATGAGACAGAATATGATAGGTTATTATTAAGTCTGTGTGCACAGCGTGAACTTCTTGTGCCGAAAACCTGTTGTACCAAAATCCAGCTTTCAAAACAGGCTATTGATTTGAATTCTTTCACAATGTCTGTATTTGTCAAACAAATTGCTCTGGTACTGCTTCTATTACTGTTGCTCTTACCACAAAGTGCACTGAGGATTTTATCTTTTTTTTTTTTCCTTTTTTTCCAGGAAATGAGGCAGCTGACAGAAAGCATTTCTCTGCTTCTCCGCCTTGCTAAGGCCTTGACCATGTGCAACCTAAAATCAGCGTGATTCTTCCCAATTGCTTTGCTAGTCTTTAGATTAGGCCTTAAGTAATTTCTTGGCCTGCAACACCAAGTAACACTTGGGATTACGGCAAAGATAGAGAAGACGCTATGACTGCAGCTGAAGCAAGCATGGCATGGCATGTCCTGTGCCATGGAGCCTACGCCAGCTCTGCCTGTGTCCGTCACAAAGGTTTCTCTGTATTTCTGTCATTTTATATAACACGAAGAGAATATGTTCTTTTAGCAGGTAGCTGGGTGACTACACTCTATTTGCCTCTGACTATGATTTTACTGTGGTTTGATTTTATTGCGGAGGAGAAAGTCTTCTTAAAATAACAGTTCCCAGCTTTGACTTCTCACAGCCAAACCAATCATTGGGTAACCCAGGCATGAACCCTGAAGAAAAAAATGCATATGAGTAGCAAGGGACCCGGAAAGCAGAAACCTTTTCACCTACATCTGACGGCTGCCTGGAAGATGAGACCGCTCCGCTTTAAGGGCTTGAAGACTCCTCACAAGTCGCTGCTAAAGGGTACCAATGTCTTCTGTAATATTCATGGCACATATTATATATATGTATGTATGTGCCATGAATAGTTTTCCAGAATCTAAAATGTAGATTACAAAGACACATAAATGTGTTGAGAACTGTATTGCTGAGTAGATCCTAATGAGAGGAGTATATTACAAGAGTATTCAGGAAAGCTTCACTGAGTTGGTGCCACTGAATTTGTGGTAAGGATATTTTTTGTATATGACAGAGGTGTCTTTTTTAAGAATATATGAGACAGATTCGACATATTTAGGCCCTCTCTCTGTTCAGGAAATACCGTTCTTCCAGGCAGCGCTGGGAGGGCAGCAATCAGGGCAGGGGGCGCTGGGTTGCATCAGCGCAGCTTGGCCGGGAGCAGTAAAGAAAAGAGTTCAAGAGAGATTCCCATAGTCATCCATCCCAAGAGTTAGATTAAATTAATCATTTAAAACAACACAGAAGAAAAGAAAAAAAAAAAAAGAAAAAAAGAAAAGAGCAGATACCCTAATACCCTAACGGGTTGGAAAAAACCCACACTAAACTCTGTGTCCTGATGTATACAGCTGCCTGCCCAAAGTAGCTGCTAGGAAACAAATTTAGGTGCTTACATCAGCTGCAGTTATGCCTTTGATGCTCTTAGAGGCCTGAGGACACTAGTGTCCCTCATTAAAAGAAAGAAGATCAGGGCTATTTCACTGGGTGGCAAATTAGTAGCTTCTGCTCTCAGGAAGGTTTCTAAAGAAACCGACTTCTGAGCATATTCACAACTCCACTAATTACTGAGGTGAATGCAATTTTCTATGACCGAAAGAAAAGCTTAGAAAAATAGAGTCCCATTTGTATGACAGACTCTTTAAAAACAGAAACAAGCAACTCATCAAGGCAATCCTGTCCTGAACGCTGCCTTATCCTTCTCTGAATCCAGACGTGCAACCTGCTAAGGTCAGAGCCAGAGCCCTAGTGAGAGCCCATCTCTGGCCAGCATGGCCCATGGCTAACTGAGAGAACAGAAATATGGGAGGCCAAATTGATGCCTATTAAACAGCAATTAGGAATTAACACTGGCAAATTTTAGATCACAAACAAAACTGCCTCTGGAGAAAATCCTCCTCTTAATTCCAAAAGGTGCTAAATCCCCAAAGCATGTGGAAAATTAAGAGTGTACCCTTTCCCACAGAACAATTCTCCCTCGCCTCCCTTCTACAGATAATTCCAAGAGGTACACAATATTTGCCAACATATTGGAGCTTCAAGAAAGATGCAAACTTTAATTCTGAAAGTTCATACATGAAGTTCATATTTTTACAGTTTCACTCCTGGCACTATTTGAACCATTCAAAATGAAGGAGAAACATCTTCAGATACATCTTAAGGAATACACATTCATTTCATTTCTTTTAAAAATAAAGTTTGTATTAACACTTCTTTTTTCTTTTTGACGGTAAATTATTTGGGGTAAGGGATTAATGGTATGCTGGACCTCCCCAGGAAAATCACTGTGAAGTTCCACATATATGGGTGACTGTAGCAGAAATAGTAATTAATGTCACCTGCTATTATTGAGCGAGATACTGCAACACGTCTGCTCGCATTCATATAAGGCGCTTTCAAGATTAAATGAAATGAATGAAATACATCTGTGAGTAAGTGCAATCTATAGCTCATCTCCAGAACTATTTTGCAGAGTTCCAGGAAATCACACAAGTGTTGACAAGGCAACGTGCAACCTTCAGCAGGCAAACTATGCTAAACATTAAAAAAAAATTCCCACTGCTTTGAAGGAGATTTGAGTGAGGCTGTACTTGAGCTTTTTTATGCTCAAAAATACGAGTATTTTTAGTCCAGTAATTCTAAACTTGGGTATGAATAGAGTAATTCTGCATATGATTAAATGAACTTGTTAGCTAAAATCAAGCCAAAGCGCTACATCTCTGCAACAATTTACAGTTAGGAGGCACGTCTGTGCTTCTCTCTGTGAAACTGTAATTGCATCGAGAATTCTTCAGCCTACAGATGGTATAAAAAATTGCTTGAGAGAAAAGATAAGAACAAATTATTTTTCTATATATTTTATTGTATTTTCTTACATATGTTGGCATACTCCAGTTTCACTTTTCTTTGTCATTGGAATCGAGGGCACAGTTATGGTTAAGGAGATTCTTGGCGACTGTGTTTCCTACTGGCACAATTTCTCTATGGATTATTTGCACCAACACTAAAATACGGGGGTGAAATGATTTCTCAAGATTTTTACAAACTTCTCCTCTAATGTTAACTACATTTTTGGATAATTTAACATGGCAAGGGATGAATGAGCCCAAGCCAGGCTTTGGAAGACCGTGAAGAAGGGAAAGCAGCACAGAGAGGGACAGCAGACTTCCTAGAGGAGCCAAGAAAACAGGCTAGAGATAGCACAGCCCTTCCTAGGAATACAGAATTGCTGCAGCAGGTTGGTCCATTAGTCCAGCATCTTACATCGGATAGATGAAATCCTCAAATGCCCCACAGAAGATACAGGAATTCTTGTAAAGATAGTTATGGAATAAGTTGTCCTTAAACACAGTTTCTTCCTTCGTGCTATTTAACGGCCATTTCATGATATGAGGCACTGTTTAGTTTTATCTACTATAATTATGGATTGAGTTTATTCTCTTTCCTACAGATTAGCACTTCAGAGCATTATCCATTTTGATTCTACATGTTAATGCCACACAGTTACACTAACACTGGTGCTGATGCACTGGCAAACACACATTGAGCTTTATCCCCTCAAGCAAGAAGGAAGCTAACAGGTGTCAGAAGGCTTTATTTTCTGGAAAGAAAGGAGTTATTCTCTGAGACCAAACAATCTGTAAGGTTCCTTTTTCCCTTTTGAAGCCTCTGAATAACAATAATCCCCCTTCTCGGCTAAAGAGGACTGGATGTTCCCTGAGGAGTTTGAAACGAGAAGATTACTGAAGAATGATAGGGGTGACCATCCAAATGTACTTGGTACATACAGCTGGGCTGAGAATCGGAGATAAAGCTTGGGAGCCCGTCTCAGGGTGGCTGAAACTACTTGGAATAAATTCCCTACTCGCTCCCTAGCAGGAGCACAAAATGCTGACACTGTAAATAGTATTCAGAATGTCTTCTTCATGCCAACATTTTAATAACCACGTTTAATAACACAGTCAGAATTGTGTAACATCAGGTGCCAGTGTGTACGTTAATCTAGTTTTATGCACACAAGACAGCAGGATGTGCATCTTTGCACAGAATCGATAGAATGCAGCGAGAAACTGCTTAGAGCCGTTTTCTGTGCAGAGGAGTTTTCACAAATAATTTAAGTCAGGCATATGCCCCAAAAGATAGTCTGCAAATGTCTTACACATAAGAATTTATATGTGCAGATTCATATATGCTAAATTGAACCCCTTTTTAAAATAAGTAGGCTCTTAGTTGCCTTGTAAGTAAATGTACATTCACCTCAATATATTTTTTAACTACCAGGGAAAACAGCAACGTGCAAATTATTTTTCACAGCATATTGTTCTAAGCCCTTTTCTTCTTACAGACACAACGGGCAACAGCAAGCTCTTTGTCCTCATTTCTGAAGTGCATCTGCGCTCATGTAAAATGGTAGTCAAACCTGGTTAGAGTATTTCCCTTCTGACCACTTGGCATTTATCTAGCTTGCGGGCTGACAGAACGGGAATGCAGTGGGTTTCTAGTGCTTTTTAATTTTTTAAAGAAGAGGACACTGCATGTTTAAGAAGCAAAACACTGATAGAATTACCCATTGTTTATAGAAAGTGATAGAATCAACAAAAACCTAACAGAAAATTAACTTTGAATTGTGTCTGAATGGCTGTATTTCACCTGCTCCTCAGTAAAACGCAGAAAGAAGTTAATGTTCCTGGATGCTTTCATCAACTCGCTTTGCTTTCTGAAGTGAATGGTCATAAAAGAAACCTTAATCAGCCCCTGTGCTTCTTTAGTAGGTACCAAATGACATTTGATAAATACAGAATTAGAGCAAATAAGGCAGTTGCTTGCTAGTTCTTTAAGCTAGATAGGATCTAAAGAAATCGCAAGCCGTGATGAGGTATGATCTGCAACACTGAAAACAGGCTCATCCCTAATTTGATAAAAATAATTCAGGACTATTCCCAGAAAATAAAATGCTGAAGAGTTAATTTGTATAGAACCATAACATTAATTTCCCATTTTAAACAAACTGAGCAAAATCAGCAAGCCAGCTGCCCCTCACTGCCTGGCCTGTTAATAGATTATGCAGGAAAAAGGGCTACATGACAGTGCTGCACTGCTAAGAGCCAGGGAGGACACGACTTTGCCAGCCTGGAGGGAGTTAACTAGGAGCTGTATTTAGGCTGTGCGCGTGTCGATGCTGCGGAGCTGGCGTGAGCGCTCCCGGCTTCGCCGCGACAGCCTCGGCCAGGACACGCTGGGCTTGTACAAGCCGGCACAAGCGGTGCCAGGGACACATGTAGGTAGCTCTGTGTCTCACCACGAACGCATTGCTGAGCATCCCAGGGGAAGAACAACTTGCCTGAATGATTTTGTGGGGGGATTCTTTCTCCTGTGGAGCAATTAGAGAGTCCTCAGGCTGGGGGGAACGCAAGGGGTCAAGCTTCCCATGCCAGGAGGCAGGATCTGCTGAACGTGCCCGTCCTGTCCGACCTGTTCTTGGAGAGCTGGGCTACAAGAAATCTGCACTGCACAGCATTACTGCTAGGAAGTTTTCCTGATGTTCCACCCTGCACCCTGCACCCTGCACCTTAAGTTCATTATTTCTTATCCTATCCATCACACACATAGGAAACAAGTTGCTGTTTTGTCCTTTACAGAAGTTTTGGGTGGTTTGGAAGCTTTTGATATACCTCGCCTCTCTTTTTTTTTTTTTCCAAGCCAAACAGTCCCATTTCTTCCAGTCTTTCCTTGTAGATCATATTTTCTACATTTCTGACTGTACCTGTTGCTTTATTGTGGGTTGTCCTCAACCAGCTCATGATTCTCTTGCAATACAGAACTGAAAACAAAACACGGTTCTCCCTCGGAGGCCTCCCCACCACGGAGGCAAGATCGCTGCAGGCGTCTTGCAGACTTGAGAGTGCGCAGTGAAGGCAGCCAAGATTTTGCAGAGCTGGTCAGGCAACAATCTTCAAATTGCCTGTTAACTGCCCTATCCACTTTGAGATGACCGTGTTCCTGCCAGGAACTGGGATTCCCCTGCTCCTGCTCTCCCAAGCTGCCACCGCCCTGGTGTCCCTGGTGTCCATGTTACTGACAGAAGGGCTCGTTGTCTCCATGCTTGGAGGGACCCTGCGCCCCGGGTGTCCCTGCTGGAGCAGCAGGGTTGGACTAGATGATCTCTTAGAGGTCCCTTCCAACCTCAACCAGTCTGTGATTCTGCGTGACTCAAGCCTCAACCGGGCACAAGCCTGAGCATCTTGCTTGGGGCGGCCCTGCTCTTGGGGCAAGGACAGGAGCATCTCTGTGGGCCTCTTCCAACCTCAGCCGTGCTGTGATTCTGCACCATAAGCATCTCGCAGCCCGGCTCACAACAAGCAACACATCCCAGGGAAAGGCGCTCGGGAAACCTCACTCGGATGACACATTAAGCCACAATCCTCCTGCTCATCTGAAGGAGCCGGAGAAGGAGAAAGACTGTGTGTGTTCAGGCAACACCCGGCACGTACGACACACCTCACAGCACGACTGCAAAACGCATTCCTGGCCCTGAAGTTTAGACATAATACAGAGGGCTAAAGAAGATAAAGGCTAGGATTAGGGGGAGGGCAACGAAAAGAAAAACTTGCTAGACCAATTTTCAATTTATCTTTTTACTTTGTGTGCGGATGAATACGTGTGTGTTTACAGGCACTGCGCCGCTGAGCTACATCAAACTGCTATCTTTACTTTTGCTGCTCACACGCTGGCTAAGCTGGCAGACTTGACACCTCTACGCATGTCAGTGCGGCCTCATTTTTATGGTGCATATTGTTAGACTGGTGCCTTTTTTTTTGCAGTTCCATATTTTAGCCTGTAAATTGCTCTTACGTACGCAGAATTGAAAGGCAGGAGATAAAAACTGTAACGTATCGTTCATTTAAGCAAAATAGGCCATATCCAGGGTTATAAAGCAAAAATTTTTTTATTGGGCAGAGATTCAATGGAAAAATACAGAACGTTCCGCGTGCCCTTTGGCAGCCTTTGTTGGGTGGGGGCTTTATCAAACCCTGCAGACAGACCATTGAAATGTCTGGTTTACCTGGCAGTTTTGAAAATTAAAGTTACAAAATTGAAAAAAAAAAAAAAAAAAAACAGGCCAACACAGCATTTCTTTACATAAGGAGTTTTATCCTCAGAAGTTTTTGGAATGTATTCTAAATAAACTTATTTCAAAAGCTTTGCCAGCCAATTGCAATAAAGCCATTGCTTGCTGTCACCTTGTAATCATATTTAACACTTCTTTTTTTCCTTTTTTTTTTAATTCTAGCTTACAATATTTCTTGCTCCAATATATTCCTCTCAATTTCAGAATACTTCAAATTTAGAAAACAGATACTAGTAGCATGGGGCTACAACTGAATATAATTGAAATGAATAAGCTGATGACAATTTCTTGATTCATGCAGGGTAACAAAACCCAGCACACTCAGGTTCATACGCAGCCACAGGAAATGTTTTGAAACGTTTGGCTGGAGGTGAATATGTGAAGCCTTTTAGAGTTGTTTTGAAATTCTTACTTCTTTCCTGGACTGGACATTTATCAGAGAAAAAAAAAAAAAGGGGTCTAATCCTGGCATCAGGAGTAAAACCTGAAGCTGAGTCTCTTCTGCCTTGGAGCTTCTGGATTTGTATCACCTGAGTATTTTTATCCTACTGTAAATGTAGCATTACGCATATAGTATTTTCTTCATCTTAGACTTCTTTTTTTTTCTTGACTGAGATCTCGTGGTAATGAGCTTCATAGTTTATTTACAGATTGCATTAAAAGATGTTTACTTTTAGGACTGTAAAACATTTTTTCTTTGCAATTTAATTGAAAGCCTTTTGGTTTGGAAATCACAGGAGAACATAAAGATGACCACCTAGTTTCTTTTTTCTTTGACATTCCTTATATTCCATTTTTCTATCCCTTACGCTGTCCACCCAGTTTTCAGTCAGCCAGCTGTTTCTCAAAGAATACCTTCATCTCTCTAGCAGTAATTTCCACACTGAAATATGTAGTATATTATGTGCTCGGTGCTTCCGAGGACACAGACCAAAGACTGTTTTGCTTCTGCACATCCTGAATAAAGATTTCTCTTCTAGTCTAGTTTACTCTTCCTTCAGGATTTGGCCCAGTGCGTCATTCTGAGTAAATCTACCAGCTTTTTTTCAGGAAGTTATTAAAATGAAGATGCAGAGGAGCCCTGAAAAATTGGCGTATTCAGAAATTTGTATTTCATTTTGGTGAAATCTGTGAAATACTCACATTTTATTTCTTATGTCTGCAGCATTTTCAGAGAAAAGTACTACACCAAAACAAAACAAGGCAGTCTAGGAAAAAAAAAAAAAAAGTTGGAAACATGCTTAGCATCATGCGAAAGAGAATTAATTTCCTGCTTTGGAATTAGTCCTCACTCACATGAGCAGTTGTCCTGAAGACATCTACAGTGCACCATGTATTTTAGCATTTCCATAGGGAGCTTTTGTCACTACTTCTCCCATGGCTGAACCCATAATCCTTGCAGAAATTCTCAGGTCCTTCCTGACAACTTGGTCTCTCACAACATACCTCGCTGAAGTTGCCTAAATCTGTATTTAATGATGTTAACCTCTTTTTAATGATAATCTGTATCATGCAGATGGTAAGAGAAAAGTGGTCCTCAGCATCTCAAATGGACACAATTCCTTACAGGAACAAGTAGGATAGGCTGATGGTTTGTATTTGGACAAACTCCAAATGATTTTCAAAATGATTTGGACTCCAAATGATTTTCAAAATTTACTGCTGCTGTTACCTTCTTGATTCTTGATAGAGTGAATAAGGTAATGCTAACATGTGAGATGTACAGGAATTATTTTATAATTATGCATCTATCCTGGGATGCATAGACAGATTGTTTTCTGTAGCATATGCAAAATAATTCTTGCCTCTCTTTGGGACTAAATTCCCATGTTTTGGGCAGCACATATCAGAATGATGTTGATCATATGAAGAGACTTTGCACAAAATCCATGAGAATGGCAAAAGGTCTGGAAAAACATGTATCTTCCTTGAGTCTGTCTGCAGTCCACGACTCCAGCTGCCAGGAATGCTCTAGGAGAAGTATCATGCTGGGAAGCAAGTAGTTTGAGAGACCCTGTGAGGTCCCCTATAGCCTTGTCCTCTACTATTCCTCTGCTTTGCGTGATATTTCAGTGAAAAGATGAATTTATTCATTTAAATACTAAGCCTTGCTAAGACATATATAGGGTGATCTAATTTATTACCTTTCCTCTTCCTATTACCTTCCTCTTTATGTAAATAAAGCGTATTAAAGAGATGCTCTGGCGTTGAACTGTAAGTTACATCATGTACAGCATGAAGGATCAGTCCCTGAACTGCAGCCGTCTCCATGACAGTATTGTTTTCAGTTGTTTTGGTATAGCACCGAAATTGCATTAAGATGCTCATTAAATGTTGATGGCATTTTGTGCTAAGAAATAATTTTGCACAGAAGATCTAAAGTGAGAAACAATGAACAATCTTAGTTTCATACACAGAGTTTAAGATGGTGGCAGAGATAAGAGAAGTATTTTTATTCCCCAAGAATCCACACATTTTATTTGAAAAACAGCGTCTTTCTGCTGATATTACCTATTTCCCCAAATACAATTGTAGTTCTGGGAAAAGTCCAAGTGAGATATGGAATCCAAACTATATGGACAAAGTCTAGACTGAAATTATTTGCAATCCAAAACACTTTTCTCCTTCTTTACCAGAAATTTAGTGTGGTTGCAGCTCGTGTACTTCAGGGAGAGCTCTAGCTATATTGCATATGTACATAAGCAAGTCTTTTTCTTTTTTTTCCTGTGCAAAGTGTGAGGAAATGTTTCCGAAACAGGGGATTTTCCCTGCAGTTTGCAGGCCCCTGACTACCTATTGCTGCAGCTCATGCTCTGAAATATCCTCTCATTTGAAAAATCTTTTCATCCATGGTCTCGGGCTAGACTGCCCAACCCCACTTCCCCCAAACCCTCTGCATGCCAATATATGGCAAAGGGCTCACGGAAGCAAATTGCAGCGTGCAGAGGTGAAGGGGCTCTCCAAGGAGAGAATGAATGTTAGAAGAACATTCTTTTAGGTAATCTGACATTTGCAAGACACCTAGTCAACAGCATATTCATAGCCAAAGGACAATAGGCTACAAACAAATATTCAAAACACAAGCAGGTTTTGGTCACTCACAGGTTTTGAGCTAGAGCCTACACACTATTTTTCTATTTGTTTCCCTGTTCATAACTGTTATAAGCGAATGCTACATGCTCATGGATTTACTATCATAAGGACAGATTTATTATTGTAAGAGCAAAAAGCATCAATTAACTGTAAATTTACTTTGAAGCAGCTGATTCATAATTTACTTTTAATAGCAAACGAGTAAGGAATAGTGGCAACAACTGTATTTTTAGTATTACTAAGCACAATTAATTTTCTAGCTAGCAGATTAAGTTGCAACTGCAGGACAAACCTTTCAAGAGCTGTGTGGATATATTTCATTATTCAGGGTTGATTTCTTGCCTTACTCTAGACAATGACTAATTTTCCACAGATCTCCTTGATTTCAGAATTTTGGTCACTGGGTTTCCTACATGGGCAATGCATCTCACAGACACCTGCATTGTAGTGCAGCTGCTAGGAAGAAGCAGGCATGACTTTGGGTAATGTAATAGTCCCTTTAGGGACTCAAGACATGCAATTATTGAAGGGAGAACAAAAACGTAACTTTTAAATAAATCATTAATAGAAGTTATCATTTTCATCGCATGCTATTGAATTGAATTGCTTGAAACTGTAACCTAAATTCCAAAAAGATCTTTGTTGCATTTATTGAAAAAAAAAAAGTTCTTAAACACATGCTAAAATTAAAACTTTATATGATACTGCTGCTGGACTGTGTTCAGTGCCCACCTCAGCTTTCGCAGAACTGGTTTGGCTGTCTTCATATTATCCTAGAGTTGGCACAATGGACACATCCTCAGGTAATTATATATTCCCTGGAGGAGGCAGCTTGCAGCGCACACTGAGCCAAAGATCCTTCCAGGCTGTCGGCTCCTTAGCTTTTTCTCAGTCAGCCCAATGTGCTCCAGGAAAGATGGATTTAAACCTAACAAAGCGCTTGGGAATTAATTCCAGGCACTGCTAGACGAGGAACTACCTTGCAGAGACATTTGTGAGCCATGCACGAGCCACTGTGCAGCCCCTATTCCGCTCTCCACAGGCTGCACGACCAAGGAACGTACAGCCGTTTACGCTGCAATTAAAGCACAGCCAAAATATTGTCTTTGTACAATATGAACACTAACAGAGAATAGAAAAGAGAGGACAGGTTCAATAACGTGTGTGTTGCCAATATGTCTCTTGCAGCGTAAGTCATGAGCAGCCCACAGAGGCGTGTGACAGGATTTGCAGATTAATACACTGCAGCTTGAGCCCTGGCCGGCAAGGATGCGGCAGCAACCCAGCCCTGCGGAGCGCCCGCGGCGGGCTGCAGGACCTCTGCCCCGTTCAGCGAGCTTCACCCACCGCTACGAATGCAGGAAGCTTCCTTGGGTATTTTCTCATAATATTTTCTAATATCGTATTCAAATGCATCACTTTTATTTTAGCATCTTATCTATTCCTTGCCAAACACAGCTAACTGCGCAGAGCTCCTACACAGGGTAATTGTGTGCACATCACTCTGCGAGGCCCCACAAGCTCTTTCTTTTGCCTATCAGTGACCAACATGTCACCGTTTCACACACAGAGCATCCTAACTGGCTCTGCTGAAAGCCCTGAACGGCAGGAGGACTCAGCTGTGCGCGACAAGTATTGACTCGTACTCCGTGAGAAGGCGCAGCACTCCCAGAGCAAGGCCTGCCATTCCCGACAAACTGGGACTCAGCTGGAGGCTGGATGGGATATCTCCTGGGGTGCCCACAGCCACACGTAGCTTAACATTGCCTGCATATAAGCTGCATATATTTCCTGTAAGCTGAAAGGCTATTTCAAGCTCTCTTGCATTGCTACTCAATCTCCATCATGCCTATATGGACATCCTGTTGATGTTAGCTTAAACTTGTATTTAAAAGGTGACTTTTTTCTCCACTGTATTCTCGAATGGGGATCATGCAAAGGAGGAAAATAGCAGCTCAGGAGGCTAACCCCTTGATCCCTTAAGAGGCGTATTTGTTTGGCGCAAGGGGAAGAAAGCGTGTGCGTATTCAAAGATATCAGCGTTTGCTTTACGTGTAATGGAAAAATCAGGGAGCTGAAGAATGAGGGCTGCAACAGCTGGTATTTCGTACCAGGAAGAGAACAGAGCTTTTCATGCGTGGCTCTGGGGGAGTTTAGCATGATCAGTTTGACTAACGAAAGGTCATTTCCTGCCAAAGACCAGTATAAGAAAAAGTATCATTCTTGGCCAAAAATCATGTGAGGCTTAATACTGATCTGAACTTAGTGAAAGATAATCTTGCTTAGGGACTGCAGTAGTTAGCCTTAAGTGACCTAGTTGCTTTAAAATCTCAGAGTGTGGAATAAATTGTTTGGGGGTTTAACATACTGCCAAATTCTTCCGGTCCTTTCAGCTGAGGCATTCAGTAGGCAAGACACTGCCTTTCTAAAACCTATTGTCGAACTGTAACATATGTTATATCACTTAGGAAGTTCTCAAGTACAAATGTTCAATAGTGCTAATCAGCTGGAGACGACTTGCCATGTATGGTTTCTAAAACCAGACAGCAATGCATAAAACTAATGGAAAGAACAAATGGCGTTTGCTAAGCTCAGCTGTTGGCAAACTGGCTTTGCTTTTAGCAGAGGAAAGCATATCCAAACAGAGGGATCTTGAGCAAACACAGAACAAAGGTAAGTCCTTGGCGGCTTTTATTTTAAGAATGTTTGCCTTAATAGTTAAGCAATTAGCTTGATTTATCCATGACCTGCTATCTATACTGAAGCACAAAAGCTGCAGTTTATTAATAGAGAAATTGAGGTACATAAAACCATGTCAATAGCAGCTTTATTCCCACCACAGAAACTGGAAAGTGCAGGGTTGGTACGGAAATGAAAAACGGAGTCCTTAAAAAAGAAAATTTCCAAATGTATCTACATAACAGGCTGAATTTGGCAGTTCAGATGCCGCTTTCCTGCTGTGAAACACAGTGCCTGATCTCCAACGTTCTCGAATATCCCTTACATGTGCAATCAGCAATGGCATTCTCAGGTGCACAACATTTAGGCAAGGCCAACGTTTCTGCAAGGGAGAAGTGACTCTATTTTCCAAAGACAAGAGCTTATTTTCCTTTGGAAACAAAATCTATCCAGACACTGTAAGCCTTTGCTTCTAGGAGACACTTCTAGAAATCACTTCATATAGACCAGTGCACGGTAAGGATAGGATTGTCTAACGTTACTCTCCTCATTTATGAGATTGCAGTGTTGCCTTTTCCCCCCCGTCACCCCCTCTTATTCTAATGGAGGCGCATGATAGGGGCGCTGCAGATGCAGCAGTTAGTGAAGCCTCCTTGTCTCAAGGAGATGAGAATGAAAATGCCATGTTGCAGAAGTGCAAGCTATTGATAATGTGGAAAATTAGAAAAGGTTAAATTTGTATCTTTGTAGAGTCACTGTGCAAGTTATGATTCTGGTTATATCAGGCTGGTTGTGGTTTTAAAGGCCAAAAGTGTCTCTTATCTCGGGCCAGCTGTTCTCTATTTGATAAAGCTCTATTCTGGGTGGGGGCTATGGTCTGCAAGGAGGTAATTGGGCTTACTGTTTTGTTTTTTTGAAGCTTTTCCTGACATCGTATATTGCACCAGAGAAATAGAAGGTTTTAAGTACAGAATACACAAAGAGATGGTTTGGAAGAGTTAACATTACAAGCAAACGTTTAGAAATACCTGCGGCGCAGGTAGTGGCAAATCAAACAAAGCCACAAACAGAGCGGACCCAAAGACTACAGCTAAACTTATAAATAAAAAGCACGTGGGACAGTCCTCTAGCCTTGACAGCAGCTGATCTGCAGCAGCTGCACCCTTGAGCTCCCGAAACAGGCTCACACCACGTCCTGGCCACAGCCTCTCACACATCCCTCCGGACCCGCTGCCATGGGCCATGAACTGCCAGCACCGACTGCAGCAGCTTAACAGCGTCGGCCATGGACACCTGGGAACGTTCCGTGGCGCTCCTGAATTTCCTGGTATAATTTAGTGGCTTGCACGCCAGAGATGCGGTGCGATGTGGAGGTCAGGGCGGCGGGCGGCTGCAGCTGGGGAGCCTCCGCGCAGGCAGCTCTCGCAGACTGCAGCACGCCGAGCTCCCGCGCGGCACCGGCAGCGCTCCCACGCCTTCTCTGGAGCTGTTGTCGACGCACCGTTCTTTATAGCAGCCCAGGGGGACTGCAGTTTCGTGTACACTTCAATTTTGCATAGGCGAGAAATCCTACCATCTGGCCGCTTGTCCCCGCGCTTCCGGCTCCTTTGCGCTGACGCGGGTGTTGCTGTGGCCGCATCGCGGCCTCTCTCGGCCACCTCCTGCCAGCTGCCATCGGGCCCTCCCCAAGCGCCGCCTCTGGAGCAGAGCTTATGGCCCGCTGCTGGTTAGATACCCGCTAGAAATTGCTCGACAACAAATCCGAAACAAATTTCCTTGCCTCGAGCACCCAAAACAGCCCTAGCGTCGCTGAAAACATAAAGCAGTTTTATTTACTTTCCTACTGTTTTATTTTAAATCTTGCATTGTTTCACTCCGATTTGCCTCATTTAGCTGACCAGAAAGGTAGGGTTGGCTCCAGCTGCCAGCACACACAGTCAGTCCGTAGGCAGCCTTCCTTCAGAGAAAGACCCCCGCAAATTAAAGGCCCTTTTTCTAGATGTGTTATATGTTTTGCTGCAATGCTGCATTTGCCAAGGTGAAACGGCTCACTGGCAATCCTCCCTGCTCCCAGCACTGCCAAGACACAATTGACATTTCAGGATGCAGCAGAGGCAGAAGGTGGGTAACCTTCCTTGGTATAACGTAGCCAAGCGGCTGATGCTATTTGTGAGGGGAGCACACCAAGCATTTTATTTTCTGATGCAGTAAAACTTAGCATTTACGCTTGCAAAGAAATGAATTTTCGCTTTTTAGGGCACCCTCCCTGAGGACCTAGCCGCCGCGCCTGTGCTCCTTGACCTCACACTGCGTGGCACGTGAGGTTCGCGCAGTGCTTCACATGCCCCGCAGTACACTGCGTTACATTGCTGTAGCCAGCGAGGCAGTAAAACAGCAGCCGAGAGGCTGGAGTTAAGCAAACGGCACGATAATGGCGCGCTCTCAGGTGCTCTCCTCTGAGCAGGTAACCCGTCTCGGGAAGAAAGGCGGAGGGCCAGGGCGGAGGAGGCGCGCTGCGGGCGGCAGGCGCGTGCGGGGCGCCGCGCTGCGCCGGGGTGACTCAGCAGCCCCGCTGGACGCGGCCCAGCGTGACGCAGCTCCCAAAGCCGCGCCGGGTCGAGTCCCGCCTGCGCCCGCCGGCCTCTCTGTCTGAGACCGCTCGGCCTGCCAGCGGAGCAGAGCCCTCTCCTCCGTGCGCCGTTCGGCCTTTCCGCGCCCGGGTTGTTTTTCACGCCCGTTCGCACCAAACAGACCGCGTCCGGCCGACGCGCCTGGCCACGTTTCCTTGGGAAAGGAGAAGCGGGCACGAGCAGTCAGAGACTGTGACCGACTCCGTGGGATGTGGGAACTTGAGACGCGGTTGCTCTTCAGGAAAGGCATCTCGGTGCATCTTGGAGCAACTGGCCGCTGCTGGAACAAGGACTCCAGAAATAGGAAGCTGGAGACATGACAATTATTACCCTGGGGAGTTTGGGCAAAAACAAACCGAAACAAAACCTCAGACAGACAGCAGTCCTCTTCTCTTTTCTAAATAAAACCTAAAAATCTCTTTGATGAAGGGCAATGTGGTGATCTGCTTGTGGTACTGTGGGAAGGCCGAGGTCTGGATGTCTGGATGTGTGTCTTCTATTTCCATCTTGTTGTTGACCTGCTGAGGGACTTTAGCAAAGTCCCTTCCCGCTGTTCACTTTTATTTGCCTGCAAATAGTACTTGGAACAGAGTCTCTTATTTAGGATGCTGTGGCTCGCAACGGGTGAGGATGAAGAGACAGGAACGGCTCTGCCGCCGAGCAAGCAGCAGCTGGGGCCGCGCAGGGAGCGGGGCCGCGGCGAGGCTGCTGCTCCCGAGCTCCAGCGCCCAGGCTTTAGTCTAAATGCCTCCAGCCGCCGCAGCTTTCCATGCAGCGCTCCAGCAGAGCGTTTCTCCATCTGGCTGGCGGTCAGTATCACAAACACACCGAGCAAGAGAAAGGGAAAAATGTGAACGGCACCGCTGCAAACCAGCGAGGCCTGATTCCTGCTCGAGCTCGCGGCCGAACAGGGCGGCAGCGGGAGGCCGCGCCGGCCGCTGCCTCTGCACGGCCACGGTTTATCTACCGTGGAGCTTTGCTAACTGCACCGCTCTGTGACACCAAATGGGCGCAGGACAAGCGAGAACATTTATGTAAGGTCCCCATTCAGGAAAGCATTAATCCACACAGCTAAATCTCGCCCGGTGCAGAATAGCGCTTAAGTATGTTCTTAACTGCAATCCCGAAGCAGGGTGCAGGGCCAAGAGGTTATTAATATATTCCTGGAGCCACTGACTGCTGGCTTCTCGCCGCAGAGGAACCACCGAGAAACTACTTTCAAAATCAATGCCAAGGAGTCAAAATCCCAGATTTACTTTGCTTTGTTTTCAATTTTATTATTCTCATTTTATTATTCTTCTGCTATTTTGTTGTGTGATTTTTTCCTGGTGTTTTAGCGATCTCTTTTGGCCATGTATTTTGATTTCTGTACTAACTCCCTTTTGCTTTTTAACTATAGATTCACCGTGTTTTCATTTATAATCCTCTGTTTATAAACACGTTACACGCAGCAGTATGTAGGTGCTCTGTAAAAGGATGCCAAATAGGAACGTGCTTGTGAAATGTTTAAAACGATAGAAAAAGGCAGAACTGAATCTGCCTGAAGATATCTATGCATCAGACTATCTTTATAAACAATTTTGGGACCATGATTTTTTTCCTCCAATAACTTTGCAAACTCTGCGGTTTGGAAAACCAGGATAAGCTAGAAATGGAGGACAGTTTGCTCCATTTTGAACAGTTGGGAGCACAAGGTTCGCATCTCCTCAATTTCCCGCTGGCAGCATCTCAAAGCCACGCAGCAAAAAAAAGGGTAATTAGGTCAGTGCCCTTCTTCTCTCTTTCTGTCAAGGAAAACCCAGTCTGTTTGCTTTTTCCCATTAGAAATGCAAGTCCGTGTAGGCTCTAAGCTGCCGTATTGCCCCCAGCAGCACCACACTGGTGACAGTGCAAGAGGCAAGACAGAACTGAGTCACTCTGAAGATTTCACGTTATCTTTCTTTCTTTTTTTCTTTTTTTTTTTTTTTTTTGCTTTTCTTAAAAATCTGTTCAAAATGTGCACAGGCAAGTGGTGCTACGTAAAGGAATTCTTTGCTGCAGAGGCTCTGAGGTCTAACAAGCTTGGTGTGTTTGGAATGGGTTATGTCCATTTTCCCCTAAACAACTTATGTCCATGCACAGAAAAAATAAAAGCAGGGGACAAAATTCATCTGTGCATACAAGACACATACTAGACCAAAATATTTTCTGATATTTTAATTCTATGGGTTAAAGGCAGGTTATGCTATTCTACCACATTCCTGGATCCATTCATAATCTAGCCAGATCTACCTTGAAAACCTTCGGCAGCAAGAGTAAGAAACAGTATATTATGTCCAGACGTATATAAAACAGGCAGCTACAGGAGCCAATCTACAAACGGTTCATTCCTGAAGCAGATGTTGCTGCCTGGAAGATATTCGGATCTTTGTTTTTTAAGAAACCAGATCACTAAACTTGCAAAGAAATTTGCAAGAGATAATTCACAGCATAATGGAGATAATTGATGACTGTTCTGGGGCCATTAAACCCTTTTCATTTGCTACACTATAGGCAAGATTTTAACTCCTCTTCAGATGTAGAAAGCCTATTCACTGACACACTGAGTCACTAATTGCCTTTAAAGTTTCATTAAAAACAGATGCCATGCTAAAGAGCAAATATTAGTCACACTCTGATCAAGGTGCAGCTAGATATTCTGAGCATGTACCAATAACATGGCTAATGATGGAGAAAACAGCTGCTAATGCAGTGATAGCATTCTCTCCTGTACAGTCACAATTAATATTGATAAACTTAAAGTGCCTAGTGGAAATGCACCATGTTGGCTGGATAATCAGAATACTGATGGAGGAAGGAAAAAAAAAAGGGATTATGATAAGACAAAAAATGGATCCAAGCATGAACCATCGCCACTGAGTTTGTTTCCTTCTTTCTCGCTTCTAAAAATGATAAAACTGGTGTCTGGCAGAGGCACATTCATGTGCACATGCTATTTAAAATTTGCTAAATATTTCAAGTTAAGAAACATTCTATGCAAACTAATAACGAGAAGTAGCAGGATGCAAGACCTGACATAATCAGAGCTTCTGTTATTGCATTGACAAGTATTTTGCTTTATCTAGCTCACTTTGTTTAATTAAGCATTCCAAGGAAGGCATTTCCAGTAGTCTAATTGCTTCCTATGTATGCAGGCTTCCTAGAATTACTTTATGCAAGAAAACTTCTGGCCCTGACCCATTTGTCACTGACATCTTTTACAGTAGTATGTTTTGGTGCAACTAGTTGATTCAGCTGGTTATTCACCCATTACATGGAAACAAGAAAAGAGTCATATCAGATACCATACAGGGATAAGAAAGGTATAGTTCCTCAGGAAGGTTGGGACAGGGTCTGGAGAACGAGCCAGAGCACAGATGGAGTCTTAGTACTTGTCTATGCTTGAAAAGAGACAAGCAAGTGCTGTTCCGGGACAATTTCTTCTTAATCCTCTGCCTCCTTCCCATGTTATTCAATATATTTTGTGACTGGTTCAAGCTAGAGTGGAATAAAACAAATTTCTTCTGGAATGAAAGCCTAAAGAGGCAAACAAATCCCTAAAGTGTGATCTAAAGCATAACTTTGCAGGGTATTATTCCACAGTAGCAGCCCGTGGGCATATCTGAAGTATATGTGGAAATACTCAGGAGTAATTAGTATATAGGCACGATACAGGCAGGCTGCTAGAGAAACATGCACAAGCACTGGTGTCTACTGTATCCCTTGGAAATTGTTTATTTACCAAGAAGCCTGGTGATGGACAGCGGCACGATGTGTGAAGCATCACTTGTGCCTGCTTAGAAGAGTGCCTGCCTCACTTTCTTTGATCTACCCAACATATGTTATAAATGTTGTGTCAAGAGTTGTGCAAATGTGTGGCCTTGCTGTTTTCTCTGCACCAGCCCTAATTTGGTTTCAAAATAAAAATTGTTTTAGCATGAATTGTAGGCCTATGAGAACATACAGATTTCTCAAACGTTCTTAATTTTGCGATGACATTTTAGAAGAGTGTATTAAGAGATGCTGTTACAGAAAAACTCTTCAATTCTCGCTCAGTTTGTTCAAATTATCAGTGGCCCATTAGTTTCTTCAGATCTCCTCCACTTGCCTTTTCATGATGGAAATACTCAACACCCCCTGAAAAACTTGTTCACCCTTCTGCATCTCATCTTTCCACTACTTTCATAGCTCTCTTCAGACACAGAAAGAAAATGATGACTTCGTTACTCCAAGTGCTGCAGGACTCTAAGTGTTCTGGTAGCTTTGTTTCATGTTTTTCCACCTCTCCATCTGTGATTAGTCTTCCAAAACATCTCATTTTCTACCTCGAGGTAGTAAGAACTTTGAAGATGTCAAGGCGGATAAATATTTCTAAATATATCCGGATTTAGGTCTTCGAGCACATTATGGGTTACTGAGTACTGAGACATGGCAGTTTTTCGCAAGAAGTGTTGATGTCTTTGCTGAGCATGGAAAGTGTGTTGCAACATATAAAATCTTGTTTTTGCAATAGTTAGATTTAACTCCCTGTCTCCGAGCCAATTAAGTTGTACTGTGTAGTTTTAAATCAGCATGGTTTGCTTGGGAAAAAGAAATAGCATCCTTCCAAATATAATTACAGAATCTAAGTGTTAACTTTCTCATTTGGACAGTTTGCCATAAAAAGTTTGTTTCCGTGTCCACAATGTTGTTTGTTAATGACCTCCACAGGACCTGTCTTCATATTGTTTTAGATACAGATTTCGCAGGGAACTGAGGCAGCCTTAGGCCTCTCTACTTTTTCTCATTAGTACCAGCTAGCACAGAGTAAACTCTGTGTGCTGCAAGAGCAGGGCAGAGTTTTAGTCAGACTGGGGCTAAGGCTGTTGCAATACAGGCAGCTAATCTTGTTCAGGCAGTCCATAAAGGTTTGCTCTGAGCAATGCTGACACACACGCTGCAGCTTTGTGACAGGCGCTTTACCTGTCGGCCTCGTCTTGTTCATGAGATGTTTCCCACAGAGAAATCTCATGCCCAGCTGACCTGTGGACGTTTATGAAAAGGCAAAGGCAGAGCAAAATAAGTCTAATGCAAAAGTTATTATCAAAACGATTGATTTCTTTTAAATGTTCCTTTGATTGCCGAGGAACGAACGCTTACTCCTGCCCCACTCTGTAGCTGTACTCTACTTATGCAGAATCAAGGGAAGCTTTGTCCTAATAAATATACAGGATGCAGTCCTACCTCTTTCTGTTGTTTTAGTTGCTTGAAATGGGATGTATGATAAACCGGACTGTGAGCCTGGTCCTTTCCCATCATTCTTATGTGTGTTAATGAAAGTAAATGGCCTTTCAGTGTATTTTTCAGTCTTACCCCAGTAATGGTTCTCCAGTGGCAGCTTTGATAGTTTATGTCCCTTGTTTGTTTTGTTCATTCTCAGTTTCTGGCAGTCACCGACTCACTGACCTGGAAGCTGCATCTGGATGGTTGCTTTTAACAGCTACTGCTAGACACATCCTCCATCAGCTTACCTAATCCCTTTTTGAACCCATTTATACTCTTGGTCTCCACCATATCCTGTGGCAATGAGTTCCACAACATAATTATGTGCTGCGGGAGAAAGTACTTCCTTTTGTTTTGTTTTAAACATGCTGCCTGTTCATTTCATTCTGTACAAAGCCCCGTCCCTCTTCTTTTGAAAGAGTTACATTGTCAAAGCAGTGGGTAGATTGACAAAGCTTTGAAGGGTTCAACAAGCACAAAGAATTCAGGTTCCGATACAAGAAATATCCAGACTCGTCTGAATGCCAAGCAGAGCTGAACGTTTATCAGCAGCCTTCTAACCCAGGAAGGTGTTAAGGCTCCATGATGTTTTTAACAGAGCCCTCGCTTAAAGAGCTTTCCTCAGATTCTCTCTCTGCATCTGCTGTCCGGCCTCACGCATTACAGTCCTCCGTTCATATCGGCATGTCCTACACAGCTGCTCCTTCCCTTCAAATCTCCAACTTTGTAAAAATAATCTATGAAGAGGAAGATGACCTGGAAACCTGATGAAACTGATACCGCGCCCCCCTTGCCAGGACAATTCTTGCAGTATTCCCAGGAGGGCAAGCAAACCCTCACCCCCGTGTAACAGCACAGTGCAGTGCCCATCTTGCCAGCCTTAACAGCATTCAAGGAAAGCTGTCTTGGCCACAGTGAAAGAGAACTGGCTCCACATGTACAAGTCCTAAATGCAGATATTTGTGACTAAAACAAAGACAAATATTGTTTACCATTGTGAGCAACAAAGGATATCCTCAAGAAGTCACTCTTTGTTAGTATATTTGAAAATATGAACGTAAGACAAGCTCTGCTGCTATTACCTCATGGGCTGTGGCTTGTAAGAGAATGTGCACAGGAAGGAAGCTACACCTGTGGTTAGAAATCAGCACACAGGCTAATAACTTCAAGCCTTTCTGGGAACTGGGGTAGGTCTGGGACAAGGAATGAGTAAGTTCTTCACCCTGTGGGCCCCACTGAAGAGTGCACCGAAACCAGAAGAGTTGGTTGAGAAGTTTTCTACCTTAGAAGGAAAATATTCTACACTGACTGGTTTCATAGAGGAATTTATCCAGTTTTACAGTTAGCTTTCTATTAACAGGAAATCTCTTCTGCTTTGTTTTGGATAGAACAAATCAAAACCAGAAATTCAGTGCAAACTCAAAGCGGTTCAGAGTCAATAATTTCAAGGCCTTTCAGAATCAAACAGCATCAATCTGGGATGCTATATAGCTTGAGAATCTCTTGCAGACATCATTTTGAGCCTGCCTCTTAATTTAAAAGTTTGAGCCTTTTAATTTAAGAGTTTATTAAAGATATTCTGTCTCCCTTGTGCCCCTCACTGGAACCCAACAGATGCCCATCACTCCATCATGTTCATCACTGGAACTAAACAGAAACTGAAGACTTTTACACACACACACAAAAACAGACCCTGTTCTCTAACAATGTGTTCTCTAACACCTGTGTTGTCTAACAGTTTCTCAGCTTTCACCCTCCTAGTCCTGACTATTCTCATCATTCGCTGTTCTTCAAGACAGATGAAATCTGAGCATCTATATATACACATGAAAAAGAATCTCCACCTATTCTATGGTTTAAGCCCCATATTGATCAAGTCATCTTTAAGTAGCTTTAGAATAGTATATCCCTAGGAGGTGTTCATTCATTAGAAGCAATCCCTCTCAAATTTTCTAAGCTTGCTTTGTACCTTTGGAGAACAACAAGATGCAAGGAGGAGGCAGAGGAAAAGGAAAACATCAGCAAATAGATAGTTCTGTTACTAAAACATTTACATAAAAATGCCAAAAGAACACCACAAAGACAAACTACATCTCATTTAATTACAAATTGTTTCCTAGTCTTGATGGAGAGATACTGAATGCCTACCAAAAAAAATCACTTTTATGTATACTAGTTATTTAAGCAACTAGATGGATACTATAGATCACAAGTCTCTTAACATGCTATACACAATCCTTAATAAGTGTCTTAATAGTGCATTGAATGAAGCAGACAAAAAAAAAAACATTTTTATAGGCCATTATGGGTCATTGACTTAGCATATTTCACATGCTTTAGGTACAAGGATGCTGTGCTTCTTCAAACCGTCCCTTGGAATTCTGTTTCCTCACAGAATTATTCCAAGCTAAACCTTTGTTTTTCTCAAGAAAAATGTAGGTATCTGTTTTTTTATTATAAGACACACACACACACACACACACACATATATATATATATATTTTTATATGTATATATAAAAGCTTCAGATCCGATCTTTGATTCAAGCGCACAGCCTGGGTATTCACTTGGAGGCATCACTTTTTATGCATAACTAGTTCTCAGTAGAGGTTATGCTGGTAGATAAAGAGGGCTACACTACTACTATGCAGCATCTAGTTTTAGAAAGGCAAAGGTCTCCATTTCTGGGTTAGAGGAAGCCACCACTGTATCTTTAAGGCACTGTGTTTGAATTTACAAAGCAGAAAAAGATTCTGGAAGAAACACCACCTGACCCCTGATACTCAAAGAAGTGGCTTCCTTCAGCAACAGGACTAAATATCCCTTCCTCAGTAGGTCAAAATTCAAGAGGAAGAACCATTTTGTAACCAGTGTAAGGGAAATTGAAATTTGGTTGTCAGCTCTGACAAGCACATCACATGTTTAGTCACTTACATTACTTATTCACTCCCTGAGTCATCTTCCTCTTCTAAAAATCAAGATATTCCTAATTACCTCCTTCATATTGCAGAGGTAAGGTGAAATTCATCGGTATTTCTCAAGAGTTCAGTGTTTCTTCGGCGAGACACATCATTTGGAAAATATGAGCAGCGTTGACCAAATTCTGTCTGGTTACTATCTGGCATCTTGCAGCTATTTATCTCTGTTTTGATTTATATCCTACTGGCAGGAGGCACAAGAAGCTTCCTCCATCTTACAGAAGGAACCTTTAGGAGAATGGACCATAAGGGGAGCCTGATTCCTTTCTGTAGGATGTAGTCTGTAGGTTCCCTTTGCTTCCCAAAGGAGAAAAAGTCTTATTTTATTTTATTTTAT